>CM076578.1:317837089-318325512 GCA_034641835.2 Pinus albicaulis
TTTTTTCATTTGTTGGACTTTAGCTTTAGTTGTATAGGGGAGGGACGCCAATACTTGGGCGCCCTCCGTTCCACGTCAGCAAACCACGTGGTCAACACATGGGCTGTTGTACGACAAGTGCCATCGAGCTACGTTGACGTGTCGTGGTTGGTGACAATATTAAATTTGAGCAGGTTTCGTATGTTTAGGGTTTCAAACCACCTATTATGCAACATGCATTCCACAGCCTGTGCATTTCTGTCCGGGGCGGGATGTTGCTCGGACTCCTCTACCGGTGGCTACGCGCTGTGTCGCCAGTGCTGGTGCACATTCGCTTCCCTTGTTGAACATACGCTCGCGGTGTCTGTTGCTGTTTGGATGGCTTGTTGGTTTGTGGCGCTTTCGGTGATGTTTATCCTACGCCCTGCTGTGGACATGTTCGGCTCCTCGGACTATCAATTTGTCCTCCTCGACTACTCAATGCAGTGCAGAGTTGTTGACCACTTCGTCCCCTCTACTGGTTTGCTCAGCTCCATGGACTATCAATTTTCCCTCCTCGACTGCTCAATGCAGCGCGAAGTTGTTTACCGCTTCGTCCCCTCTACTGGTTTGCTGAAGTACCATAAAGTTGAGTAATTTTTGAGGTTTTTTACATTTTACAGTTGTGTTTCTTGCATTTTCGAGGGGTTTCACACATATTTTGGCTAATTTATGCTATATTTGAGGGTTTTGCAGGTATTGCCGAACTTTGGTAGGCTCTGGCTATCAATTGGCTCCTGCATCGACATTTTCCTCTTCATTTCACGTGGCATCTTCACCTCCCGGTAGGAAAATAATTCCTACCAGCCCTGTTGTGTTTTTCAACACTTAAACATGTGTTTATGAACACTTCTAATCTATTTCGGTTCAATTTACCTCTTCTTGCTTCTGTTTGTTCATGGCACTGGTTCAATTTAGCTCTTCTTGCTTCTGTTTGTTCATGGCACTAATTCAATTTAGCTCTTCTTGCTTATGTGCCTTAGGGTCTAGGGTTTCTAGTGGCTGATGTGCCTTAGGGGTTAGGGTTTTCTAGTGGTCTAGGGTTTGTCCACTGTTGAGCTTTCGTGCTCCTGCTTGAACTGTTTTTGGCTCTGTGCGAAATTCCCTGTTACAACTTAAGTCCTCTGTAAATAAATATTAACAAGTTGTACTAGTCCTTTGTACCAAGCCTTCAATGATAGTTCAATCCATGGAATTGATAGCATCAGAGTGTTCAATGAGAGAGGGGAGGGGATTACTCACATAAAATTCGACCTTTTTGTTTAATATGAGGAGGGGAGGGGAATTTTATGTTTGCAGCTATCATTCAACACTATTTTTCTACCTTGAATGAACAACGTAGGTTTGTAAATAATGTCATTTCACTATAAAGTTGGATTCTGAAGAACAATATTGTTTGCAGGGTTTTTTCTTCCTTAATGCAAGTTTGTTGGTTAAAATGGATTTCGGACGGACCAACATGTTTGGGAGAAACACGCTTGTCTGATACAATGGCTTGATTTGAAAAAAAAATCATCCAATAGCTTTAACGTAACACACTGCAATTTTTGTCCATAACAATTGAATGTTCAATTGGGTTGAATTGTCCAGCTTCTATATAATTTATCATTTCTTTTCCAGATTTGAACAGATTTTGTCACTGTTTTTAACCTTCATAGAGCGTTTGGCCGAGCATTCAAGTTTTGTGGCTACTGCCGAGGATATAATACATGAAGAAATTTATTTTATTTACTATAAAAATTGAATGTACTAAGTTGAAAGCTATTATTATTTCAAAAAAATCACAAATTTGTAGAGGCTCCAATGCAATAAACGATAATTATTTCGCCACTGAATCGATCAAGAGCTTAATTCATCTGCACCAATCCTGTTATTGCAGTTTGAAGGAATGTCATGCGTTAAATTCACTGGAGTCTCTACATCTTCTTCTTCTCCTTTGAATCACTGCTCTTCTCGCCTGAGAGAAGAGGGAGAATCCTGCGAATAACACTTTCATCGAATTTCTTGTAATGCTTTATGAAATCCTGCTCAACAATTGAAGCATATCTATCTACATGATCCTCATAATTGTTGTACAGAGCAGGAACTGTGATGACAACCAGGACAATTGTGGGAGGTATGCAAAACAATACAGGTTAACCAATAAAACAAGCTAATAGACTGACAAAGAACCCACCAACCATGAAAAAAAGTTAGATAGGAGAGAAGCAAGTGCTTACATAAAGTTTAGAATTAATGGATTATCCAAACTTATTGATGTACAGAAGTGTGATGAGGTCAAACCAACTACTGACAGTCGACAAGAAATACAAGAAGGAAACCACCTACAAGTAACGCCAAATTAATTTGCATAAGTCAAACCACAAATATCTTCATGTTCTAACAAATTGTCCTGAAGTTGAGTTTTAGATTGGGCAATTTTTTGTTATAGTTATTGTTATCATTACATATTTTTCTTTAAAGAAAAGTTTGACATGCACAGAAATGCACAGGCTTTGGAACACATGTTGCAATTTCTAATTATTCCTTTTTGGATTGGAGTGGACTAAGATAGGTAAAGTGTTGGAGTGGAGTAGGATAGGTAAAGTGTTAAAAAACCCTATTGTGGAGCATTAATCAATTTTCATTTCACCTGCATTAAAATTAACTTATTGCAAAGAATATGTTGTTGTTTCTGGAGTTGTGAATTAAGTTCATAAGCTTCATGTTTGAACTCGGGGAAATCCAAAGCTTTTGCTTTTGCTCACTCAATGCTTTGTTGTAATTCTTTTAATTGGTCAATGATTCTTTTGATCTATATAGAATGTTGTCTCTTGGCTAAGGTAATTTTTTCTTGAAGTTGAGTTTTATATTGGGCAATTTGTTGTTCTAGTTATTGTTATCATTACATATTTTTCTTTAAAGAACAGTTTGACATGCACAGAAATGCACAGGCTATGGAACGCATGTTGCAATTTCTAATTATTCCTTTTTGCATTGGAGTGGACTAAGATAGTTAAAGTGTTGGAGTGGAGTACGATAGGTAAAGTGTTAGAAAACCCTGTTGTGGAGCATTAATCAGTTTGCATTTCACCTACATTAAAATTAACTTATCGCAAAGAATATGTTGTTGTTTCTGGAGTTGTGAATTAAGTTCATAAGCTTCATGTTTGAACTCGGGGAAATCCAAAGATTTTTATTTTTCTCACTCAATGCTTTGTTGTAATTCTTTTAATTGGTCAATGATTCTTTTGATCTATACAAAATGTTGTCTCTTGACTAAGGTAATTTATTCTTGAAGTTGAGTTTTAGATTGGGAAATTTGCTGTTCTAGTTATTGTTATCATGACATATTTTTCTTTAAAGAACAGTTTGACATGCACAGAAATGCACAGGCTATGGAACACATGTTGCATAACAGGTGGTTTGAAACCATAAATGTACAGAACTTGCTCAAATTTAATATGCTCACCAACCCTCCCCTAGTATCTGAAGAGATTGTTTCAGGAGTTTCATTTTCCTTAGTTGCATCATCTGGTGATGACATTGTTTCCAAAAATGGCTGCCATTGTTTATTAATGTTGTTAAGTGTCACTTCCAGCCCATACATGGGAAATCTAGTGAATATAAGATGAGACATTTCACACCGAAATCTAGTGAAGGGAAATCTAGTCAATATCTAGTGAATATAACATTTGCACTTTGATACATTTAGAGACATTTTTCTTTTACTGAAATTTCCTTTAGAGACATTTCTTTATTCTTTCAGTGCATCCAAATGACTTCTCAACATTATTCTTCTATTTCAAAATACATATTTGTAGCATACTCCAGCTAAGCCCTGTAGTTAACAAGAGTGCATGCAGTATAACCATTTTGTGCATTTCTCATCCATGACAAAGTGGATGTATTGCAATGATGTTAAATGCAGTCAATACTGCAAATAGATTGATGTAGCATGTGTTTCATGTTAGGTAGATATAACCAGATTGGTTCTGATTATGTTGTTAGGCTACCTTATTTTCCTAAAAAAAAACAATTTAATTATGAAAAACAAAATTACATTCACTATGTGTGTTTCTGCATTTCAAATATATCCTTAAGCATAAGAAGTGATAAAAATATGGATGGGAAGATATCTTGCTTCATAAACAGTCTTCAAAAACTATGACAGCCCTATCACAGTCATTCTAACATATCACTGATTTGAAACTAGTTTTGTCTCATAAAAAATTAGCTCCTAGGTATGTTCATAAACAATCCCTTAAAAAAATATACATATAGATATTCACATTTAAATAGTCCCATGATTATACTTAGTGTAGTAGAAAGGAAATCTGAGATCTATTAAGATATAAAAGTCCAAACATGTAGTCCATCCAAAAATTCACATCATAATGTGGTTACATCCAAAAACATCTAACACTCCATAACTGTTGACGCCCTACTCTCCATATCTTGCAGCGTTTGACAAAGTAAATACTTTTTATCGTTCCATTTCGGGAATCCATGGCGCCATGGCGGCTTGTACCAGGGATTTCTGAGATCCAAGTAAGACACTTAAAGTGTTTCTGGTAGAATAATTTGGTGTTACCAGAAACACTTTAAGTGTCTTCCTTGGATCTCAGAAATCCCTGGTACAAGCCGCCATGGCGCCATGGATTCCCGAAATGGAACGATAAAAAGTATTTACTTTGTCAAATGCTACAAGATATGGAGAGTAGGGCGTCAACAGTTATGGAGAGTAGGGCGTCAAAATTTATACTTTGGGAGTCTTGTTTGAGATGATCCCAACAAATAGAAGTTGGGTAATGGATCCAACTAGTTGCCTATAATGATGTACGAAGAGATTCTATCTATTGAACCCTTAGATTAACATCTCATGTTAGGTAGATATAACCAGATTGGTTTTGATTATGCTGTTAGGCTACCTTATTTTCCTAAAAAGAAATGATTTAATTATGAAAAACAAAATTACATTCACTATGTGTTTTTCTACATTTCAGATATATCCTTAAGCATAGGAAGTGATAAAAGTATGGCTGGGAAGATATCTTGCTTCATAAAAAATCTTCAAAAATGTCAATATGACAGCCCTATCACAATCATTCTAACATATCACCGATTTGAAACCAAACATATAGTCCGTCCAAAAATCCACATCATAATGTGGTTACATCCAAAAACATATAACACTCCTATTCTTTATGGCCTTGAGAATCTTCAATGCAAAACCCTGAGTTGCCTGATTGAGCCAAGTAGGTTGGCCTTCCTAAGAAGGCTTGATTAGGTGGTGGTTGATTGCTGCCATATAATTGAGACCAATTTGTCCCTTCCAACCATGGAGGAATTGAGTACCCGTACCTCACACTTGCGTTAAGTGGAGGTGTGTGTTGAGCATACATTGAATTCAGACCTCCTGTGGTAGGAATAAGGCAAGTGGGTAAACCTCGATTTTGATAGTGAGGCACTTGAATGTTTATGAGGTCTTGGAATAATGTTGTATTATTTGCAATGTTGTCCAATGTGTTGGACATGTTCCTGGATTCATTCTCATCAACTGTTCTTGCATTTATGTCAACCATATGAGTCAACCCTTGTTCCCTTTCAAGCATTTGTTGAGCCTTCCTTGCTTCCTTTTCCTGTCTTGAGATTTTTTTTTTCTCCTTCTCTTGCCTTGCTCTCTCTCTTTCAAGCCTTTCATTTGCTCGACGTTGTGCTGCAATAGCCCTTGATGCCTTCTTCTCCTTGGCTTGATCTTTTTTTTTTTTTTCTGTTTTAATTCCTGAATTTCCATTTTCTTATTTTCAGACTCAACAAGGAGCTTTATATAGTCTTCAGAGGTGAGTAACTGTGAACTTCGCCCCAAACGAAGACTACTGGCTATTTCTTGCTTCTTTTTCATTGACACTCTTTCTACTGGTAGCTTTAAGAACCGCCCAAGTAACTTCTCCCTCCCTCCCACCTGCATGTCGTTGCTTGGAACTTCAGTATCTATGGCACTTGATTGAACTATATTGTTCTCTTCATCTGCTGCCTCATTATGTCCTCCATCTTCTTCCATTGATCTATTGTCCACAAAAAAATGAACAATTTCACTATTCAATTCAGCCACTTGTGAAGGCATGTTCATGCTTTGTTCATTGGTTCTTGAGACACTATGGGCATTCAAATTAATCATGTTTTCTGCCAGCCATGTTGGTGGGTTTACTTGGCTAGGCAATGTCATTTGGTCATTTTCAATTTCATGCCCAATATCAGCAATTTCATTTTCTGCATTAACAATATCAACATTTTCATTTTGAACTAAATCTGCATTAACAATATCAGCAATTTCTGTTTCAACAAAGTCTGCATTCTCAAATGCATGTTCAACAGTGTTGCCATCAATTTGTTGACAAGTATACTGTGTTTCACATACCTGCTCATCATCATCAGCATATAACTGTCCTTGAGAGAGGGAAATTATATTATCAGCTACAACCACATCATCATGTTCATTTACTTCTTCTTCCACTTCATGTCTTTCTTCCTGACCATCCACATGGAAATCTTGGCTACAAGCAGTATCATGCATAAGAGCATCATAATTTAGTGGCCATATTCTTGTCCTTCTAAAGCCAGCCTTGATATTTGATGGTGTCAGAGCCCTTTTAAAAGCCTTACTTGCAAGCTCTGCTAACTCGAACCTTTTGACGTCAACCCCTGGATTCTTTGCCATCCATGCAGCACGTTCTGACCTGAAATAGTTCTTGAAAGGGCCAAACACACTAACATCAAGTGGCTGCAATCTGTGAGTGGTATGAGCGGGCAATGTTAAAAGGTCAATGTCCAAATTGTATGCTTCTTCAATTGTTTGTAGAGCCATGTGGCTTCCATGGCCATCTAATATCAACAGGTGTCTGTTATTAGGTGAGACACCACCTGGCACAGATGCAGCAAAGTGGCAAAGCCAATTTAAAAAAATATCTTTAGTCATCCATGCATGGGGATGTGCAGCCATGCATGCTCTAGGTTCACAGTTTTGTATATAATTTTTCAACTGATTTTTACCTTTGAAAAGATAAAATCCTGGGATTGAAGCACCAATTGCATTGCCACAACATAAAATGGTTATCCATTCCCTACTCTTAGGAAAAATCTTTGGCACGTTTCGGCTGCCTCTTTTGGCAATTGCCCTCATGCCACAATTCCTTCCCGCCTGTAAACCTGTTTCATCACAGTTCCATATATGGTCTGCGGCATAAGAATGTTTATCATATGCACTAGAAAGAGTGTCATAGAACTTACATACAACTGTAGGGCGCAAATTTAATGCTCTGTCTCTGTCAAGGCCCTCAACTGTACGCAATACAAGGTCTGGATGCCTTTTTTTAAACCCAAACCACCATGATTTACCAGGAAACCCATCTTTGAATGGGTTTGGCCTCCCTTGACAGATTTGAGCAACTGTAGATTTGAGTTATATCAACTCTAGCCCATGTCCCAATTGGGGCATTTCTTTACACCACTCAACCACCTCGGCCTCCTCCTCTTTAGTCATAACTGTAACAGGCCCTCTACGTTTGGTGTGAGTCAGCCCATTTATCCAATAATGTATTGATGAAGGGGGAATAGTATGCTTCTTTGCAGATTCCTGAACAGAATATCCATTGAACTCTATGTCGTCAATTGCAGCTAACATTTCTTCTTTTGTCCAACCTCTTATGGCGCTGATCTTTTTAGTTGAAATTGCACCTTGGACTGTGGTTGATGGTGGCTTTGTGGCTGATGGTGCCACAACATCAGCTTCAGCCACATGGTCATCGTCAACAACATTTCTTGGATCATTGGTGACATTGACATCACTTGTTCTTTCTTCATCTGATGAGGTGCATCGAAGTTGGGCACCCCTGGTCACTCTTCTGCCACTTCTCCTTGTGCGAGCGACATAACTCACTCTTGCCATGGATGCAACTACCTGTAGAATTATTACATGCATTTAGTTAAGAATAATTGAACAGAATTCTTTCATACAAGCCAAGCATCATCTGGTAACATCATGTCTTCCCATTTATAACAATTTATAACAGTTTACAATTAGTTTGTATGTTCATGCCCGAGTTTTCTGAATTCCTTTCATTCTGTTACAGTTTTCTTATTTTCTGTCTTGTCATCTTTAATTCCTATGATCAGCTAATGCTCATCTACTCATGCTCAAATATTTTCCACAGGCTTATATGCTCAGCTAGTCATGTTTTGTTTTTTGTTATGTTTTGTTTTTTTTATCATTTAGTAGAAACTATGGAACATCAGGACCTAAAGCATCTGAAGTATTATTTTTCCTGGTTTCGTTGTAGAGCCTGCTAGGGGTATTAGGGGAGAATTCCACAGGAAATATGGGAGCATCCATTTGATGTTTCAAGATCTTACCTCTGTTAGCCCAGATTCAATGACAGTTTACCTTTAGTCACAACAGATTCAAATGGTGCTTAAAGGCATCAACCTATTAGGCTCCTACACAGCAGGATTTTCCCCTGCAATTTTAAAACAAACAAAACAAAGGACAGTGAATTTTCAAAAATTACAGTTGAAGTTTCTCATTCTTTTTCTTTTACTTACACCAACCATTAGGGTTTTAGATCTCCCTCACCCAGGTGTCGGATATTCGATATTTTTAATGTGATGACATTTTATTGCAACTGTTATTACGGTGGACCTTGTAAATCATGTGTACCACTTTTGATTTTCCAGGGCTGTTTCTCATTTCTACTGCTATTTCTCAGGGATTCTTTTGAAATTGGATACCAAGTATCCCACAGTTTGCAGAAAGAGACAGAGTGGCCATGTTCTGTAAATTCTTTAGCGTAAGTTCATCATGACTGAACACAATAATTGTGAGGTTTTAAGCTAAGGGACTGAATAATTGTGAGGGTTTAAGCATAAGTAACTGATCTCTGTGTTTTCTATTTAATGCTAATATGTAAGCGAAGAAACTTATCTGTGAATTTAAGCCAAGAAATTATATTACTCACTAGAGACAAAATCCTCTAACTAATGGCATCTTGATCAAACCCTGACATTAATAGCCCTAAACTGAGCTAAAAACTGAGCTATGGTAGAGATCCATCTAATCCTCCTCCTTATTTCTAAAGATGCACCATTTCAATTTGGGATTTTTCTTGAGGAATTTGATGTTTCCTTTTAAATATTTTTAACTACAAAAAGTGAAATGATAGAGACAGGTTTCTTTCACCCAGTCTCTAAAATGTAGTTGACTTCAAATGAACTGTGGTGCAACTTTGAATCAATGAGATCTTACATCTATTAGCCCAGATTCAATGACAATTTACCTTCAGTCACAACAGATTCAAATGGTGCTTCAAGGCATCAACCTATTAGACTCCTACACAGCAGGATTTTCCCCTGTATTGTAGCAGTGGAAATTTTAAAACAAACAAAACAAGACAGTGAATTTTCAAAAATTACAGTTGAAGTTTCTCATTCTTTTTCTTTAACTTACACCAACCATTAGGGTTTTATATCTCCCTCACCCAGGTGTCAGATATCCAGTATTTTTAATGTGATGACATTTTATTGCAAACGTTATTACGGTGGACCTTGTAAATCATGTGCATCACTTTTGATTTTCCAGGGCTGTTTCTCATTTCTAATGCTATTTCTTAGGGATTCTTTTGAAATTGTATACTGAGTATCCCACAGTTTGTAGAAAGAGACAGAGTGGCCATGTTCTGTAAATGCTTTAGCGTAAGTTCATCATGACTGAACACAATAATTGTGAGGTTTTAAGCTAAGGAACTGAATAATTGTGAGGGTTTAAGCATAAGTAACTGATCTCTGTGTTTTTTTATTTAATGCTAATCTGTAAGCGAAGAAACTTATCTGTGAATTTAGGCTGATTCAATCTCTGATTGGGTTCAGAAAATTAAACTGATATAAAGACTTGTAAGACAACTGAAATAAAACTGATATAAAGACTTGTAAGACAACTGAAATAAAGGCTCAAAAATGAAAATAATAGTGTAAGAATCAGAAATTAAAATAAAATTGTAAGAAAATTGTTGCGCAAACTAACATGATTATACTCTGAAATGTTCTATGTTGGTTTGTCTCCAGAACTGATGAATAGTTTGAATGTTCAGCAGTGGTTGAACTCCTTTTATAGTTTTTTGCAGTTGAATTTAATTAGTGACAATGATAGCCATGGATTGCAATGGCTTCATTTTGCATGTGTGATCAAGATTGAATTTGATGTGATCCAATGGCTGGGAATTTGTTTTTGTTGATCCATGTGCTTTGATCTATTTTGATCTGTTTTAATGGAAAATCATTTATTGAATTTATTGGGTGGGTGTCATTTATTGTACACAGTGGTTTTAAATGTTGTTTTGCATGGGTGCCATTTATTGAACACAATGTGTTTAAATGTTGAATAACACAGCAGTTATGGTTGACAAACATTTCTTTTTATTATGTGCAGGTATTGATATTTACTTCTCTAACACAGCATCAGGGTTGATCAAATGGGCTGAAGTGACTGTCTTTTTGTACTTATTGACTTGACCATTTTGGAAGGAAAAATGGTTTTATGAGTTTTTGAGTTGATATGATAGGATTTGTAATATTGATACTTATTAAACTATTTATGGACAGTTGTGGGCTATTTATGGACAGTTGTGGGCCCAGTCAATGACTTGGGAAATGTTGCACTTAATTTAATATATATTTTCACTTCAAATTATTTCTTTATGTTTAATTATTGGATGCATATATATCTATTTTTGGTGGGTTGATGGGACCAGTACTATAACAATTACTGGTCCCTGCACAACATTAGACAACTCTCCCCTATATATTTTTGCTTTTAGTTCCATTAACTTTAAATTTAAAAGGAAAATATAAAAAATATAAAAAAATAGAAAAGGGTCACAAAAAACTTTAATAAAGTGGTTTTGGATCTAAATTTTACATAGTTAAAAGTGAACGTTAAATTTCTTTTTATCTAAAGTTTGGCTATAGATTTCTGAATTGGGATTACTTGGAATATCATTTAAAATTTGGAAAATATTTGAAATGTCTAGCATTTAAATTCTATGGTACTCTCATGATAATGTTTTTGTTTCGAATTTAAATTGTTGGTTCAAAGTGTTTTCATGCTTAATTGTGGTTGATGATTGTTGAACTATCTTTAATTGTGATTTTAAGTTGCTTGGAATTGGTGATTAATTATTTTTATAAGTCAGCACCCACAGGGGATTGGAACAGGTGACCTATCGCATGGAGTGCCTTAATAGTGCACCCTTCACCGTCGACCCAAGGCCCTGTGTGCAAATTATATATATCTTTTTATTCTTATTAATGGACTAAGATTAATTATGAAAATATAACTATGTATTATTATATATAATTTGAATGGATAATAAATTATATCACAGGTTTAATAGTTCTTCTATCATATACCTAAATTGCAATGGATGATAAATTTACATTTAACAAAAAAATTTACCACTTTAAAATTCCAAATTAGGTAAATATTATAAATTTACCTTTAACAAAAAAATTTACCACATTAAAATTACAAATTAGGTTAAACATTAAACATATTAACTCATATTTACTAAAGCTAATAGAATCTCTTAAATAAAAGGAAAAAGGTTAATTAAAGACAAAGAATCTAAAATCCTCCTTCAAAATCTTTTAATATTCCTTTTGATTAAATATTTTTAAAATGAATATTTAAAGTAAAAACCATATTCTATGGTTATATTAAAGTATTTAAAGAAATAATATTTCTACCTCAAAGTTCTAATATTTGAAAATATTAATTTTATGCAGTTTTATTACTATTTTTGTTATCTTGCCATAAAAAACATCATTGAATCTAATTTTAATATTATTAAATTTAATAACTTTGGATGGATACAATATTAAATTTGTTATATTATAATATATCATGATATATATTAACTCTAGATATATATATGGTGGGGAGAACAAAGACATAAAGTAATAGAGGGAGTGGCAAGGGAGAGATGGAGAGAGTGTGTGTATGTTTTGGGGTGAGATAGAGAGACAAACCAAGAGAGATGGAAGGAAGGGGGAAGATAAGTAGAGAGAAGGAGAGAGGGAAGGAGAGAGATATGGAGTTGAAGGGAAAGAGAGAGGGAGGTAAGAAGATATATATATATATATATATATATATATATATATATATATAAAGAGAGAGAGAGAGAGAGAGAGAGAGAGAGAGCAGGAGGGAAGAGAGATAGACGGGGGATAGAGAGAGTGAAGGGGAAGAGAGAGGGAGAGGAAGAGGGAAGGATATATATATATGGAGAAATAGTGTGTATTTTTTGGGGGTGATGTAGAGAGATAAAGGAGAGGCAGAGGGAGATAGAAATATAGATGAAGAGAGGGAAGAAGAGAGAGATAGAAATAGGGAAGGAGAGATAGATAGATATGGTGAGAGTGTGTGTGTGTTTTGGGGGGAGATATAGAGAGACAAAGAAGGAGATATGGAGGGAGATATAGATATAAATGGAGGATGAGAGAGGGAATAATATTTCTTGTACTATATGCATTGATTTCAATGTAGATTATGATTTCTAATCCTATTTGATTGCTTGCACTAGATGCATTGATTTCAATGTAGATGTTGATTTCTAATTATGTTTGATCGCTTGCACTAGATGCATTGATTAAAGTTTAGATGTTGAATTATAATCCTATTTGATTGCTTACTCTAGATGCATTGATTTCAATATAGATGGTGTTTTCTAATATTATTTGATTGCTTGCGCTAAATGCATTGATTTTAGTGTCGATGTTGATTTGTAATTATATTTGATTGCTTGTACTAGATTCATTGATTTGAGTGCAGATGTTGGTTTCTAATTGTATTTGATTACTTAAATTATATGCATTGATTTCAGTGTAAATGTTGTTTTCTAATCCTATTTGATTTCTTGCATTAGATGGATTAGATGTTGTTAATCTTGAGATTGTAAATTATTAAAAATATTTTTCAAGATTAGATGGATGAGGGAGAAAGGAAAGAATATTTATTGCACTAGATGCATTGATTTCATTGTAGGTTATGATTTATAATCCTATTTGATTGTTTTCCCTAGATGCATCTATTTCAGTGTAGATGTTGGTTTCTAATTATATTTGATTGTTTGCACTAGATGCATTGATTTTAGTGTATATGTGGATTTCTAATCCCATTTCAATGCTTGCACTAGATGCATGGATTTCAATTTAGATGTGGTTTCTAATCCTATTTGATTGCTTGCACTAGATGCATGGATTTCAGTGTAGATGTGGATTTCTAATCCTATTTGATTGCTTTCACTAGATGCATCGATTCAATGTAGATGTTTATTTCTAATCTCATTTCATTGCTTGCATTAGATGCATTGATTTCAGTGTGGATGTTTTTCTCTAATAATGTTCGATTGTTTGCATTATATGCATTAGATGTTGTTAATATTGAGCTTGTATATTATTAAAAGAAATATTTTTCAAGATATATTTAGTAATACGTAGAGGAACACTATTAAGAAATAATTAGCTATCAAAATTTGCGATACCTAGAATTAAAATGAAAAAGATGTGCAAAATCAATCCTCCCACAAAGTGAAAATTAATCCTTTACAATATTGTCTCCCTTCCTCATCACCAACTAATTACTAATAGACAATTACATATATTCAATATATATTCAAAATTACTAATAAAGTAATTGCATACAACAATGTATTCAAAATATTTATAAGAGGAAAATTTATATTTATAAACATCAAAACAAATCAAAATATTCTTGAAGGAAATAAATTATTTCAAACATAAATAAAGAAACAAATTATTTCAAGAGTAATCGTGAAACAATAAATTATTAAAGCCACTCTTGAAGAAATAGTTTGTAATATTTGGAGGAACATTATTTAGAATTAATTAGTTGTCAAAAGTTGTGACACCTAAAATTAAATGAAATAGATGTGGAATATAAATCCTCCCACAATATAATGACAAGATAATCTCCCTTCTTCATCACCAATTAATTACTAATAAACAATTACATAAACATATAAAAATATAACACAACAACTGTAAAATTCACAAACATTACCATCCAATTCCAAACACATAAACACACAAACCACTTAAACTATCCAAACACAGACGTACAAACCATTGAAGGAAAGAAACATATACCAAAATAAATTGATGATATCCTGAATGAAGATCCAACTTGGTAAAATAAATTGGTCCAACTTGGTAAAAAAAATTGTTCCATGTAATTCATCCAATAATTCATCAATCACAAGAATGGGAAATTTATCTTTAATAGTGAGTTTTTTGAGTTCCCTACAATTCGGACACAAACGCCATGATCCATCCTTCTTGTGCACCAAAACTACTGGAGTAGAGAAAGAAATTTGACTAGGTTGAATTGTACCAGCCTCTAACATTTATGCAATCATACGCTCAAAATCGCTCTTTTGGACTTAAGGATATCTATAAGGTCTAATGTTTGGAGGAACACTTCCTGGAACCAAATGAATAGCATGATCATGATCACGAATAGGTGGGAGTCTTTGGGGAGTTTCAAACACCAGACCTCGAGAAATAGATGATTTTGATGTTGGAACTTTTAGTGAGAATAATTGTGCAATTACACCTCGTTGTTCTTTCTTCAAAATATTTGTCATGACATTAGAGCTTATTATCTTTCTCGGCTTCCCTACGATACCACGTAATTCAACTTCCTTTCCTTTCGAAAAAAGTTTCAAGAGAAGTTCTTTAAAATTAAAAGCTCTCGTCCCCAAAGAATGTAACTATTGTACTCTTTGTTCAACATCACCACCTCCAATTTGAATGGAAAGCATTGGATTATTCAGTACAAATTCCCCCATGGTTAGCTTCATATTATGGAATTTTCGAGAGAAAATTATAGTTCCTCCATTTGCAACCATCACTTGACAATTTGTTGCTGGGTATAGGAAGCAATTCAATTCCTTGGCTACCTTACAATGAATAAAATTATGGGTACTACCTAAATCAATCCACACTATTACCTTTTTCTTCTTGATATGTCCTTCTATCTTGAGAGTTTGAGGAGTGGTAATTCCTGCCAATGCATTACAGGATATGTTCAGACTCATTTATTCTTTCTCTAGGGTTGGTTCCTGATGTATTTCCTCTTCTTTTGAAGTTTCTTGTTCATTTTCTTCCTCCTCTTCACAATATATGTAGAATAATTTCTTCTCAGCACACTTATGACCTTTAGTTTATTTTCTATCACAACTGTAGCAAAGCCCTTTTTCTCCTTTTTCTTCCAATTGTTGTGGTGTAAAACTTGTAAGTTGTGGAAGTATAGGAGTAGCAACACTTCCATATTTATAGATGTGAGTGGTAGGATTCCTTGTTGCCATAATTTTACATTCAATTTTTGTTTCCAACTTGAATTCCTTCTCTAATGAATCAGGTTCCCAAAGATGAGCCTCATGTTGAATGTTATCCTTTAAAATCCCTATGAAGACATCAATCTTGTGTTCCTCTGGAATATGAGTTACCCTTATATTCAATTTTTGGAAGTCCTTAATGTGCTCCACCATTGAGCCCTTTTGTTTGAGAAAGTGTTTCTCTTTGTATCCTCATAATGTGCTATCATTTCCTCCATAAAAATTGACCAAGTGACAATTTTTTACGGGAGCAAAGCCATCGATACCATACAAATGTATTTTGTTCTAAATATAAAGTTGCAAAGTGTACCTTTTGTGTGTTTTTCACATTATTGAGATCAAAATATTGCTTCATGTGTAGTATCCATGTTACGGGATCCTTGCCATCAAACTTCCTCATATCGATCTTTGGAATATGGCCGGTCTTCAATCCAACATTAGAGTTTATGAAATCATGATTAACATTTATTTTTTTCTCATCACGAGTTTCCTCTACTATATTTTTTCCATTATGAATAATTTCTTGTATCAAAATTTTCAAAGCTTCCTTCAAAGCTTCCATGTTTTCTTTTATATCATTCTTCATGTATTCCATTTTTTATTCCATGTATTCCATGCATTTCTTCAAACCATCCTTCTTAATTTCTACGCCTTTCTTCAAACCATCCTTATTAGCTTTTATAGGGGGCATTTAAGAGCCCAATACTAATATATATGCTTCAGTATGCGATTAGAATCATTTCAAACTAATTTTTCAAACAAGACTTATGCAATTCGAAAAATAAAATATACAGCTTTTTCTTGATTTTGAGGAGATATATATTGAAACTGATGTATCTCTGTAATTTTGGATCCCTGAGATTTTATCCTCAGTCCTATAGTAGCCCTCTGAATCTCCTTTCCAATGGCATGGGTCTGACCTGATTTGGATTCTTCAAGACAAAGTTATGACCAATCTCCCACAATGACCTAATTACGGATTGGTTCAGTAGAGTGAACTTGTACGGCATGCCACGTGTCACTATTTCCTCCTTTGACTCTGAAATTGATACACAGGAAACTATAGTCCATGTAATTGTGACCACTTCTGAAAGAATTCCAATCTGCTATTCAGAGAGAGAGTTATGGTTATTTTCCCAAGGTCACCTCTTTTATATGAAATTCGGGAGACTGCAAAAACCCTAAATTCCACAGATCATATCTCCGAAAATATTGCGAACCAAGATTCGGAATTTTTACACGAAGTTCCTTAGGAGTTCTTCGAAATGAGATTTTTTTTAGTGTCTGAACCCTCATAGAAAAACAATTATAGTGAAAATGCCATGATGACCTATTTGAAGAAGCAAAACCCTAGAATCCAAAGCTCTGATACCAAATGTTATGAAACCAACTCCAAAAATAGAAGAAAAGAGAGATCAATGCCTTATAAATAAGCCAATTTGAGGGGGAAACCTCCTTTAAATTACATAAATGAAAAATTCTTGGATGATACAAATGAAAAAACCTCCTTTCTATATATATGAGTCCATGGGGTCACAATATAATCCTAATCGACTGAACAATAATAATGTAAGGGCACAATAATAACAATATGGGGGTTAGAGGGGTACGACAATAAAAATAAGGGGGCTACACTAGCAACAATAAGGGACTACACTAGTAATATAGGGACCTAACAAGAGATGGATCGAAGCCCAAACCGACGTTTCCGATCTTGACTTCAGTAAGATCTGGAAGGGTCTCTACTACTGTTTCTGACACGACAACAAGCACCAAGTGGTCCAGCTCATTAGAAAACTCACTTCTTTGATTCTAACTCTCACCCTCGCCCCCACTCAACACTACTTGCAGGTGTTTCTCTCAACCATGGTAAACAAATGTAGTGGAATTGATAATCTGCACCTAGTCAAGTTGTATCTCATTCTTAAGTGATTTATTTATCATGCTTTTATCCTTTTAAATGACCATGTGTGGTATTGTGTGTTGAAAAAATGGTTCATGGAGGATTTGAGGGAGGAAATCCTTTTAACCGAAGATAAGTAACCAAAGACATGTTTCTTGAGGATTCTCCTCAAATTTCAAAATATGAAGGGAAACTCAATGATTTTTCTCCACTCTCCACACAATCCAGGATGAATGTTGCTGCTGTTGTCAAATTTGGTGGTGGGAACACCAAAACAAGGTCTATAAAATGCAAAAGTCATGGGATAAATATTGTTTCTCCAATGAATCTTGAAGATTTGCATGCCTCTGAGGTAACATCTCCTAGAGTAGAAATTATTGAATCTTCTATCGTTTCTCAGATGAGTCCCTAAATACAACCTCATAATATTGCCCAGGCATATATGCAGATTCAAAACCAGATGTTGCCTCCTATCAATTCACATACATTTTTGTAGGGAATTACATAGATGAAGTAGGCTTCAATAGAACCTAAGATCCATGGTCATTCTTTGATGCAATTAGCTTTTCCAATGTTCCTTGTATGGGTTGGAATCCCCTGGTATAATTTCATCTAGTATAAGTCTTTGATCTAATCTTCATAATTATCATCATAAACATTTTTAATAATAATTATGCTGTAAGGTGTTCCTCTAAGAAGAACTCCCCTCCCATGCCACTAGTGCCTTTGTGTGTCATTGATTTTGGTGTTAGACTATAGAAATAGCTTGGGCCATTGGATTTATTCGATTGATGTTAGTTAGTTACAAAATCCTTCATTCACTGTGGGATAATGGAAAAAGCAGCCAAAGATAATACTCGTCATACAACAGTCGAGCTTCTTAGGAGATGTTATGAAACCAGCTCCAAGAAGAAAAGAGAGAGATCAACGCCTTAAAAATAAGCCACTTTGAGGGGGAAACCTCCCTTAAATTACATAAATAAAAAATTCTTGCATGATATAAATGAAAAAACCTCCTTTCTATATATAGGATTCCATGGGGTCACAATATAATCCTAGCCGGCCTAACAATAATAATGTAAGGGCACAATGATAACAATATGGGGGATATAGGGGTATAACAATAACAATAAGGGGGTTGCACTAACAACAATAAGGGAATACAATAGTACCCAAAAAAGAAAGTAATTCCATCCAAAATTTCCAGTAAAAATGGGATCTCTGTCGCTTACAATAATCTTTATGTTTCCATGTAGCTTTTGAATTGTTTCCATAAATGCAGTAGCAACTGTACTTGATTTAAATGGATGAGATAATGCACAAAAGTGTGCATACTTGGTAAGTCTATCAACCACCACCATGATGACACTCTTTCCTTAGGACTTAGGTAAACCTATGATAAAATCCATTGAAATCTCCTCCCAACTTTGACTTGGAATGGATAAAGGTTGTATAAGACCCAGGGTCTTAATTGTGTCAACTTTATTTTTCTCGAAAACCAAACATTCAACCACAAAATTTTGAATATCAGATTTAAAGCCGTCCCAAAAACAATCTTTCTTCACCCTATGGTAAGTTTCTAAAAATCCCGAGTGTCCTTCTAAGGGAGAAGTGTGCAATTCCAAAAGAATATTTTGTTTTAGTTGAGAATTCTTACAAAGATATAAGCGATCTTTGTACCATAAGGAGTAATTTTTCCAACTACATGTATCAGATGTAGTAGGATCTTGCTGCAACTTTTGAATTAGTGTCCACACTTATTCATCCTTCTTCCATTCATCCCTTGCTTCAATTATCCAATCTGGTTGAATAATAGAAATGGCACAAAGAAATGCTTCCAACTCTTCATCCTTTCTTGAGAGTACATCTGCAACAACATTTAGCTTTGCTTTTTTGTAGATGATTTCAAAGTCATAACCCAATATCTTTGTGACCCATTTTTTCTACTCTTCTGAAGATATTATTTGTTCCAAAAATTATTTA
Source organism: Pinus albicaulis (assembly GCA_034641835.2). NCBI lineage: Eukaryota > Viridiplantae > Streptophyta > Pinopsida > Pinales > Pinaceae > Pinus > Pinus albicaulis. The sequence goes on from CM076578.1 coordinate 317,856,440, forward strand.
AGACTATCATGATCAGTTTTTACCTTGAAGTGTCTTCCCATTAGGCAAGGTCGCCATTTCTTTAGTGCATGTAGTATTACCAACATTTCCTTCTCATAAATAACTTTCTGTAAATATTTTCCTTTGATTGGACGAATTTAAAAAGCAACGGGTCTTCCTTCTTGCATTAAAATAACACTAATTCCATTTCCTAACGCATCACATTCCACAATAAAGGTTTTTGTGAAGTCTAGCATAGATAAGACCAGTGTTAGGCACATTGCCTCTTTAAGATTTTCAAAGGCCTTAGTTGCTTCACGAGCCCATGAAAATGCATTTTTATTCAATAGTGTTGTTAGAGGTGCTACTATTCCCCCATAATTCCTAACAACCTTGCGATAATACCCTATTAACCTAAGAAATCCTCGCAATTGCTTTATGGTTGTGGGGACTTTGCATTCCTTAATGGAGTTAATTTTGTTAGGGTCTACCTTAACACCCTTGTGAGATACAATATGACCCAGATATTCCACCTCTCGTACTCCAAAGAAACATTCGAAGGTTTTTGCATATAATTGTTTCTCCTCTAGTAGTTTGAGCACCCTGTCAACATGTTGAGCATGATCCTTCCAAGACCTGTTGGAGATTACTATACCATCAAAAAATACTAACAAAAAATTTTCTAAGGAAGGGTTTGAAAATGGAATTCATCAACCCTTGAAATCTAGAAGGTGCATTGGTAAGGCCAAAAGGCATGACCAAAAATCCATAATGACCCTCATGAGTTCAAAATGTTTTTTCAAAATATCTTCACTCTTCATTCTAATTTGATGATATCTTGAACGAAGATCCAAATTGGTGAAGTAAATTTTTCCATGAAATTAATCCAATAATTCATCAATCACAAGAATGAGAAATTTATCTTTAATAGTGAGCTTATTGAGCTCCCTATAATCCAGATGAACCTCATGTTGGATGTTATCCTTTAAAGTCCCTATGAAGACATCAATATTGTGTTCGTCTGGAATATGAGTTACCCGTATATTCAATTTTTGGAAGTCCTTAATGTGCTCCACCATTGAGCCCTTTTGTTTGAGAAGGTGTTTCTCTTTGTATCCTCATAATGTGCTCTCATTTCCTCCATAAAAATTGACCAAGTGACAATTTTTTTATGGGAGCAAAGCCATCAATACCATACAAATGTATTTTTTTCTAAATATAAAGTTTCAATGTGTGCCTTTTTTTTGTTTTTCACATTATTGAGATCAAAATATTGCTCCATATTTCATATCCATGTTATGGGATCCTTGCCATAAAACTTCCTCATATTGATCTTCGAAATATAGCGGGTCTTCAATCCAACATTAGAGTTTATGAAATCATGATTAACATTTATTTTGTTCTCATAACGAGTTTCTTCTACTATATTTTCACCATTATGAATCATTTCTTGTATCAAATTTGTCAAAGCTTCCTTCAAGCCTTCCATGTCTGCTTTTATGTCATTCTTCATGTCTTCCATGCATTTCTTCAAACTGTCCTTCTCAGCTTCTACGCCTTTCTTCAAACCATCCATATTAGCTTCTACGCCTTTCTTCAAACCATCCATATTAGCTTCCAAGCCCTTCTTCAAACCATCCATCTTAGCTTCTTCTCCTTTCTTCAAAACTTTCATTTCATTTTTTGTTGCTCTTTTTGAGAGCGAAATTTGGTGCACTTGCTCTTGTAATTTTGATATATCATGTTGCACTTCTTCCTCTTAATGAGTCATAATAGAGTATTCTGAGGTCTTAATGGGTGTTGAATTCCTTATAGGGGGGATTTAAGAGCCAAATACTGATATATATGCTTCAAAATGTGATTGGAATCACTTCAAACTGATTTTTCAAACAAGAATTATGCAATTCGATAAACAAAATACACACATTTTTCTTGATTTTGAGGAGATATATATTGAAACTGATGTATCTTTGTAATTTTGGATCCCTGAGATTTTATCTTCGGTCCTATAGTAGCCCTCTAAATCTTCTTTCTAATGGCATGGGTCTGACCTGATTGGGATTCTTCAAGGCAAAGTTATGACCAATCTCCCACAATGACCTAATTATGGACTGGTTCAGTAGAGTGAACTTGTACGGCATGCCACGTGTCACTATTTCCTCCTTCGACTCTGAAATTGATACACAGGAAACTGCAGTCCATGTAATTGTGGCCACTTTCGACAAAATTCCAATCTGATGCTTAGAGAGAGAGAGTTATGGTGATTTTCCCAAGGTGACCTCTTTTATATGAAATTTGGGAGCCTGCGAAAACCCTAACTTCCATAGGTCATATCTCCGAAAAGATTGCGAACCAAGATTTGAAATTTTTACACAAAGTTCCTCAGGAGTTCTTCGAAATGCTTTTTTTTAGTGTCTGAACCCTCGTAGACAAAAAATTATAGCGAAAATGCCACTATGACCTGTTTGAAGCAGCGAAACACTAGAATCCAAAACTATGATACCAAATGTTATGAAACCAACTCCAAAAATAGAAGAAAAGAGAGATCAATGCCTTAGAAATAAGCCACTTTGAGGGGGCAACCTCCTTTACATTACATAATTGAACTATTATTGGATGATACAAATAAAAAAACCTCCTTTCTATATATAGGAGTCCATGGGGTCACAATATAATCCTAATCGACCTAACAATAATAATGTAACGACACAATAATAACAATATGGGGGTTAGAGGGGTACAACAATAAAAATAAGGGGGCTACACTAGCAACAATAAGGGACTACACAAGTAATATAGGGACCTAACAAGAGATGGATCGAAGCTCAAACCGACATTTCCAATCTCGACTTCAATAAGATCTGGAAGGGTCTCTACTACTGTGTCTGACACGACGACAAGCACCAAGTGGTCCAATTCATTATCAAACTCACTTCTTTGATTCTAACTCTCGCCCTCGCCCCTGCTTGACATTTCTTGCAGGTGTTTCTCTCAACCATGGTACATGAATGTAGTGGAATTGATAATTTTCACCTAGTCAAGTTCTATCTCATTCTCAAGTGATTTATTTATCATGATTTTATCCTTTTAAATGACCATGGGTGGCACTATTCTTTGAAAAAATGGTTCATGGAGGATTTGAGGGAGGAAACAATTTTAGCCAAAAATAAGTACCCAAACACATGTTTCTTGAGGATTCTCCTCAAATTTAAAAATATGAAGGGGAACTCAATGATTTTTCTCCACTCTCCACACAATCCAGGATGAATGTTGCTGCTGTTGTCAAATTTGGTGGTGGGAACACCTAAACAAGGTCTATAAAATACAAGAGTCATGGGATCAATATTGTTGCTCCAATGAATCTTGAAGACTTGTTTGCCTCTGAGGTAACATCTCCTAGAGTAGAAATATCTGAATATTTTATCTTTTCTCAGATGAGTCCCTAAATGCAAGCTCATAAGACTAACGAGGCATATATGTAGATTCAAAACCAGATGTTGCCTCCTATTAATTCATATACATTTTTGCAGGGAATTACACAGATGAATCACGCTTCAATAGAACCTCAGATCCATGGTCATTCTTTGATGCAATTATCTTCTCCAATGTTCCTTGTATGGGTTGGGATCCCCTAGTATAATTTCATCTCGTTGTGTGGCTATGGAATGTCATAATACATGTGGGTCTCCCTTATCGCTGGAAATGGCTGCAACCATAAAGTCAAGACTTGCTACTTTTTTCAGAGGCAAAAACAGAGCCATAGTTCTCATGGATTGGGAGCTAATGTGAATCCTGGTTCATGGTCTAATTGGGGCTCTCCTATAGGTAAAGTTGATTGGGGAGTTCAAGGAGAAGAGTTGAGAAAATTGAGAAAGTTGGCTTCATTTGGTCCCCATAGTTATGAATAACTAGATTTGTCATGGTTTCAAACATTTGTAAAGGAAACTACACCAGAGGGTAAAGATGAAGGAAATGTAGGTTCTTATAGGGAAACACCACACAAGGGGAAAATAGAAAATGTTGAACATTTAGTTGTGGGTGTCTAGATTGAACATATGCAACATGATCATATTGTAGCTTAAGATTAGGATTATTTATCTAGAGTGGTGGTAGGGTACGATAGGCTCATTTAAAATTGAATTTTTCATTTTTTACTATTTCTTTTATAAAATTCCAATTTTAGTTTAAGAAATAGTCGAGTTTTCTACCTAGTATTAGAATTACACCTACATGATATTTGGGAGGAAATCATGTAAAAATAAGACGGGGATGTTATTCCTATGAGTAGGTTGACAAGTTGAAAATCAATTGGGTGGTAGACTAGAGAATGACACTATGTTTTTTCGACATCACAACTGAATATGTTGTTTTCTCTACTTATCATTAACAATCGTGTGTGTGTGTGTGTGTATATTGAAAGAACTGAGCAGAGAAATTTTGTTAGTTGGTTCCTCTGCACAAGGCATTGGAAGAAATCCAAGATATGGCATCTTGGTGTATTTTTAATTTATAAAATGTGAAATCCATAATATGTTTCGATGAGTGACTTCTGAGGTTGTATTTGGGGAAACCTATGATGTTGGTTGTCTACTGCTAATTTTCTGTGCCTAAATTGTCAATTAAAGTTTGCAGGTAGCAATTTTGTGGAAAAATTTTTGTACAATGAAAAGGATGGTCTACACTAACTATAGAAGTTTTCGAGTCTATATAATTTTATGTTGCAACACGATTTTCTAGTTGATATATTGGGTAGGCTTTGCCAAAGTAGTGACATGTACATTTTGAAAAAATTTAAAGCACGGAAATCCATTGTTTTTCCATGTAGCTTCACTTTATTGATTACTAAAGTAGCTGAACTATATCAGTTATTTTAGTGCTTATCATATTGAGAATGTGTTATAATGGTATCAATGACCATCACATATTTCTGGAATATCCCGTTAGATGTGAGACAAATCCTCCCCATTTGTGTGTGTTTCTACTAGAGTGGTACTATTACGTCTCATTTAGAGGCTCACTTTCTTTTCCCTCCGAAGTAGAAGAACATTGACACACCTACAATTGAACACTCACTTGTTTTTTGAAGGTACATATGCATCCATATCTCTTTAATATGCAAGGATACCAGAGAAATCTCCATATTTTAACGGTGGTGATGAAGATGAAATTGTACTCCCAAATGAAACTCCTAGCGGGTGAGGGAGTTACGAAGAAGAGGAAGAAGATACATCATATTTTGATGAAGAGGAGGAACACAGAGACTAATACTTGGTGGAAAATAATCTCGATTGAATGTCTCAGGGTCCACTTGCACTTCTGGGTTTTTTACATAAGATGTTGAGGCACCTGGAGAAGTTGTTAACAAAGTATGAACCTGAAGCTCCTCGGCTAGGGTTAGGGTTTCAGCTGGGGCGAAGCTTCAACACTGGACACCCACAACTACTGTAGCTGCACCATTACCGACTCTATAACTATCTAGGGAGGTCTCTGTCAGGTTTGTTTCCAACCGTTTGGAGCATTTAACGGTTTGGAATATTCCTCTTGTTGTGTGGATTAATTCGTCTTGCGGACAAGACCGATCTCCCTAGTACTAAAAGTATCTAGCAAAAAACAGCCAAATAGACTAATCTTTCCCTAAGTAAGAAGGTTTACAAAAAGATCTATAGAGGTGTAAAAGACTTACCGTTTGTCCAGTGCTTGTTTTAAGTCATTGTTGTCCTTCGCGCGCTTGAAGGAGTTTTCCTCGTAGACCTGCAGTCAAAAACAAGAAAAATATTACATAGCACCTGTATAGACATTATCATAAACCATGCTTATCATAGTGATCAAGGAATCTATGAAATAAACCACAAATAGACATCTTATTGAGAAAAATGAGTATGTTTGTATTAATCTCAAAAGAAAGAAAACCTTACAACCAATGCCTTGATGTTGCACATGCCTTCCCAGGGTCTGAAGCAGGAGTCTCCTTTACTTTGAAAAGTTTTTCACTCCTCCAACCAAGACGAAAAGAGTTATGTAATCTCTCCTCAAAAAGTCTTAGTCAACTGAGTCTAAATCTCAACAGCACTTAACTTCAAAATATTCTAAAAGCTTGAACTCCCTTTGAGGCTACCCAATGCCTCTTTTTATAGTAGAAAAGAGGAGGTTTTCTGTTCCAAGTATGAAGGGATAAAGTCCTTCTTCAAAGGGATAGGATCCTTACATCAAGGGGTTAGCTCCATAAGGTAAGGGATTCATGCACCTCATAAGAGCGGTTCTGCCACCGCAAGTTCCATTCTAGAAACTTCAAGAATTTACTTTAATTGAGCTTTTCGTAATTTACTTGCGCCTTTTTTATTTTAACAGGGGTCTGCACCTTTAACAAATAGAAAGTGCGTTCAGGTCCGCAGGAAGGCTGAACATTGGGTGCGGGACCGCAGGCAATATAGCCAGAAAGTGTGACACCAAAGTTTAAGAGACTTTTAGGAATTCTTTTTGATTTTCAAAGCTTGATATAAGGAACTTGATATGTTAGACTTGTAAAAGGGGGAAGTATGAGTAGTAATTAGCTCATACACATATCAGAATGTCAGGATGACAATTTTCAGTGTAACAGATTGCTCCCTAAAGTACAAAGTCTAGAATAGATGAAACTGAAGTATGTCATATATGAAGAGTGCAATACTTTATCATTTCAAGGATCATCCTGTGGACACCCCAGTCGGCACCTGTAAAAACATTCAAATGAAATATATATATATATATATATATATATATATATATATATATATATATATATATATATATATATATATATGTACATATCATCACTAAGGTAGGAATTCCCATACTCAGATAAAAAATAACTAGAAACTGACTTGACTGTTCTGATATAGGAATGATTTTGACTACATAACAATATAGACATGTGTGAACACAGTATGGACGCAGCCATATGTTTATAAATAGTCCACTCTATAAATGATAACAAAATTCCTCGCAGCCTGGATGGTATAAACTAGATCAAGGGTCTTGATTTCCGCATCTTGAACTAGTACGATTCTATCCATGTGAATGAATGTGTCGAAGTCGAACATGGTAGAAACCACTTGATTACCAGTCAATGATGTAAACTGTTAACAAGTGTGAGAGTAACCACCAGTAATGTCAATGGCTCTCAAAGTACCCAGTATAATCCATGAAATGTGAATGAATGAGCTGAAGTCGAACATGTCACGGAATCATTCAATCGAAGGTCAATGATGCAACCTGTCATCGAAGGCGAGAAACCTTCCATTGAGGCATGGTGAACCTCCTCAAGGCCTCAACCGTACGCAATACAAGGTCCTGGAGCACTTTTTTAAACCCAAACCACCATGAATTTACTTTTGAAATCATCTTTGGAATGGGTTTGGCCTCCCTTGACATATTTGAGAAATCGTAGATTTGAGTCAGATCAACTTTAGCTCATGTCCCAATTGGGCCATTTCTTTACACCACTCAACCACCTCGGCCTCCTCTTCAAATATAACTCGTAACAAATCTCTACGTTTGGTGTGAGCCTCATTATCCAGTTGCTGTAGTTATGAAGGGGGAATACATAGATGATGCTTCTTTGCAGATGCCCGAACAGAATATCCATTGAACTCTATGTCGTCAATTGCAGCTAACATTTCTTCTTTTGTCCAACCTCTTATGGCGCTGATCTTTTTAGTTGAAATTGCACCTTGGACTGTGGTTGACGGTGGCTCTGTGGCTGATGGTGCCACAACATCAACTTCAGCCACATGGTCATCGTCAACAACATTTCTTGGAGCATTGGTGACATTGACATCACTTGTTCTTTCTTCATCTGATGAGGTGCATCGCAGTTGGGCACCCCTGGTCACTCTTCTGCCACTTCTCCTTGTGCGAGCGACATAACTCACTCTTGCCATGGATGCAACTACCTGCAGAATTATTGCATGCATTTAGTTAAGAATAATTGAACATAATTCTTTCATACAAGCCAAACATCATCTGGTAACACCATCTCTTCCCATTTATAACAATTTATAACAGTTTACAATTAGTTTGTGTGTTCATGCCTGAGTTTTCTGAATGCCTTTCCTTCTGTTACAGTTTTCTTATTTTATGTCTTGTCATCTTTAATTCCTATGATCAGCTAATTCTCATCTACTCATGCTAAACTATTTTCCACAGGCTTATATGCTTATCTAGTCATGTTTTGTTTTTTGTTATGTTTTGTTTTTTTTATCAGATAATAGAAACTATGGAACATCAGGACCTAAAGCATCTGAAGTCTTATTTTTCCTGGTTTTGTTGTAGAGCCTGCTAGGGGTATTAGGAGAGAATTCCACAGGCAAGATGGGAGCATCCATTTGATGTTTCAAGATCTTACCTCTGTTAGCCCAGATTCAATGACAGCTTACCTTTAGTCACAACAGATTCAAATGGTGCTTTAAGGCATCAACCCATTAGGCTCCTACACAGCAGGATTTTCCCCTGCAATTTTAAAACAAACAAAACAAAGGACAGTGAATTTTCAAAAATTAAAGTTGAAGTTTCTCATTCTTTTTCTTTTACTTACACCAACCATTAGGGTTTTATATCTCCCTCACCCAGGTGTCGGATATCCAATATTTTTAATGTGATGACATTTTATTGCAAATGTTATTACGGTGGACCTTGTAAATCATGTGTACCACTTTTGATTTTCCAGGGCTGTTTCTCATTTCTACTGCTATTTCTCAGGGATTCTTTTGAAATTGGATACTGAGTATCCCACAGTTTGCAGAAAGAGACAGAGTGGCCATGTTCTGTAAATGCTTTAGCGTAAGTTCATCATGACTGAACACAATAATTGTGAGGTTTTAAGCTAAGGAACTGAATAATTGTGAGGGTTTAAGCATAAGTACCTAATCTCTGTGTTTTCTATTTAATGCCAGGACCCACAAAGAAACTTATCCGTGAATGAATTTAAGCCAAGAAATTATACTCATCAGGAGACAAAATCCTATAACTAATGGCATCTTGATCAAACCCTGACATTAATAGCCCTGAACTGAGCTAAACACTGAGCTATGGTAGAGATCCATCTAATCCTCCTCCTTATTTCTAAAGATGCACCATTTCAATTTGGGATTTTTCTTGAGGAATTTGATGTTTCCTTTTAAATCTTTTAAACTACAAAAAGTGAAATGATAGAGACGAGTTTCTTTCACCCAGTCTCTAAAATGCACTTGACTTCAAATGAATTGTGGTGCAACTGTGAATCAATGAGATCTTACATCTGTTAGCCCAGATTCAATGACAGTTTACCTTCGGTCACAACAGATTCAAATGGTGCTTCAAGGCATCAACCTATTAGGCTCCTACACAGCAGGATTTTCCCCTGTATTGTAGCAGTGGCAATTTTAAAACAAACGAAACAGAGGACAGTGAATTTTCTAAAATTACAGTTGAAGTTTCTCATTCTTTTTCTTTTACTTACACCAACCATTAGGGTTTTAGATCTCCCTCACCCAGGTGTCAGATATCCAATATTTTTAATGTGATGACATTTTATTGCAAACGTTATTACGGTGGACCTTGTAAATCATGTGCATCACTTTTGATTATCCAGGGCTGGTTCTCATTTCTACTGCTATTTCTCATGGATTCTTTTGAAATTGGATACTGAGTATCCCACAGTTTGCAGAAAGAGACAGAGTGGCCATGTTCTGTAAATGCTTTAGCGTAAGTTCATCATGACTGAACATAATAATTGTGAGGATTTAAGCTAAGGAACTGAATAATTGTGAGGGTTTAAGCATAAGTAACTGATCTCTGTGTTTTCTATTTAATGCTAATCTGTAAGCGAAGAAACTTATCTGTGAATTTAGGCTGATTCAATCTCTCATTGGGTTCAAAAAATAAAACTAATATAAAGACTTGTAAGACAACTGAAATAAAACTGATATAAAGACTTGTAAGACAACTAAAATAAAGGCTCAAAAATGAAAATAAAAGTGTAAGAATCAGAAATTAAAATAAAATTGTAAGAAAATTGTTGAGAAAACTAACCTGATTATACTTTGAAATGTTCTGTGTTGGTTTGTCTCCAGAACTGGTGAATAGTTTGAATGTTCAGCAGTGGTTGAACTCCTTATATAGTTTTTTGCAGTTGAATTTAATTGGTGACAATGATAGCCATGGATTGCAATGGCTTCATTTTGCATGTGTGATCAAGATTGAATTTGATGTGATCCAATGGCTGGGAATTTGTTTTTGTTTATCCATGTGCTTTGATCTATTTTGATATGTTTTAATGGAAAATCATTTATTGAATTTATTGGGTGGGTGTCATTTATTGTACACAGTGGTTTTAAATGTTGTTTTGGGTGGGTGCCATTTATTGAACACAATGTGTTTAAATGTTGAATAACAAAAAAATTATGGCTGACAAACATTTCTTTTTATTATGTGCAGGTATTGATATTTACTTCTCTAACACAGCATCAGGGTTGATCAGATGGGCTGAAGTGACTGTCTTTTTGTACTTATTGACTTGACCATTTTGGAAGGAAAAATGGTTTTATGAGTTTTTGAGTTGATATGATAGGATTTATAATCTTGATACTTATTAAACTATTTATGGACAGTTGTGGGCTATTTATGGACAGTTGTGGGCCCAGTCAATGACTTGGGAAATTTTGGACTTAATTTAATATATATTTGCACTTCAAATTATTTCTTTATGTTTAATTATTGGATGCATATATATCTATTTTTGGTGGGTTGATGGGACCAGTACTATAACAATTACTGGTCCCTGCACAACATTAGACAACTCTCCCCTATATATTTTTGCTTTTAGTTCTATTAACTTTAGATTTAAAGGAAAATATAAAAAATATAAAAAAAAATAGAAAAGGGTCACAAAAAACTTTAATAAAGTGGTTTTGGATGTTAAATTTTACATAGTTAAAAGTGAACGTTAAATTTCTTTTTATCTAAAGTTTATTAGATTTCTGAATTGGGATTACTTGGAATATCATTTAGAAATTTGGAAAAATATTTGAAATGTCTGCTTATTTAAATTCTATGGTACTCTCCCGCTTGATAATGTTTTTGTTTCGAATTTAAATTGTTGGTTCGAAGTATTTTATGCTTAGCGTTGGTTGATGATTGTTGAACTATCTTTAATTGTGGTTTTAAATTACTTGAAATTGGCGATTAATTATTTTATAAGTCGGCACCAGGGGTTGGAACGGGTGACCTATCGCATGGATTTGGCCTTAATAATTTGCACCTTCCAATAACAATCGACCCAAGGCCACGTATTGCAAATTATATATATCTTTTTATTCTTATTAATGGACTAAGATTAATTATGAAAATATAACTATGTATTATTATATATAATTTGAATGGATAATAAATTATATCACAGGTTTAATAGTTCTTCTATCATATACCTAAATTGCAATGGATGATAAATTTACATTTAACAAAAAAATTTACCACTTTAAAATTCCAAATTAGGTAAAATATTATAAATTTACCTTTAAAAAAAATTTTTACCACATTAAAATTACAAATTAGGTTAAACATTAAACATCTTAACTCATATTTACTAAAGCTAATAGAATCTCTTAAATAAAAGGAAAAAGGTTAATTAAAGACAAAGAATCTAAAATCCTCCTCCAAAATCTTTTAATATTCCTTTTGATTAAATATTTTTAAAATGAATATTTAAAGTAAAAACCATATTCTATGGTTATATTAAAGTATTTAAAGAAATAATATTTCTACATCAAAGTTCTAATATTTGAAAATATTAATTTTATGCAGTTTTATTACTATTTTTGTTATCTTGCCATAAAAAACATCATTGAATCTAATTTTAATATTATTAAATTTAATAACTTTGGATGGATACAATATTAAATTTGTTATATTATAATATATCATGATATATATTAACTCTAGATATATATATGGAGGGGAGAACAAATACATAAAGTAATAGAGGGAGTGGCAAGGGAGAGATGGAGAGAGTGTGTGTATGTTTTGGGGTGAGATAGAGAGACAAACCAAGAGGGATGGACGGAAGGGGGAAGATAAGTAGAGAGAAGGAGAGAGGGAAGGAGAGAGATATGGAGTTGAAGGGAAAGAGAGAGGGAGGTAAGAAGATATATATATATATATATATATATATATATATATATATATAAAGAGAGAGAGAGAGAGAGAGAGAGAGAGAGAGCAGGAGGGAAGAGAGATAGACGGGGGATAGAGAGAGTGAAGGGGAAGAGAGAGGGAGAGGAAGAGGGAAGGATATATATATATATATATATATATCTATATATATATATATATATATATATGGAGAAATAGTGTGTATTTTTTGGGGGTGATGTAGAGAGATAAAGGAGAGGCAGAGGGAGATAGAAATATAGATGAAGAGAGGGAAGAAGAAAGAGATAGAAATAGGGAAGGAGAGATAGATAGATATGGTGAGAGTGTGTGTGTGTTTCGGGGGGTGATATAGAGAGACAAAGAAGGAGATATGGAGGAAGATATAGATATAAATGGAGGATGAGAGAGGGAAGAATATTTCTTGTACTATATGCATTGATTTCAGTGTAGATTATGATTTCTAATCCTATTTGATTGCTTGCACTAGATGCATTGATTTCAATGTAGATGTTGATTTCTAAATATGTTTGATCGCTTGCACTAGATGCATTGATTAAAGTTTAGATGTTGACTTATAATCCTATTTGATTGCTTACTCTAGATGCATTGATTTCAATATAGATGGTGTTTTCTAATATTATTTGATTGCTTGCGCTAAATGCATTGATTTTAGTGTCGATGTTGATTTGTAATTATATTTGATTGCTTGTACTAGATTCATTGATTTGAGTGCAGATGTTGGTTTCTAATTGTATTTGATTACTTAAATTATATGCATTGATTTCAGTGTAAATGTTGTTTTCTAATCCTATTTGATTTCTTGCATTAGATGGATTAGATGTTGTTAATCTTGAGATTGTAAATTATTAAAAATATTTTTCAAGATTAGATGGATGAGGGAGAAAGGAAAGAATATTTCTTGCACTAGATGCATTGATTTCATTGTAGGTTATGATTTATAATCCTATTTGATTGTTTTCCCTAGATGCATTTATTTCAGTGTAGATGTTGGTTTCTAATTATATTTGATTGTTTGCACTAGATGCATTTATTTTAGTGTATATGTGGATTTCTAATCCCATTTCAATGCTTGCACTAGATGCATGGATTTCAATTTAGATGTGGATTTCTAATCCTATTTGATTGCTTGCACTAGATGCATGGATTTCAGTGTAGATGTGGATTTCTAATCCTATTTGATTGCTTTCACTAGATGCATCGATTCAATGTAGATGTTTATTTCTAATCTCATTTCATTGCTTGCATTAGATGCATTGATTTCAGTGTGGATGTTTTTTTCTAATAATGTTCGATTGTTTGCATTATATGCATTAGATGTTGTTAATATTGAGCTTGTATATTATTAAAAGAAATATTTTTCAAGATATATTTAGTAATACGTAGAGGAACACTATTAAGAAATAATTAGCTATCAAAATTTGCGATAGCTAGAATTAAAATGAAAAAGATGCGCAAAATCAATCCTCCCACAAAGTGAAAATTAATCCTTGACAATATTGTCTCCCTTCCTCATCACCAACTAATTACTAATAGACAATTACATATATTCAATATATATTCAAAATTACTAATAGAGTAATTGCATACAACAATGTATTCAAAATATTTATAAGAGGAAAATTGATATTTATAAACATCAAAACAAATCAAAATATTCTTGAAGGAAATAAATTATTTCAAACATAAATAAAGAAACAAATTATTTCAAGAGTAATCGTGAAACAATAAATTATTAAAGCCACTCTTCAAGAAATAGTTTGTAATATTTGGAGGAACATTATTTAGAATTAATTAGTTGTCAAAAGTTGTGACACCTAAAATTAAATGAAATAGATGTGGAATATAAATCCTCCCACAATCTAATGACAAGATAATCTCCCTTCTTCATCACCAATTAATTACTAATAAACAATTACATAAACATATAAAAATATAACATAATAACTGTAAAATTCACAAACATTACCATCCAATTCCAAACACATAAACACACAAACCACTCAAAGTATCCAAACACAGACGTACAAACCATTGAAGGAAAGAAACATATACCAAAATAAAGAAGAGAATGATGTGGTCATTTCAAGCATCACCTAGAGCGTTTGACTCTAGATATTCCAGAGAAAAACATAGATGACATTCCACTCAGGTTGCAGAGATATGTGATTGGTGTTCCAGGACCTTTCAGGAGGTTCCTGTGCAGGGTGGCGAGAGCAGTGGTTTCTTATCGTGATCACCATCAGTGATGGGATGATCGTGTTGTAGACTCATATTTTTGACTTTTTGTGTTACCATTTGCTGATCATAAGGTGTTTCCAACCTATGATCGAAGACGATGTATATTTTTTGAAAACACTATCCTATGATATATATCACTATTTACCGGCTATCTGTGTACATGTTATGAATGTTGTTTTGTTTTACTATTTTTTGATTATTGCAAATGCCGATTTATCATACTAGAAGCAACTGCGTCTGCTAAAGTATTTAAATGTCTTGGAATATGTTGATATTCAATATAATAAAATTCGCATTCCAAAAGACGAACTCTTAAAAATAACCATAATAACACTGGATTTCTAATGGCATAAACCCTGTTAAGTTGTAATACAACAAGTTCAGAATCCAACCTAACAATCAAACTCCGAATTCCAAATGATATGGATTCAGATAATAACTCAATCATTGCACTATACTCAGCAATGTTAATTGTTGTTTGACCAAGGCTTACCCCATGCATGGAAACTAACTCGTCAGAGGGTGAATAGATAACCCAAGCTGTGGAAGAAATGTTCTGTGTATTATGACAAGCACCATTAGCAAAACCAATGTAGGTCTGAAGAGACGTCGACATCTGCAATATCAAGAGTAAAACTCAGATAAGCAGGAATAGTGATAAAACACACTTCTAAACTAGGCACGCTTTTCTAATCTAAGACACACCAACAGTAAAGAAATCTAACCTAATAAAAAATCTCCACACCAAGTTTAAGCATAATATCGCTTCAGATATAGCCCATTTTTGGGTTTATCTAAAGAGACACCATCAAAATCTATTAGCTCATAGGCCCCTTTTGCCAGCTTTCGCTTGACAATGAAAGGACCATGCCACATAGGCACGAATTTCCCAACTCCTAGCTTATCGTTGGCTTGATCATAAACTAAGACTAGGTCTCCTTCTGAAAAATTTCGAGGGGTAACACTTCTATCATACTAAGATTTTATTCTTTTAACATGAGCCTCGTTTTCTATTACAGCGTTTCTCCAATTCTCATCCAACTGTGCCAAGTATAAAAAAACGTTTCTCCTCTTCAGACGTAGCTGGGAGTAACTCTATGGCTAATTTCAAAGATGGAATTTCGCATTCAATTGGAAACACAACTTCCAAACCGTAAATGAGTTGAAAGGGAGTGAAACCAGTTGATGTTTTGACTGAGGTTCGATATGCCCAAAGTGCTGAAAATAACATGGAATGCCAATTCTTTTTGTGAATACCAATAATTCGTCTAATCATGGTGACTAGAACTTTATTTATGGCTTCAACCAGACCATTGGCTTGCAGATAATACGGAGTGGAACTATCATGTCGCAAGCCAAGCTGTTCTGTCAATTCAGTCATCATGAAATTCCGAGAATGGCTTCCATGATCAGTAATAATGGCTTGAGGAACACTGAACCTAGCAATTATGTGATTAAATACGAAAGTTGCAGCAGTCTTGCCGTCAGTTGAAAATGTAGGCATCGCCTCGGCCCACTTAGTAAAATAATCTACTGCTAGAATAATATATCCATGACCCCCGGCCGAGTGAGGCTTACATGTTATAAAATCAATACCCCATTTCGCGAAAGGACCGACAACAATTATAGGGTGAAGAGGAGCGGGTGGAAAATGCATCTTACGATAAAAAAGTTGACAATTGTGGCATTTCCGGACTGCATAAATACAATCTTTGAATAACGACGGCCAGAAATAACCAATGCACAATATCTTTTGGGCAGTGGCATACCCCGACATGTGACCGCCACATGCTCCAGAATGGAAGTCATTTAAAACCTTTTCGGCTTCTTCATGAGTAAGACAACGTCGAAAAACATAATCCGCTCCACGACGATAGAGTGTATCACCAACAATATTGTATTGTTGAGATTGGAAGCGTATTTTTCGTCGCTGATATCGTGAGATTTCAAGTCGAAAAGATTGGGTTTGGAGATAGACGATTATATCTCCATACCATGGATCCAAAGTACTGATTAGAAACAGAGATTTGTCCGCGATGGGTTCCTCTGCCACAATTTCAGTATCAGCAGAGGGGAAATCACACATCAATTCTGCAAACACCAAAGATTTCTCGCCTTTGACTTTTCGAATTCCAAGTCGAATTCCTGAAGGATGACTATCCATTTGGAATATTTGCCCCCTAGTAATTGTTTGGTAAAAATGTACATCATAAGGTTGCAATTAGAAATTACCATGGTTTTACGTAACAAGATGTAATGTCTAAATCATTGGACAGCTTGGACGGCTGCCAAAGCCAATTTCTCCACATGCGTATACTTAATCTCAGTCGGATGCAAATTCTGACTGAGATAGTAAATCACATGTTCAGTATGAGATTCATATTCCTGAACTAACACCATCCCAATGGTGGAATGAGAAGCGGCGAGATACAAAATGTAATCCTGGTTGTAGTTGGGAGGATGCAATAACGGTGCATGGGTTAACGCGTGTTTAAGTGCATCAAAATATTGATCAGCGATCTCCTCCCAAAATAATGGAACGTTCTGTTTCAGCAACTGGGTAAAACCTTTCGTAAGCTCGGCGTAGTTAGGAATGAACCGACGTAAAAAGTTTGCTTTCCCCTGCAAACTTTGGAGTTGGCATAAAGTCGAAGGAGGTGGAAAATTAACAATAGCTGCGACCTTCGACGGATCGACGCGAATGCCTTCTTTCGAAACAATGAGTCCCAGTAAATGAACCGATTCTACACAAAAGACACATTTGCGTGGATTCAACCTAATTCGATAATGCCTACATCTCATGAAAATGGCTCGTAAATGAGTGAGATGGTTGGCCCTACGTGATGAATGAGCAGGTAAATCATCAAGATAAGGCTGCACAATGTGCTTAATGTCATGAAACGCATAAGACATTGCCCGTTGAAAAGTTGCTCCAGCGTTCTTTAATCCAAAGGGTAGTTTGCAATAAGCAAATGTCCCCCATGGACAAATGAAAGTTGTCTTAGGCTGATCGGTAGGGAGTATGTTTATTTGATTATAACTGGAAAAGCCATCCATAAAGGAAAAAATTTCACTGCTGGCACAATCATCAATAATCTGATCGATATAGGGAGTTGGATAATTGTCCTTAGGACAGGTGCGATTGATATCCCTCTAATCGATACATACTCGTATCGTCCCTTATTTTTTAGTCACAGGAACAATATTAGATACCCAATCCGCTAAAGGAATTCGGATTCGGAAGGTACGATCCAAGGATCGTCAAATGTAACAGAGTCTGACGAAATCATATGAATAGTTGCAACAGAAGGCGATACGTTAGGAGGAGGTAAGGAAAAATTTCCTAGTAAACCAGAATCTTTAATCAAACCTACTCCAACATCCTTGTAAAGGATAGTCGTTTTTCCAACATGCTGGATTGTTTCTGTAGAGGCTGGGTCAGACGTAAAATAAGTTAACTGATCTATTGTAACGATTCTTCCTTGATATGGAAATTTTATGAGTCGGAAGACCAAAGAAACAACAACAGTCATAGCATAAGACAAACTATGACCCAGAAGAGGGTTGTAATCAAGAGGGGCATCAACCACTTCCACATCTATATTTACAGTTTTACCTTCAACCCCTATGGGTAAATCCTGCAAAATACCAAAAGGGTGGAAACCTCAACCATCAAAAGCCTTAATAATCGTCGGAGATTGGTTTAGTGTAGGAGAACCAAGTGATTTCCAACACTGAATCAACATAATACACGTTGAAGCTCCCTCATCAATCACAGTCCGATAGATCGGTCTGTTTTTGACTATCACTGGAATCTGGAAAGCCATTTGGTGAGGTAAGCGAGGTGTACTATTTTCTACATCGAAGATTATAAGATTAGAATCCTGAACATCGACAGCTCCTATGGCAAACAAAAGCAACTTACACTGTGCTGGGCATGATTGCAACACTTCCAAAGCCGACATTGCTGAAGGAGAAACATCTAAGTCTTCAATAATGTTGTAATTCTGAGCAGCTCTCGCATGTGGATTGAAAGCTGATTTACGAAGAACACCTTTTGTAGGCAGTTTGATTATTAAGTCTGGATTCGGTTTCTCGATCTGTAGCGGACCAGAAACAGGAGGAGGTGTAGTTGATGTATTTGCATTAGAAGATTCTTCTTCTTTACCATCAACAGGATCCTTAGTACCATAATCTTGCGATCGCGTCGCAATACTTACATGAGACATCATCAAAATAGGTTCTTCTGAAACAGTCGAAGTAGAACCAACCATCTTACTATCTTGAGTTGGAAAAGGATCCTTCAAGACAGCAGGTTGTTGTGAACCTTTAACGAATTTCACAACCTCAGCCCGATGCGGGCATTCCTTAGTGAAATGATCTTCGTCACAAATGTAACAAGGATACCGTGGTTTACGTTTTTCGTCGTTGGATTCATTTTTATCAGTTTTTTCTTTTGAATTATTTTTGTTTTTATTCTTCCCTTTCTTTTTACCACCGGATTTAGATTTAGCCATGGATGTCTCCACAACATGAATATCGGTAGAAACCTCGAGAGAGGATTCTCCTTTCGGGGAATCAGGTAAAGTTATAATTGGAGAAGAATTCTTTGAAGATTTCTTCTTACTTTTTGTATTGACTGTACCAATCATACCATCAACGGCATGAGACCCTGAAGGAGAAGTAACTATTTGACCTTGTTTCGGAAGGTCTGGGATTTTTTCATGTAAAGTACCTGACTGCGTGTAAACGAGGTCAAGGTACCGAGCTTGAGAAATTACTTGCTCTTCAGTAACAACACCAGCCTTAGCTACATCTTCAGTGATTTTGGGTAACAATGATTTGACAAACCATTTCGCCAAAATTTGATCCGGAATGTAAACTTTCACCAAACGTCTCCTACGTCACCATTCATGAATATGATCAAAAATATACATGGACGTGGATTGTTTCAGTGAAGTTAGTAGTTCCGTGCCATTGTCATATCTGACAGGAAACTGAAAATGAGTCAAGAAGGCAGTTGCTAACTGATTGAAATTGTTAAACGAGCCTCGTGGTAACTCGATGTACCATTTGGCTGCAAGACCAATCAGATTTCTTTGGAAAAGACGTCAGCGAATCGAATCATCAATTATGGAATTAGATGCACACCAGAGGTGATAAGTCATCACATGATTTGATGGATCCTCTCCTGGCTTACCTTCAAACTTCGGTATATCACTGGGCAACTTATGTGGCATTGGCAGCCAATACGAATAATAGAAAATTGGATCATTCATAAGGCACGTCAAATCAGGTAAATCCAAAGTTGCAATAAACAGTAACTGACGGTTCGGGTCACGAAAACATTAAGTAGCCAAAGCAGTTCCAGGAGGTGGATACCCAGGATAACTGGGAATTGGATTTACATTAGGAATCGTAAAAACTCCTGGAAAAACAGGATTAATTGGACTGAACTGGGGTTGTTGTGGCTGCTGATATGTATAGCCAGGGTATGGTTGATACTGATAGTTTGGATTTTGTGTATAGGGACCGAATTGTGGCTGTCCCTGGTACGGTTGATACGTAAATTTCGGCTGACTTGTGACAACTGTACTCGTACCAGCTTGTCCCGCAGGCATCTGAACCGAAGTCTGAATTGAAGGTCTTGACAAGGGTACAGAGACTTGAGGGATTTGCACGGGTGCAGGGATAGACAAACTCGGGGTTACAGATACTCCAGAAATAGGTGTTACAGGTTGAACAGACGTAGCAATTGTTGCAGCAATTTGAGGCGGAGTCTTAGGCGGTAACTGACTTCCTAAAGGTTGCCCTCCAGGCGGTAACTGACTACCTTGAGGTTGCACCCCAGGCGGTAACTGACAACCTTGAGGTTGAGGATTTGGAACATTTCCAGACATCATAAAAATTTGTTCTGCATTCAACGTTTCAGTTTTAACACCATTAAAACCAGATGACAACACTTGTTCAACGAGTTCAGGAGATGCTCCCGAGAAAGTACTAGACAGAGCCTGATATCCCGCAAGAACAGAAGGACCACCGTGTAAAAATGATTCCGGTGTCTGAGAAAACATGGATGACTCTCCTGCCATAATGGATGGCGGATAGTAACCTCTGGGTGTAGGATGAAATGAAACTCGAGGTGGATAAAAAGCGAGACCCGGATTCTCTAAAAATTTTGTTAAGGATAAATACCAAGCACTAGTTCGAATAGGGCTGTAGAAAATAGATTCACGCTCCCTAAGATTTAAAAATTGAGGGGAGTCAGGAAGAGATATATCTTCGTCTGGATTGGTAAGTTCTTCAATAGAAATAAGACCAGCTGGAAGACCTTCAGTAATGATATTTCTTACCCTAGATGAATCAATATCACTAGAAGTTGGTGAAACAAATCCTGAGGATGTTTCCAAAACAGAAGATTCAGTTTCAGGTTCAGAGATTTCAGGTTCGTCAGCTAGTTCACTGGAAGGAGAAATAGTACCAGTAACTTCAGAAACTGAAATCGGTTCTTGAATGTGTTTTGTTGTGGGTGTTTGATGATTAGGATGAACAACTATAGATGAACTTTCAACTTCTGTTGATCTAATCCTACGGCTACTGTGTGGTACTAGAGCACGAAGCCTTTCAAGCTGACTTGGTGTATATTCAGGGGGTTTCCCTTGTAGTCTCCGGGATTGTCTCGGCAATTCCGCCACGATTAAATATCAATTAATCACACGCAAACAAAGAAAATTTCAATGAAAACACCTAAAGTCTCTAAGGAAACAAACAATTGAATCACACACTTAAAAAATCTAAGAGTTCAAACCACACACAAACAATAATTTTCCGTACTAAAAACACTAGTTGGTGATGAAATCCAACTTAGTAGAATTTTAATACAGAAAGGGCGGTTGGAACAGTTACCCCGACAACCTGCTTAATGAAACAGACTGGCACAAGTTTCCTCACATAACCATCTCGTGTGAAGAGAACCCCCCAGAGAGTCCAAGTGAGTCTAGTTGACGTCTGCTCCAGGTACAGTGAGATCTTTCCTTCACCGTCACCTGAGGAAATAATCTTAAGATAATGGTCACTAAGGTTACCAACAGTAACAAATATAACTGGGGGAATAGTCTATGATCCGATCCCACACGTAAGGGAAGAGTATCAAAGCTCAATCCCCTTGAAGGTTCCTCTACATGGTCAATCCGAGGTTTACCGACAAGTGACCCTAGGCTCCTTGACAATGGTTAATCTGAGTTTTACCGTTTGTAATACGCGCAAAAACTTCTATCTTCCCCAATGAAACAGAATTGATTGTCTCAAAGGTTTGGACATGATCTCATGATTGACTTCTTTAAGAGAAGGTTCCCAGATTATACAAATTACAATTGGATTTATTTCCTACCACAAGATTCGTCTACTTGTTTGTTTTTGCTATCTTGGAGAGTTAATTACTCCCTACTCCAAGATACTAGCCTAAGCTATGTTGGTGATAAGAGTCCTAGAAAATAAAAAGATTACTAAATGAATTTTAATTTAAGTGTTACTTTTAAGAGCTGTTCCTTAAGTCAAATGGGTGCGGAAATGAAACTTTGTGGTGTGAAGACTCGACTCCAAAAAACACTTAAAAATGCCCCTAAAAATGATAATCAAATTGTTTTCTTTCAATGAAAATCTATCTAAGAAAGAGTTAGAGAATGCAATTCTTTCAATAACAATTTCTTCTTTGAATGTAAAGAATACTTGAAAGAAAATATTTTTTTCTTTTCCAATAAAGAAAAATTTCAAAGCTGACACTAAAAATCCTTTCACTTTCAAAACTTGAAGCTACAAAACAATTTTCCTTCAAAAGAAATCTACAAACTTCAAAAGAACTCAAAACTACAAAACTAATTTCGAGATCTAGAAACTCAAAACTACAAAACTAATTTCGAGATCTATAAACTTTCAATAATCTAACTGAATAAAAGCTTAAAGATTTTTTTTTGAAGAATGTTTTTACTTAGTTGTTCAGCAAACTAAGGATCTATTTATTCAGAATAACAAACAGATCAAAAACACTCAAATATGTTTTTTATAAAAAATGAAATTCAAAAACTTTAACAAAGTTCCTTTTCAAAGATTTGCAAAGAAACAAGTAGGTTTATTTCTTAATAAATGATGATTTCACAATCAGGTCAGATCCAGCAAAAAGACAAAAAATACCAATGTAATCTGAGGTACTTCAAAATGTCAAATGCTTCAAATCGCTACAAAGACCAAGTGAAAAGTAATCCAAAATGCAAAACTTCTAGAAAGTCATCAAAGCACCAATACTGCTGAGATTTGTTAATAGAAAGCTCAGAAACAATCATCAATCTGGGCAGAAAACAAAAACTAAAAATAAAAATAAAAATAAACTAAGAATAGAAATCTAGAGTTTTTCAAAATTTTGACAGGGTCCGCAGGCTCCAAAAAGTCATAGTGCGGTCCCGCACTGTTTATACGGAAAAAGTGCGAAACTGCCCGCACTGTGCAAAGAAGGCAAAGTGTGGTCCCAGGAAAAACAAGAGAAAAACTTAAAAGATTTCAAAATTTTCAAAAACGGAGAAAATCTAAACTACCCAGGCAAATGTCTATCAATCAAAAACTATGAAAAACGTTTCCTCAAATCAAAATAAAAGAGAACAAAAAACAACAAGTTCTTCCCCAGTGGAGTCGCCAATTTGTTGTGTGGATTAATCTGTCTTGCAGACAAGACCGATATCCCTAGTACTAAAAGTATCTAGCAACAAACAGCCAAATAGACTAATCTTTCCCTAAGTATGTAAGGTTTACAAAAATCTCTATAGAGGTGTAAAAGACTTACCGTTTGTCCAGTGCTTGTTTGAAGTCGTTGTTGTCCTTTGCGCGCTTGAAGGAGTTTTCCTCATAGACCTGCAATCAAAAACAAGTAAAATATTACATAGCACCTGTATAGAAATTATCATAAACCATGCTTATCATAGTGATCAAGGAATCTATGAAATAAACCACAAATAGACAGCTTATTGAGAAAAATGAGTATGTTTGTATTAATCTCAAAAGAAAGAAAACCTTACAACCAATTCCTTGATGTTGCACAGGCCTTCCAAGGGTCCGAAGCAGGAGTCTCCTTTACTTTGACAAGTTCTGCACTCCTCCAACCAAGACGAAAGGAGGTATGTAATCTCTCCTAAAAAATTCTTAGTCAACTGAGTCTAAATCTCAACAACACTTAACTTCAAAATATTCTAAAAGCTTGAACTCCCTTTGAGGCTACCCAATGCCTCTTTTTATAGTAGAAAAGAGGAGGTTTTCTGTTCCAAGGATGAAGGGATAAATTCCTTCTTCAAAGGGATAGGCTCCTTACATCAAGGGGTTAGCTCCATAAGGTAAGGGATTCATGCACCTCATAAGAGCGGTTCTGCCACCGCAGTTCCATTCTAGAAACTTCCAGAATTTACTTTAATTGAGATTTTCGGAATTTACTTGCCCCTTTTTTATTTTAACAGGGGTCCGCACCTTTAACAAATATAAAGTGCATTCAGGTCCGCAGGAAGGCTGAACATTGGGTGCGGGACCGCAGGCAATATAGCCAGAAAGTGCGACACCAAAGTTTAAGAGACTTTTAGGAATTCTTTCTTATTTTCAAGGCTTGATATAAGGAACTTGATATGTTAGACTTGTAAAAGGGGGAAGTATGAGTAGTAATTAGCTCATACACATAGTAGAATGTCAGGATGACAATTTTCAGTGTAACACCTCTGCTGCTAGCTATGGAAGAGAAACTAGTAGAATACTCAGATCCATATGAAGGGGTGTCAATCTGGACTTCTCCTCTACACCCCATGCCACCTCACGCCCTGATGTCACTCCAAATCCCCTCTATAGCTTCTAATGGTCCCTGTTTCCCATTGACCTCCACCCTCCCATACTTTGGGCCCTCGTCCCTATATCTACCACTCACTTATAAATCTCCTGCATTTTTGTTGACCGACCTACCCCCCATCTTCCCTGACTCATCTCTGCCACAGGATACTGCCCCTTTCTCTTGAGTGACTCTACAGTTCCTATCTTCATAATTTCAGCATGCTCCCACTCCATCTTTGCAGCCTTTAGAAGCGGTGCCCCCACCTAGATTTGAAGGCTCATCGTCCTCCATCCCTCTCGACATCCCCATCTTGCGATCCCGACCTCTATCTTCTGGATGCTTCACGGCACCACCCATTGGACCACCCCTGGAAGAGTCTGAAAAAGCAGTTGTCAATCATGGGCTTGGCAGTGGAGCAGGTACCTCGGGCCCTAATTCATCTCCCAGTGGCATTAGGAGATCTAAGTGCATCAAGTGGGGAGCCAAGAACCTTGAACTTATTCTTGGGGACGATCTTCATTTGGGGGAAGTCATGGACATGTCAGATAGGGTATTGTTCATGCATGTCCACGATCAAAAGTACAATTTGGGTCACCTCCATCTATGGCTCAATGAGATCTGGGGTCCGATCATGGAGGATCTATCGATGGTTGTTACCCTCCCTCAGGGTTGGTTCGCCCCTCATTTTCAGTGTGCTGATAAGGTGCCTTAGGTTTTATCCAAACTATGGCACATTGAACATGCCTCAGTTATGTTTAAGTGATGGAGCCCTATTTATTATCCAGAGTTCAAATAACTCGGTGCGTGGTCGATTTGGGTTCGAATCCCCGGTCTTCCTCTCCATTTCTGGTCAAAGGACATTTAGAAGTATATCGACAACTCACTTAGCACTTTCCTGGACTATGAAAAATCCTTTTTGTCTACTGGAAATATGACCATGGCTCAGATACTGGTTCACCTGGACACTCGAGAGGGCGTGGAGGAGGCCATTACTCTACAATGGAGGCAATTTGTAAGAGTATAGAACTTGGATTACGAAGCAGTTCCTTTCCACTGTTGACAATGTCACACAGTCGGTCACCTCAATAAGGAATTCCCCTACTCCCTCGTCCAAAAGAGCCTCCTGTACCAGAAAACACTTCGATGAAATTTTCCCTGGTGGATCCTCCTCCAGATAACTCGGTCAATCAGCGTAGGGGGAAGAAAGCCGCTCCAAGGACCAAGATTGCACTTGGACCACCTCAACCACCATCTCCTCGGATGACCCATGCTTGAGTTTCGGCTACCAAGATATATTTGGGTACATCTCTCTTTGCCTCCCTTGTTACATTTACTATCATCGGTAACATCTATTATTGCACTGCACTCATCTCCCACATCAATGTCCCACTACTTCATTGCGCATATACCCTATCCACCATCCTTATCACTACCCACCATATCTGACTTGCCCCCCTTCATTCTTGACCATCCCACCTTAGATCCTTCTCCTGAGTCATAATTTGAGTCTAGGGGCAGCCATTCCTACTTACTTCAAACCCTCTCCCACCTATCTTTCGGAGCACCTGGTGGTCTTGGCATCCTACCCACACTTCACCATAAATAGGGCTGGGCTCGTTACTCATTCATATCAAAGGCTATTATCGAGGCTGGTCAAGAGGTTGCTGATGGTAAATAAAAAACACTTGATCGGGTTCTTAGAGCACAGATGACCCGCCCCCTCATTACCTCATGAATATTATCTCTTTCAATTGTCACAGACTGGCCAACTCTGCTAAAAAGATAGCTTTCAAGAGGCTACTGGAATGCAATCCGGTTGACATCATATTTCTTCAGGAAACCCTTGGCAATTCTGATCATATTACCACCTCTCTGTCTGCTATCTTCTCGGGTTGGACCTTCAATGCCATCGATGCTTGGGGTTGATCTGGTCGTATTTCCCTAGGTACTAACCCTCATACCATCAAGGTACTCGATCTCTGCGGTGGGGAGGGTTTCATGGGCATTGATACATACTCTATTGAACTTGGCCGAGAATATAGATTGATGAATGTATATGGTCCTTGCACTTCTCGCCTTCCTTTCTAGGAAAACCTTATTAAT
Organism: Pinus albicaulis; assembly: GCA_034641835.2. NCBI lineage: Eukaryota > Viridiplantae > Streptophyta > Pinopsida > Pinales > Pinaceae > Pinus > Pinus albicaulis. The sequence continues at coordinate 317,882,802 of CM076578.1, forward strand.
TGATCATTCATGTCTGCACATAATTTCATCATTGGAGGTGAGTTGAATTTCTCACTATTCCTTGCGGAATTATGGGGTCACCTGGCCCAATCCGACCCTCTCTCTGAATCCATTTCTCACCTCATAGAGGATCACCACCTTGTTGACATCCCCATGCCGCATAAGATACGTACTTGGAGAAACCACATATTAGGAGAGGCCTCCATGGCATGTAGACTGGACCGCTTCCTCCTACACGAATCACTTGTGAATAATGCTCCACTATATCAGAAATGGGTTCAATTTTGGGGCTTATCGGATCATTCCCCCATTTACCTAGAACTGGCCCCTGAATGTCGCAAATCCAATAGTCCTTTCAAATTTAATTCCACCTGGTTATCTCATCTGGAATACATCAAACTTGTCTCACACTATTGGCTCTCCCACCCCCCAGCTCCTAGATCATCCCCCTCTACATCCTTTTCTGCCAGGATGATTGAAATCAAGAAACTAACCAAGACATGGGTAAAGGAACATAAATCTAAAGATGAAGATACACTCAGAAGGGTTGAATTAGAGATTGCATCATTAGGAACAACCTTGGCTAAGGGAACTGTCTCTGAAGCCACCAGATCTCAGCTCATACATCTAGAAGCAGACAGGGCTTGGATACTCAAAGACCATGAGGAAACTTGGTGCCTTAGAAGCAGAGCCACTTGGTTGAGGGAGGGTGACAAGAACACTAATTTTTTCCACCAATTTTATAATGGGAGTAAATCCATCAATACTCTTTGGAATTTGGAGGATGAACAGGGGAACTAGGCTCATAGTTTCCATCAATTGGATAACATGGGGGTGGAACATTTTTGCAACCTCTACAAGGCTCCACTCAATGCAAATTTGGCAGAGATTATTAAAGTTGCTGGATTATTCCGAAGGTTCGTTGATCAAGATGATGAGGCAAACTTGACCTGCCCTGTCTCCATGGAGGAACTTTGGGACACTCTAAAATGGTTTCAGAAAGACAAGAGCCTTGGAACAGATGGTTGGCCAATTGAATTCTACCTAGATTTTTTTGAGATCCTTGGACAAGACATCCTCAATATAGTCGAAGAATGTCATACGATGGGAAAATTATACGAGGCTTTCAACTCCACTTTCATTTCCCTTATTCCCAAATCTGACACTCCTGAAATATTCTTCGATTACATACCTATCTCTCTCTACAATTGAATCTATAATATCATAGCCAAAATTATAGCCAACCAAATCAAGCCCATTCTCTCTGATCACATCTCACCTGAAAATTTATCTTTCCTCCACCACCGTCAGTTCCACGAGGCCATTGGAACTGCTCAAGAGGCTCTCCACACTATCAAAAGCAAAAATCTCAAAAGAATCATCCTCAAGCTAGACCTCACAAAAGCTTTTTATCAATCCAATTGGCTCTAAGTCTGAATCATTCTAACTCACCCAGGTTTCCCCATCAATTTCATCAATTGGATCATGTGTTGTATCACTAATGTATCCTTCAGTGTTCTCATTAACTGATCTGTCTCTCCATTTTTTCATTTGGAAAGAGGGCTTCATTAGGGTTGCCCATTATCTCCGCTCCTTTTCCTACTCATTATGGAAGCTCTCAGTCGCATTAGGGGAATTTTGAGGTCTAAAATGGGCCTCCTAAGGAAATTATAAAATAATAGTGGAAAAAATCAAATAAGATTTGATGACATCATCAAATTTTAGAGGGAAAAATGAAAAAACTACTTTTTCAATTCATATTTTCAACTTATCTCCCAAAGTTTTTACTCAAATTTCGAGCGGGAGTACTCGTTGGATGCGGAATTTAATTCCCCATCCAAGGAGTACCCATGTTGCATACTTTCGATGGGTTCTACTACACGAAAAATGAGAAATACATAAAAAAACGTGATTACAATCACGTTTTTTATGTATTTCTCATTTTTCGTGTAGAAGAGTTCATCGAAAGTATGAAACATGGGTACTCCTTGGATGAGGAATTAAATTCCGCATCCAACGAGTACTCCCACTCGAAATTTGAGTAAAAATTTTGGGAGATAAGTTTAAAATACGAGTTGAAAAAGTAGTTTTATTATTTTATTATTTTTTAATATTTTTACTTTTTTTACTCCAAAAATGGTGAATCATCCATTATGGATGACATCATCATCTTGAATCCTATTGGTTCTTATAAATTTTATTTTGGTTGTAAATTTTTCTTAGGAGGCCCATTTTAGACCTCAAAATTCCCCTAATGATTAATCTCTGAGGAAAATATTTAGGGAAGACTCTAGGGCATCAAGATTGCGGAGGGTTTCATTCTCACTCACTTCCTCTTCATGGATGATGTTCTTATCCTTCTTAATGTATCCATTGGAGACACCTTATCTTTCTCAGCGGCTTTGGCATCCTTCAGTATTGCCATAGGAATGGTGTGCAACACACTCAAATCAACCATATCAGCATTCGGCTGCTCACAATAGGAGAGGGCCTTGGATTTGAACAGATACCCATTTAAAATATTTTACCCTCAGGATGGTTTAAAGTACCTGGGCTTTCAGTTAAAACCTTATGATTACCACATTGCTGATTGGTCCTAGGTCATTGCAAAATTGGAGAAGTGCATTTTCATTTGTCACCACAGGTGGTTAGCTAGGGCGGGGAGACTAACCTTGATAAAATCAGTATTGGAAGCCACCCCTATATACTGGATGTCATTAGCATGGATACCCTGAGCTATCATTGTCAGAATTCAGCAATTATGCAGCAAATATCTTTGGAGAGGGAACATGGATGGCCACACCTTTGCTCGGATAAGGTGGGATAAAATTGCACTACCAAAGAAATGAGGTGGATGGGGCATAAAGAACCTAGCCAATTTTTCCAAGGCACTTGCAGCAAAGCTTGGATGGTCTATTATGACAACTAGAAACCTCTGGACTCAGGTGGTATATCAGAAATACATCCGACCCATGAACCTCATAGATTGGATCATATCTGTAAATTGGAACCGCAGGAACATATCCACTATATGGAAGGCAGTTCTATCCTCTTTTCCATATATTTGGAACAGAATCACATGGTGCATCAGATCGGGGAATCAAGCCAGGATAGGAATTGACCCATGGTCAGGGAGTGGGAATGCATATCTACTCCCACAGGAGCTTATCATCCATCTAACAGATGAAGGCATCCACTTAATTTCACAAATAGCAGATCCCCAGACCTCGACTCTTTACATGCAGGGGTGGAAATCTGCATAATTACTTGACATACCTGCTTATCTGCATCAAACATGGTAGGCCTACACCGCCGCACTATTTGAATCACACATATGCATTGTCCTTAGGGATAATGAATTGATTTGGATGTATGCAAAACATGGACAATACTCTCCCAAAGAAGGATATATATTCATCTTCTCAGATCACTATCCACAACAGATTACCTGGTGGTGGAAAATCTTATGGAAACTAAAAGACCCATCACGAACAAGATTATTCATGTGGTGTATCCTCAACAATAGTGCACCAACAATGGAAAATCTACACAAGAGATCCATATAGGGCCCATCATGGTGCACTCTCTACCGCTCGGACTCTAAATCCTGTGAACATTTGTTCCTTCGATGTAGCTCTTCCATGGCATTTTGGACTATGATCCTATCTGCACTGCACATCAATATACAATGGATAGATCCTTCACTCTCAACTACTTGGAAGAGCTGGTGGCACACTGCCACTCCACAAAAAGCGCAAAACTTGCCTCTTCTCATCATATGGGGAATATTTTTATGGAGGAACAACTCTATATTTCAAGACATACCTCCTCATTGGAAATCCATTTCCTCTCTTATCATAGCCACCTATAATAGCATACCTGATGATGACCCCCCACGACCTCCTCACACCATAATCCCTGAAGTCATAGATTTCAATCTACCATGGGCATATTTCGACAGATCAACTCAACCACAGGGTTGTGGGGGTGGCGTTGTCCTTCACCTCAACCAACAACACTTCTACAAAATCAAGATGGGATTGGGCCCTGGGACTAACAATTATGTTGAACTCACCACTCTTCGCCACCTACTACAGTTTTCATTAGAGCATGATTGTCATCACCTTCAAATTTTTGTAGACTCAAAAATCGTCATAAATTGCTTCAATCAATCTGCTATATGTCATGTGCACACACTGAGAAGTATATTGGATGATCTCTGGCTTCTTAAATATAAATTTACATTCATTTTTTGTCATCATATTTACAGGGAGTGCAATCACATTTCTGACGGTTTATCCAAGGAGGCAGCGGTCCAACATCATGGGTTATGGCATATAGAGGAACAACATGACCAAAAATATTGCAGCTACTATAATCGTCCATTCATGGACCCTCACACAATTGGACATAGGGTAGCATGATCTTTATGACAGTATATATGGACCAACATGGCCGTTTTTATTTTGTATTTATTGAATATATCTAGACTATGACTGTTAAAATTGTACACCCACTGGCTACATTTTGATGATTTATAATTTAGGAGTGACCTCGGTCACAAATACAGAATATGCATATGCATACACAACATGTAATTTTCAACTATAATGAAAATTATGATTTTTCCTTGGGGAAAAAAAACTTCTGCCTACATCTGAAAATGCTAGAGGTATGTTAAGATTATGTTGCATGTATACTTTTTCCATGTAGCTTAGATGGTAGAGAAAATATATGGTATCACATTCTTCCTCTGATTTCAATCTAGAATTGGAAGGGGTTTATATATATATATATATATATATATATATATATATATATATATATATATATATAATATATATATATATATATATATATATATATTTTATTTTATTTTTTAATTTTTTTTAATTTTTATTTATTTATTTTTTTTTCTGGAAAATTTTACTAATGAAAAAACCCTCGCCATGTTATTCAGAGAGCCGTGTAAGCTTAATATGGATCAAAAAGAAAAAGTGAAAGAATTCAACCAAAGGTTTTAATTTCATCTTGAACACATTTCCCATGAATACTAAACCTCATGACTCCATCAATATAGATTATTTCACATTTTCCTTACCGACAAGCAACGTGCAGTTCATGAAGAGAACTAGGAAAGAAACTCTAGCTGAAAATTACAAAGAAGAAATTGCAGTAGAAAAGGGCTTGTGTGTGATTAGAGTCATCATAGATGATGAACCGTCAAAGGACTCCAAAGTCATGGGAAAAAGGTCTCAGGCCTCCATAAGTAAGGCCAAGGAGAAGGAAGCAATTGATCTCGAGATCTTCACCTACATCATCAAGTCTATGTTAAATGAGTTGGTAGAGTTAAAGCATAGGTCAAGAGACACCGCTGTGAGCAACAAGCATCCTAAGTTAAAATTTCTAAGAAGGGCTTCCAACCCTGACAATATAAGCGACCAGCCATCCAATTCTGCACAAAACTCAGATGTTGTGTTGATTGTTAAGAGTATGGGCACAGATCAATACTGTTCATTTCAACAAGAGTATCATTCATAAAAAACATGCCCATAATGGATTCAAAAAATGAATGCTCTCGCTACACATATTATTGATATAGTGCTTTTTGATGAGTAGATTCAGCTAGTGGAAAAAAAGGAAGAGGATTTTATAGCCAAAGAAACTACAAGTGTTGGACACATAGTGAATACATTCCATTATGATTACGCCACTGAGAAGATAATCATTGAAGAACATCCACTAGGTGAGGCTCTAGTCCAACAACATAACTATCAATACAAGTTAAGAAGACAAGGGCTAGTATCTGAGCTAGAGTTGAGGATGCAGAAAATGAAAGAGCATTTTCTAAGGAAGATCACATTACCTATTAACTCAGCCTAGAAGACTCAAAGCAAGCCTGGAAATGTGGCTACAATGAAAAATGCTTCCTCGAACAACAAAAGAAAGTCCACCATTTCAGCAGTAGCTGATAAAGTTACTCTAGACATTTCAAAAATTTCTCTCGCACTGGAATATAACATAGTAAAATACATGAATAAATCTCATGCAGACATTTCACTCTTCGAAATTATAAGTATCACGAGCTAGAGGGAACTACTTACCCACCCTCTCGAACAATCCGCCTTAGGTAAAAACATTTCTTCATAGAAGGGATCTGGTAAGTCCTCTGGTCCCCTCGAATCAATGGTTAATTCTTTAAGATTACATGCTAATACACTTTTCCCTCCATTTATGTTAACATTTGAAATTTTTAATTACAATGTACATAATTTCTTAGTCAATTTCAATGCATATGTGAACATAATGCCTTTATCTATTGCTGAGAAAATAAATGCAAAATGGGATAAAATAGATGCACAAATCATCCAGTTGGATAAGACTCTTTTCCATGCTATAGGTGAACTAAAAAATGTGCTTATTCACTTATCATCTGATCAACGAGTTCACTGGTGTATAAATATAGTAATTGTGGACATTCTGGAAGAATACATTGTATTTCTAAGAAAAAAATGGTCCAATAAACTATAGGGGTATTTTGCTACAGAATGGTCACATTTATGGCTTTTGTATAAGGGCAGAAACAATCAAATCTAGGTATACTCAGAGCCTTACATGAAGCATATTTCCACTCCCTTCGAGGGAAATAATGAACCAGTTTCCTTTGCAGATCTTATCATTGGAAATTTCTTCTTAGAAATTAATCTGGGGTGCTATCTTGTTCAAGCTTCCCTAATCCCACCAGACACACAATTGGAACTCCTTCCTAGTCCAACTGGTGAAAATGACATTTGTACAGTAGATAGTTGTAGTAGTAGTACTAGTACTGGTGTAGTGCATAATCCTTACATATATGATGTTTGGATTTTGTATTTTGACGGTTTGAAGATGTAGGAGGGATCTGGAGTTGGTTGTGTTTTAGTAGACCCATGACAAAGAAAACATATGATCTCAAGCCACTTTGAATTTGAGTGCATGAACAACATTGTAGAATATGAAGCACTCATCTTGGGCTTACAGAAGGCCATTGACCTCAATGTTGGAGTTCTCAAAACAATAGGAAACTAAAAAATTGCCATACGACAGATACGTAATACTATACAATGTGTGTCACCTCATCTAAAAGGTTATCAATGTGATATATGGCATTTTATTTCTTATTTCCAAGATTTTAATATTATTTTTCTTCCTATAATGCATAACACAGTTGTAGATGCATTAACAATTGTCGCTACTAGGTTACCATTGCTTAGCGATAGTTTTTCTTTTGAAATTATTTATAAGTCAGGTGTCCCTTATAATATTACTAATTTACATGTTTTTAATGATTACCAACATATGATTCACTTTATGGCGAACGTTGATGTATTCAATAATTCAACCATCGATGAAGACATTGCACAAGAGAGTGTTGCAAGATGGAGCTCATGAAAATAAGGAAAACCACATGCTGAAGGGTGTGGTATCATTAGAAAATCTATATGACTTGTAGAGTCACTTTTCAAGGCCATTCAATGCAAAAACCCATATTTTAGCGCTATAGCACAAACAAATAAATCTTGGAATAGAAAAATATCTAAAGTCTCTCAATCTCAGTACTTGTTGTACACCACAGGGGTGGAAAGCCTTCATTCGCTTGTTCAAGTAGTACCATGATTTTTTCATGTGGACATATGAGGATCTTAAAGCTTACGACACGTGAATAATCCATCATATTATCCCAATAAAGGAGGGGGCCAAGCCTTTCCAACAGAAGTTGTGAAGGTACATCCAGCACTTGAGCCCCTCATACAAAATGATTTAAGGAAATTTTTGGATGCTTGGATCAATTATAAATTGTGACACTCAACATGGGTATAAAATCTAGTCCCAGTGAGGAAGAAGTTCGAGGAAATCCACTTGTGTGTTGATTTCTGAAACTTTAATCGTTCCTCGGACAAAGATAACTACCATGTTCCATATATGGAACAGATATTGTAAACAGTATTGGGGTCAAATATGTTCTCTTTGCTAGATGGTTATTCAGGTTACAATGAAGTTCTGGTATCAAATCATGTCAAACTAAAAACAACTTTCTCAATGAAGTGGGGCACATTCGTATTCAGGAGAATTCCATTTGGGTTAGTCAATGTTGGTGCAAAATTTCAACATGCAATGGACATCATATTTTTCAGACTAATCACGAAGAGCATAGTGGTCTATCTCGACGATGTCATAGTGTTTTCAAATAAAATATCCAACCACTTACGCCATTTGAAGAAAATCTTCGAGCGATGTCAGAAATACGGGATATCCCTTAATCACAACAAGAGTATTTTTGTAGTGTATGAGGGTAATATCTTAGGCCATATTATCATGAAAATTGGGATTAAATTAGACTCGGAAAGGGTTAAAACTATTACGCAGATTCCCTTCCTAGTAAACAAGAAATCTATGCAGTCTTTCCTCGAGAATATTAACTTTCTCCATAAGTTGATCTCTGACTATGATTAGATCATTAACCCCATGCGGGAGATGGTAAGGAAGGATGTGATGTACAAGTGGGATAAAAGGGAAAAGGACAGATTTTCTTGTATCAAGAAAGCTATTATAGAAGCACCAACCTTGTTCATCCAAGATTTCAACAAATTTTTTCTACTATATACCTTCAATTATGATACTTCTCTTATCATTGTGCTTACAAAAAAGGATGATCAAAATAATGAGCGGCCAATATCTTTCACAATTTCCAACCTAGAAGGACTAGAACTTAACTATCTTACCATTAATAAGTAGGTGTATGAAATATATAAGGTGGTTAAGCACTTCTGGCCCTATCTCTTGAAGGATCATAGCATTATCTTTGTTTTGCACCCCACAGTCAGAACATTGTTTTTTCAAGAAGAGTTTGGTGAGAGAAAAGCGAACTGGATGACTGGTTTAAGGAGTATGACTTAGATTTCAAGCCAGTTCACATGATTAAGGGCTATGATCTATGTCGTCTAGCAGCAGAAGCAATAGATACGAAAGAAGTAGATCCATCTAGATGGGAGTAGGAAATTTAAATGTATAATGTTGAGCGAGCTTCCCCCGTTAAAATTACAAACTCTTAGTATGCTAATGTGCAACATTATCTTGGGCACAACACATTTCACTCTCACTTATCCACATGAAAAAAGAGGGATGTTAGATTGAAAGAATTATCTTATAAGGTTGTGCATGGCATGATTTTCACAAAGCACCATAACAAAGTGTTGCTAATATGATTGGACACAAACAATTTAGAGAGAGTATTGCATGATCTCCACGACAAACCAACTGGGGTACACTTCATGGGTGACACAACTACGCAAAAATTCATGTGGGCTAGTTTTTATTCACCCACATTATTCAAGGATTATCATGCCTATACCCGCAAGTGTCCAGTCTATCAGAATTGTGTTGTTCCAAGTAAGAAGTCAACCACCCTGTTGCAGCCTATTGTAGTGGAAGAACCCTTTCAACAATTGGGCTTAGATGTGATTGGTGAGATATTTCTGCACTCATCAAAGCATCTATACTACATTCTCACTGCCACAAATTACTTCACATGGTGGGAAGAAGCAGTTCCACTGAAACAAGTGAATGATCAGGAAGTCATCAACTTCCTCAAGAAAAATATGATTTCCAGGTTCGATGTTTCAACTTCACTTGTTTTTTATAATGAAATTTTTTTTCCATCATTAAAATTGTATGATTTTGCATTTAAAAATGGAATTTTATTGAAACATTCATCTAAATACTATCCACGGGGAAATGGTCTTGTTTTTACAAATAAGAACCTCTTATGTATAATTAAGAACACCATTTTCACTTAACAATGGAATTGGCACTCTGATGCCTTATGGGATGACCGAGTCATGCCAAATCCTTCTATGAATACATCTCCTTACTTCCTGGTGTATGGAAAAGAAGCCATTTGTAAAACCCTCTTCCCACATCTACCAAAGTAACCCGTGAACCAGGGTAAAAATGTGACGAGAGGCTAATAATGTGAGATTAAACCTCCTAGATGACCTTAAGGAAGTGGAACTGATGGAAACACAACAAACACACCTCATACAACATTAAAAACACCTCCAGGAGGTAAACCACCCTCACAGACCCCTGAAACTTGAAGGGGGATGAATTCTAACCCTATTAAGCCTTAGTCGTGGGAATGTAAGGGCAAGGGAGAAACTATATACCCTTAGCCGTGGGATAGCCTTGGAAAGGTAGCATCTATGGCCCCAAACAATGAATTCTATGCCTACGAGTCCGAGATTTGTGCCACATTTTTAGCCCCTTAGCCCAGGTCACTGCCCAAAACTTCCTGTAACTTCAAGAGAGGATAAATAATATTTAAAAAAATAAATGGAATAAATCACATTATTATGAACAAATCCGTAGCCTACCCAAACATTAAATACATTTCGTCAAACATGTCACAAACATTGCATCTACAAGAGTAAACAACAAATTTAAACATAGGGGTCTCATACTTATCTGAGAATCGCTAAGAAAAATTTCTCCCTTACATCATTAGCTTCAGTACAATCTCTTTGACCATAGATACATTGTGAATTCATTTACAAGAAAAAACATAGATTGATCCATACATCATCAATGATAAAATACATGCTTATAACCCGCATAATGAAAACATAAATAATGTGGGCATAACAACAATAAATCCACATAATAACCAGTACATTTGCATATCAAGTACAAAAGGAATAAGGTCATAATTACTGAATTTAAAACCAAGTAGAGATGGGACTTCCACGTTCCACCTGACCTTAGATTGGTTGAGCCAAATCTTACTTCAGCCAATCCCCCCCATGCCCTATTCCAAGCATTAATGTGGGACTTAAACCTAAAGAACCAACCAGAGAATCCTGAGGCTAAACCACCACACCCTAATCAAATGGAAATCAGGCTTTACTGTGATCTACACCCGATCACTAGGCCAACACAAGCATGGATATCATCGGATTATCTTCGCCTACACCCTAAGGAATTCTCCTGTTTACTAGTCTCAAGCATTACCACAACCCACAGTATAAATCAGGGTTCAATAGGCCCTAAAGGAAGGCATCGCCCTCTAGGCTTTACTGTATATCCCTCCATTCACCAGCAAGGATTCCTAGGCCTAGTCAATAGCAACCACCTCTCAGGCTTACCACAATCCAATCTTGGTTCACTAGGCCCTAAACCGAGGCAACGCCTCTCAGGATTTACCGTAACCCATAGCCTAAATTAGGGCTCACTAGGCCCTAAACCGAGGAAACACATAAACCCAATATGTGTTATTAAAATAATAATATTCGGAGATCCACCTCACTCAGCTTCGAATCCATCTAGTAATTTAGCTAAACAATAATATGATAACTGCACAACATCATGGCTATCCAAAATGGCAAGGATAGACTGAATATACTGTCACACCTGGCGAAAATCCATGCCAAGACATTGAAGAAACTAGATGCAATACCATGCATGCAAAATATAGTAAGGAAATAACACATGCAAATCAATACTTACAAAGAATCCCGATGTATCTGCCTGATCCTGCTTTTCCCTTCTTGATATTTTCCTTCTTACTCCAAATCTCCAAGTATACCACACTCACTAAGAGTGATCCAAGAATACTCTAAGTGCCCAAGAGTATGAGAGAGAGAGAGAGAGGTTAATGAGAGCTCCAAAACTTAACTGAATAAGCCTGCCCACTGATCCTCATAAGCCTTTCTATTAATGAGGTCTCTAATTTCTTCATTTTCCTCCTGACATGCAACCTATGACCTTTCACCTTCATTTTCTCCTAATTTCCATTATTTTCATAAATAAATGTGTCGAATATGCCATTTTCCTTTCCAAATTCCTTTTCCTTTTCTTTTTCCAATTTCCTTAGCCATAATAAATTGAAATAAACACCCGCTAGGATGTTTTTCCCAACACTCAGCTTGGAATAAGTGTCCCATCAACCATGGTTATTATATATTCTTACATGAATGTTTTTACCTGGGATATTACAGAACCCTCCCCCTTGGGGGACACATTCCTCAATGTTCAACCACAGATATACCTCAACAAAACTGCTGAAAAGAAACCATGCATCCCATGGAGCTTTATAACACAACTCGTTGCAGTATTTACAATGAGTAAACTGCTCAAAATAAAAATCGCCATGAAAATCAAACTGTGTACTAGAGCTTTATAACACAACTCATTATGGTATTTACAATAATATACACATTTTCCCAACCAAAAAATAAAAAGATATGATGCCTGCATCTGCAACAAGGAGATCCCAAAGGCTCATACCTCCACCCTCAAAGTAATACCATGATTCACCTCCTTTCCAAGAAGTCCAGAATCCACTGTCAAACTCAAGGTTGCATCCAATGTCCAATGTTACAATCCTGCGCTACTGTACTCTTAGTGAAAAATTAATGGCTCATTGTTCCAGGGCGCACTCCCAATGTGCATTTGATTCCACCTAGTAATGCTAATTACCAAAATAAATCTATCCCCGATCTTCCCTTCTCTGCTACACAATCCCTCAAGAAATATGGTCGTCCCCTTCCATACAGACACACACCTTCCAAGTTCCCCAATATCCCCTATCCCGGGCAATCCATCCATTGGAAATGATTCATCGAATCGAAAGATATAAAAACCAAGGCATATACCTGCCTCAAAACGATCATACCAGTCATAGAATGCTCATGGAAATCAATGGACACTATTGGGTAACAGTGTCCCATAATGGCCCTTCTCCTAAAGTGCTTTACCAACATACTAATGCATGTTCCAATTTATTTTACTAATGATGCTAGTTCTTGCAATCAATTTCAACCACCCAACCAGGAATTTCCATGCTTCCTATACCAAGCGCATAACTTGCATTAGATTCAAAATAAATTGAAATAAATTCACATCATACCTCATTGGTAGCTCGTCAATAAGGTACACTTGCAATTATTTTCACTTCTTGTCACACAAGTCAAACTAGTTGTTTGATCAAATCATCATGTATAAACATATCACATATGGTTAGCTCAAAACACAACCATCATATGTCAAAATCACAAATCGCATGCACTCATCATAAACCATAATCATAAATCACATGTTTCCACCATAAGTCAAAATAATAGATCACTTACATAATAGAGCTGAAATAAATATCAGTACTTATCCTTCAACTATCCTTATTTCTGCCTTTATTCTTTCTGCACACACACAAAATCGGTTTCCACACTCAGCAAACACCCAGTGCCTTTTCTTCTCTTCAATCACGTACACATACACACAATGTACATTACAACACGTACATATGCACAAGGTGTACAATACCACACAATACGTACACCCACAGACAATGTACAACAAAACACAATACATACACCTACATCCAATGTACAACAAAACACATACACATACACCGACATACAATGCAACACATACATCTACATCCAATGTATAACACAACACATATACCCACACCCGGTGTACAATACAACACAATACATACGCTTACACCGACATACAACACATACACCTACACCCGGTGTACAATACAACACAATACTTATACATATACATAGTACAACACAACGAATACACAAGTCACGATACCACGACTGCACCATGAACTTACATAGTACCGCATGCCCACAACACAACATGTGCGACCTGCACACAATACTACATGTATACCAGTATCATATGCACAAAATGTACACAATACCACCTATACATAACACTACCTACACAACATCACATGTTCATGGTACCACTTGCACAAAGTGTACACAATTCCAAATCTACAGTGAACCACCTGTACAATTTGTACATAATAACACATATACACAGCACCAAATTCATGACACCACATGTACACAACATCACATGCACTACATATACATGAAACCACCTGCACACAACACCATATGTACTACCTATATACAACACCACATGTACAAACATGGACACAACACCATATGTACATAGCACCATATGTAAAACACACACACAACACCATATGTACATAGAACTGCATATACGACATGTATATAACACCATATGTACACAACATCACATATCCAACATGCACACAACACCACCTATCCAATACATTCATAGCGATATGTACACAATACCACATATCCAACATGTGCATAGCACCATATATACCTAGCACTGCATGTGCAATATACACACAACACCATAAATAAAATAGGAATACAACATCATAAATAAAATAGGAATACAACATCATATGCACACGATACTACATATGCAACATTACACATCACCATAGCTACATATAATGAATATACAAAATGCGCAACCTATACACAGCAGTAGTATTGCACATCCATAGACCACACAATGAATCCATAAGCAACACTTCTCCTTGTGTATTTCCACTATCCATGCTTATCCTAGCAAGCCCTAGATCACACTACTTTCACTTCGCTAATGTACCACTCAGCATTACATGTCCATAACATAAACATAGGCATAGTACAATAATATAATATCAATTCATGTCCACATGATAATGACCTCATAGATCTGTCGGGGTTACTCTTCCCACTTGATTCTTCATAAGACCAAGAACCTCTTAATTCCATTCACCTGCATAAGAAATCATTCCTCTACAACAATGATTCTTTAAGACCCTGTAATACAGTGACATAGACACATAATACGTACATATATATAATCATTAGCATAAACAATCATGATCATGTCAGACAACACCATACATACATACAAATATACACATAAACCATCAACATAAAACCATCAAGTTCTATGACGACCCTATCAACCAATGACATACATACATACATACATATATACATATATAAACATCATCATAATTATTATTACAACATTATTACTAGATACCATGAGGTCTAGGTTGAGATAAATTCCTTTATTTGTGCACAACATGAAAAACGTTGAGAATAATAGTTCCCAACACAGCGAAGACATTTGTTACCGTAAGCTCATTTACTTTACCTTTCCTATCACCTTTCTCATGTTTGTATTGCCACCATCCATTTACCCCAATGGACCCAACCAGTTGAACCGTTTGTCACATTCTTACCTTCCATTGCACTTACTCATGCACTGAGCTCTATTTAGGCCTTACATTACTTGTTGGGTTCCATGCAACTCTCCCAAATTTCCATCAACTTTCCTCTTTCCCAACCAATTCCCAAGACTCTAAAAAAAAAGGAAAGAACAAGAAATAAACAAGAAGAAAACCAATAGAAATATGACACCACAACCAAAGTGGCATGGCCATGCACTATACGCAATCAAGACTGAAAATCAAGCACAACAAATCACAAGAGACAAAAAGCACAAGGCTAGCAACAAATAGCATGAATCAATCCCCATGGTTCCTAGTTCTTCCAAGGGAAAGCTTAACCCAAGCCTTCTCCAATATTTCATGGAAATCTCTTTTTCCATGCAATCCCTGCATCATACTACCATAACCACACAATTTTCAGCGCATAAATAAATACAAAAATATACCAGTTATCTTACCTTGTTGGGCCAAGCACGTTGATCTATAATTCAACACACATGTCATATATATGTACCAAACATCAATACAACATATCTATCAATTCGAAATAAAATTTTAGTAAGACTAACAACCATGTCATAATCAACAATCAACTCACATTCATCAATCATAATACATAATGCTACAACTATCATCTACTTACACTCAAGTACATATCAATTGTCTTAACGCACACGTGTCATTACAATAATCTTAAAACAAGATAATTACTTGATGCAACCTTATAAGCACATACTCACGTCATGTGATTAATCAAACATTTAAATAAACTATAAATGTACCATGTTAAATAAATCAACTAGATGACTTAATAGACACCAAATCACTCCAGCACCAAATATATGACATAATTAAACATTCAAGCACCAAGTATATGACATAAGAAAACTCATACCTTAATGTATCTTAGGGTAGGCTATCTTGTCTGCACAATCAATCTAGATTAGCATGATATAACTTCACAACATATCAACCCAATCATAAATAATAACAGGATATCCATAACAATGAATAACTAACATGTTCACATCATAAACTCATAAAAAATTTTCATTTATGCATAACAATCACATATGCACAATCAACCTAGATTAGTACAATACAATATATCAATTATATAGACTCATACATGAATTTCATAACCCTAACCATATGCATAGGACAATCCAATTAACATAGTACATATATCATCAATATGTTAATGAAATAACCATAATCATCAAGTCACTAGCATGTAACAACAACAAGTTATATATCATGCTCATAAACAACAAGTAACCTAATCATCAAGCTAACTATCATACGATGACAAGAAGTTAAACTATAATAGGTTCATCAACAACATATAAGTTATCTAACATAAAACAACAATAGCAATGAATACAACCACATGTTTCTATCATTCATGACTATCTGACACATGTACATATAACTGCACTAATAAACTAGCATCTATAATGTATGTAACCATAACATCAATATAATGAAATGAATACTCATAACCATAATGCATATAACTAAACTGATCAACTAATATTTATCACATCTGTAACCAAAATAAAAATATAATTACAAACATATAAGCAACCGTAATGCTTACAACAACTATGAATCACATACCTGGATGCCAAGCATACAAAATTGTATGATGATCTACTCTTGCCTCGAGGTCCAAAGCTGCAACTTCACTTTGATGATATGCATCTCCTGCTATATCTTAGCCAAAAAATTAGCATCATAACATACCAATATCATCATTATGACTTAATTTCATACAATGACCTCGCGATGCATGACAACATCAACCATGCCAACTTACATGGACAATACATAAGCGTGAACAACATTTGACCAAACATGAATAACCAATGCATGTACGACATGTAATGACATGTACCCAAGCATGAACAAACAACAATCAAGCACAAATATCATGTAACCCTAGCATAAGAAAGCCATGCTTGTACAATATGTAGTAAAGTGTGCACAAACAATACACAACATGAGTAACACATAACCAATGATACACTCAAGAAAACACATGTTGACAAAAACACCATCAACACTTCCATGGTGACACTACTTCCACCATGGCCAACACAACACAGATGAAACAAGAACATATAGACCACAATCATACTACACATGCATGCAACCAACATAAACACATGATCAACACACCACCCATCCAATATGAGAGTTGAACCATGCTATAATACCACTTTGTAACACCTTGTTCCCACATCTACCCAAGTAACTGCCCAATCTGGGTAAACATGTGATGAGAGGCTACTAATGTGAGTATCAACCTCCTATATTACCTCAAGGAAGTGGAGTCATCGGAAGCATAACAAACACACCTCACACAACATTAAAAACAACACCAGGAGGTAAACCACCCTCCCAGACCCCTGAAACTTGAAGGGGAATTGAATTATGACCCTCTTGAGCCTTATTTGTGGGAATTTAAGGGCAAGGGAGTGGCTATTGAACCTTAACCGTGGGCTAGCCTTGGCAAGGTAGAGGCTATGGCCACAAACAATCAATTCTATGCTTGTAGGTCCGAGATTTGTGCGAAATTTTTAGCACCTCTGCCCAGGTCACTGCCCAGAACTTCATGTAACTTCAAGAGAGGATAAATAACATTTAAAAAAATACATGGAATCAATCACATCATAAGGAACTCACTTGGACCCTGCCCAACCATGATAGGCATTTCGTCAAACATGTCACAAACATTGCATCTACAGGAGTAAACAACAGATTTAAACATACAGGTGTCATAGTTATCTGAGAATCACTAAGAAGAATTTCTCCCTTACATCATTAGATACAATACAATCTATTCGACCATAGATACATTGTACAATCATTTACAAGATAAAACATAGATTGATCCATACATCATCATTGATAAAATACATGCTTATAACCAACATAATAACAAGAAAAATATCCTGGGCATAACATCAATGAAATCCACATAATAACCAGTACATTTTCATACCAAATACCAAACGAATGAGGTATTCATTGCTAAATTCAAACTCAACCAGAGATGGGACTTCCACGTTCCATTCGACCATATATTGGCTATGCCAAATCTTACTTCAGCCAATCACCCTCGTGCCATATTCCAAGCATGAATGTGGGACTTAAAATGAAAGAACCAACCAGGGCATCCCCAACCTAAACCACCTCACCCTCATCAAATAGAAATCAGGCTTTACCGTGATATACACCCGATCACTAGGCTAACACAATCTTGGATATCACCGGATTCTCTCTGCCCACACTGTCAGGCACCATAACCCACAGTCTGAATCAGGTGTCAATAGGCCCTAAACTGAGACATCACCCTCTAGGGTTTACCGTATATCTTGTCATTCATTGTAATATTCCCAATTAGCAATGGCTAATTGGAATATTCGATTTTGGTCAATTTTGCCTTATGTAGTTATATTATGAATAAAAGTGAGTAAAGGGAACACAACTCACTCTAAACAAAGGGGCACTTCCTAGTAGATGCACGTTGTAATAAAGGGGTCCAAATTGAGCACGCAACAAAGGGAGGCGAAGTTGGTGGAGGTGGCCTTAGGGTTTGAGAGCAGCCAACACTATATAAATATGATAGCCTCCTCATTTTGGAATCATTGGAGTTTATGCATTTGAAGCTAGTCATTGCGACATTGAGCACGCTGGCTGTTTAGCCTGTCTGCAGTGCTTTTTAGCGCATTGAGTGTCTCCGTTCGGAGATCTCGCCCTCAGCCCCGGGGGACTTCGAGTGCCTGCTTGGGTGAGGTAGTCCTATCAGTGTTGTTGTAGGAGGATCGATTTGCGGAATTTGTGGAGGAGCAGCACGTCTATTGACTGCGCAGTCTTGAGAGGGAGGACACAGTCCATATTGGGGAAGCTCCGGTTGGTATTATTTGGAGGAACTTGGTCAGGAGGTTGAGCGCAGGAACAACCCGCGTCTATTGGGGACTTCTGGTTGAGTGGGTGATCATATTATTGAGGATTCCAGATAGTTGCGGCATGACCCTTGGGAGGATAGCACAGATCCTCAAGGGAGGTATTTCCAGACAGCTACATGGCCGTTTTTCAGCAGCTGGAACATAGATCAGAAACACAGCCATTCCATGCAGCGTTCTGAGAATATTTCTTAACTTGCCTTGTGTAAGTTTAGGTGCCATCACTTTGATCACCTACTGTAATCTCTTATATTTCTCAGTATAATAAAATGGCTCAGCGTTTTTTTGGCATTTCTTGAGTATTTGTTACATGCTTTATATACACACCATCGTATGATTGCATTAATGTTATTTCTCTCATCTAGCATTCCAATTTCTGTACCACTTGTGGTGTTTTCCCCATACTCTTAGATAGAGTCTGGAAAGGGCCAGATAGCCTCCAGTTCTCACCCTCTTTTCAGAGGTGAAATATCTGGTAAATTCCCTCCCAGTCCATCTCTGGTTGGATTTTTCTTGTGTTTTAGAGATATCCCTGAAAAGGGATATTACAGTGGTATCAGAGCATAGATCTGGCTCAGCCTGTGGAGCTAGCTGTCTATGACATCAGGAGGAAAACCCTACATCTGCCACGAAGGTAGGAAGTACAAATATCTTGAGCGTCGGTTGGAGAACATCTACAGAGAAGGGGACTACGTTCGAGTGATGGACACAGAATAGGAGGAGCCTGTGGTAGACATAGAACAGGAGGAGCCTGTGGTAGATGCAAAGCAGGGAGAGCCAATGGCGGATGATAGCAATGCAAAACAGTTTGGGGAAGTACTACTCAAATCAGTGCAGGATCTGGTGAGGCAGATAGAGGTAATGGGTAAGAGATTCATTGCTATGGAGGCTAGACAACGTGAAACCTCAAGGGTTTGCCAGGTTGGTGAGGGTTGGTTGGGCACATACCACCATTTGCAAGAGCGAGTTGCCACTCCGCACCAAGCTTCACATGCCCCTGCCCGTTCCACTATTCCCACTTTCTTGGACACAAACATTGAGACAGAAGCATAGAAGGAGCTAGAGGCTGGCCACATAGGTGATTATTTTGTTGAGTACCAGGCGTATGGGCAGGAGTTCAGGGATGCCCTTTTATTCAGAGACTTTTTTCAACTCCGGCGGGACAGTAGACCCCACGATCATCATAGAGGGCATCAGCATTATCATGATGGAGATACCCAATGTACAATGAGAAGATTCCATTTACCTATGTTTGATGGTTCATCAAACAGTTCGGCAAAGTCTTGGTTGGAGAAGCTGGACATATATTTCTAGCTCAATCAGATGGCAGAGATGGAGGCCATCAAGGTGGCCATGCTACATTTGGATGGTGAGGCTTAGGACTGGTGGTTCCATGGGTTGGTTACACTTGGGCATTCCACCGTGACTACCTATGCCGAGTTCACTCGGAGACTGATAAAGAGGTTTGACCGGAAGGAACCGAAGGAGCACTTTGTTGAGCTGATGATGCTCAAACAGACCGAGAGTCCTGAGAAGTATATTGCAGATTTCCTAAGGATTATAGTGATGGTGCCAGATCTATCCGCAACACAGATGATCTATATGTTTGTTGAGGGGTTAGCAGAGCCACTTCAGGGTCTAGTCAGATCCACTAGACCAGCCACACTGCAGGATGCCATTGGCAAAACTCGGGATTTGCAGGATGCCTTACCCTGGACCAGGACACCTTACCCCTAGAGACAAGATTTCCAGCCAAAGGGGAAGGATGTGAGGATTCCACCTCCGAAGGGGAATCAGGGTAGGGTACAGCTCGATGATGATGCCCGGAGGGAGTTGAAGAAGAAGAGGTTGTGCTTTACCTGTCAGGAGCCGTGGGCACTAGGTCACCGATGTGCTACTGGCAAAGCACATTTCATTGAGGTATTCTCTGAGAGTAGCGGGGAATAGGATGAGTATGAGGATGGGGAGGCAGGAGACAGTTAGAAAAAGTAGGACCATTTGACACCTCCACCTCCAGGAGCAGGAGGTGCAGCTTTTTCACCCACAGGAGGGACCCTTGCAGCATTGCAAGGAGTACCCAAGTATTTGACGTTGTGGGTCCGAGGGACAGTACGTGGGCAGCGAGCTTCAGTTCTCGTAGATGGTGGGGCAACCCACAACTTCATTGATGCATAGATGGTTGAGAGGAGAGGCATACCGATAGAGAGATTTGATGGATTTTTAGTGTTGGTCCTAGGAGATCAGATGATGCAGTGTGCCAGGTATGTTCCACAGCTGCCTGTGACGATGGATACCTACACAGTGACTGACCAATTTTTCGTGGTCAAAATACCAGATACTAATGTGGTATTGTGTGTACAATGGCTTATTACTTTGGGGAAAGTCACCACAGATTGGGAGGCCTTGGAGATGGAATGGGATGACAAGAAGATTGGGAAGCATGAGAAGATACGTGGGATGCACACTTACCCACTTCAAACTGTTTTAGCTCACCGGATGGAGGAAACCTTCCAGAAGGGAGACATAGAGTGGTCAGTAGAGTTATGGGCATTAGAGGCAGGGGCTACCAGGCAGACTATTCATCCGGATATACAGGCCATCCTCGACACGTATGAGATGGTATTTGGAGAGATACCGCCGGGACAGCCACTAGATCGGGGGTTTGAGCACACTATTGAGCTAGATCAGGGCATCCAGGTCATTATTACCACACCCTATAGGCACCCCAAGGCCTATCGGGATGAGATTGAGTAGGCCATCCAGGAGTTGTTGGCTCTTGGACATATTTGGCCTAGCACCAGTCCCTTTGATTCTTTAGTGGTGTTGGTGAAGAAGAAGGACGGCACATTGAGAATGTGCATTGATTATAGGGCCCTAAAGAAGAAGACCCTGAAGAACATGTACCCCATATTGTGGATTGATGAGCTTATGGATGAATTGAGAGGAGCCCAGTTCTTCTCAAAGATCGATTTGAGATCCGGGTACCACCAGATTCACATGATGGAACAGGACATTCCCAAGACCGCTTTCAGGTGCCATTACGACCACTTTGAGTTTTTGGTTATGCCTTTCGAGCTAACCAATGCCCCAGCTACTTTCTAGTCATGCATGAACCATATATTCTACAGTCATCTAAGGAATTTTGTGTTGGTATTTTTCGATGATATATTGATATATAGCAGGACTTAGGAGGAGCATCTCCAACACATAGAGCCAATATTGCATATCTTGGAGGAGAAATAGTTCTATGGTAAGCTCTCCAAGTGTGAATTTGGGATGAAAGAGGTGTTGTATTTGGGACACATCATAGGAGTGGACGGAGTGAGGGTCCACAAGGAGAAGATCAAGGCCATCAGAGACTAGCCAGAGCCGAGAAACATGACAGAACTTCGAGGATTTGTTGGCATATGCACATATTACAGGAAGTTCGTCAAGAGTTTCTCTTAGCTTGCAGTACCACTTACAGATTTGATGAAGAAGGGGGCATTCAGTTGGTCAGATACAGCACAGCGGGCCTTTGACAGGCTCAAGGAGGTTACGAGCAGTTGTGCAGTGCTTGCATCGCCAGATTTTACGCAGCATTTTTTTTTGGAGTGTGATGCGTCTGGAGAGGAGATCGACGCAGTCTTGATGCAGGGAGGCCACCCTATAGCCTATGAGAGTAGGAAGCTCCTTCCTCATGAGCGGTTGTATCCTATATACGACAAGGAGATGTTGGCCATTATGCATGCATTGGCCAAATTCTGATAGTACTTAGTGGGTAACAGGTTTTGGGTGAGGACTAATCACAACAGCCTCAGGTTCTTTTTGGAGCAGAAACAGCCACAGGAGAGGCCACAGAAGTGGATCAGCAAGATCCAGGCTTATGAATTTGACATTGAATATGTCAAAGGGAAGAATAACGTGGTAGCCGATGCACTTTCACGTAGACCAGCCACGTTGTCTCTGATGAGCTCAGATACAAATTGGAAGGCTCGACTCTTGGTGGAGTACTCCAATGATAGATTTTCCTGTGAGGTTCTCGATGGTCAGGTGACAGATGACAGATACAGGGTGGTAGATGAGATCATCTACTACAAAGATAGGATCTTCTTGACGGAGGGCTCCCAACTCAAGAAGAAGATACTGCAGGCATCTCATGACTCAACATTGTCTGGCCATTAGGGGTTTACCAAAACCTACCGGGCTATCAGAGAGAGGTTCTCATGGAAAGGCCTCAAGGGGGAGGTGCTCCGGCATATTAGGGAGTGTGAAGTTTGCCAGAGAAACAAGGGGGAGATGAACCATCCCGCAGGTTTGTTGCAACCTCTTCCCATTTCGAAGGGGAAATGGGAGAGCATTCGATGGATTTCATCATAGGGTTTCCCATGGTACAAGGCAAGGACTGTATATACTTCATCGTTGATCGGCTGAAAAAGTACGCACACTTTTTCACCATATCCACACACTATACAGCATCACAAGTGGCATAACTGTTCTTCAGAGAGATCTTCGGGTTGCATGGTCTTCCTAAGACCATCATCAGTGACAGGGATAGCCGCTTTATGGGCGGATTCTAGCAGAAGCTTTTTCAGATGGTGGGGATGGAGCTGACACCGAGCACCAGCTTTCACCCACAGATGGATGGGCAGACAGAGATAGTTAACAAGTGGCTGGAGGGCTACTTGCATAACTGTGTTAGTGGGCAGCAGAGAGCGTGGCTAAAGTGGCTGCATCTAGGGGAGCACTGCTACAACAACACATATCACATGTCCATCGGTATGACACCATTCTATGCTTTGTATGGGTACCATTATTTATCTTTTGTTGATATGATGTTTGGTGCTAGCAAGGCTCCGAGAGCCAAATATTGGATCTAGGAGAGTCAGGAAATTCTCTGTGCTCGCAAGGATAACATTGCTACAATGCAGAACCAGCAGAAGCGATATGCCGACAGGGGTTGGATGGTAAGATAGTTTGAGGTAGGAGACTTGGTCTACCTACGTTTATAGCCATAGTGACAGTCATCATTGAAACATAAGGGAGCTGAGAAGCTTAAGCCTCGTTTTTATGGACCATATAGGGTGATACGCAGGGTTGGATAGGTTACGTATGAGTTGGAGCTAGCCCCAAGGCAGCAATATTCATAACATTTTCCATGTATCATGCCTGAAGAAGGCATTGGGGCAGCAGGTGACGGTGACAGAGGAGCTGCCGCCTACAGATGATGAATTACATTTGGTATTACAGCCCAAGGCCATTATTGATACCAAGGAAAGGCAGTTGCGGAACAGGACAATCCGGGAGTTCTTGGTGAGGTGGAAGAATTTGTCGGATGAGGATGCATCTTGGGAGAATGAGAAAATTTTGCAGCATCCATCACTACAGTTGCTTGGGGACAAGCAAAATTTTTCCGGGGGAGACTGTAATATTGCCAATTAGCAATGGCTAATTGGAATATTCGATTTTGGTCAATTTTTCCTTATGTAGTTAGATTATGAATAAAAGTGAGTAAAGGGAACAAAACTCACTCTAAAATAAGGGGCACTTCCTAGTAGACGCACGTTGTAATCAAGGGGGCCAAATTGAGCACACATCAAAGGGAGGCGACGTTGATGGAGGCGGCCTTAGGGTTTGAGAGTGGCCAACACTATATAAATATGCTAGCCTCCTCATTTTGGCATCATTGGAGTTTATGCATTTGAAGCTGGTCATTGCGACTTTGAGCACACTGGCTGTTTAGCATGTCTGCAGCGCTATTTAGCGCATTGAGTGTCTCCGTTCGGAGATCTCGCCCTCAGGCCCTGGGGACTTCGAGTGCCTGCTCAGGTGAGGTAGTCCTATTAGTGTTGTTGTAGGAGGATTGATTTGCGGCATTTGTGGAGGAGCAGCGTGTCTATTGACTGCGCAGTCCTGAGAGGGAGGACGCAGTCTGTATTGGGGAAGCTTCGGTTGGTATTCTTTGGAGGATCTTGGTCAGGAGGTTGAGCGCAGGAAAAACCTGCGTCTATTGGGGACTTCTGGTTGAGTGGGTGATCATATTATTGAGGATTCGAGATAGTTGCGGCGTGACCCTTGGGAGGATAGCACAGATCCTCAAGGGAGGTATTTTTGGACATCTACACAGCCATTTTTCAGCAGCTGGAATGCAGATCAGAAACACAGCCATTCCATGAAGTGTTCTGAGAATATTTATTAACTTGCCTAGTGCAAGTTTAGGTGCCATCACTTTGATCACCTACTGTACTCTCTTATATTTCTCAGTATAATAAAATGTCTCAATGTTCTTTTGGCATTTCTTGAGTATCTGTAACATGCTTTATATACACGCCATCGTATGCTTGCATTACTGTTATTTCTCTCCTCTAGCATTCCAATTTCTGTACCACTTGTGGTGTTTTCCCCATACTCTTAGATAGAGTCTGGAAAGGGCTAGATAGCCTCCAGATCTCACCCTCTTTTCAGAGGTTGAATATCTGGTAAATTCCCTCCCAGTCCATCTCTGGTTGGAGTTTGCTTGTGTTTGAGATATCCCTAAAAAGGGATATTACCCCACTACACCAAAATCCCAGACTGTTAGTGAGGGCAGCATCCCATGGTGTTAAGGGTGAGCTCAACAGCCCACTAGAGCATCTCGAGGACGGTAGCTAAACATCCCATAGCTAAACAACCTCGTAGACCTCAGACACGTGGTAGGGCTCACCCTCAACAGGGCTGCCCTAAATAGGGATATTACATTCATTGACAAGGATTCCTAGGCCTAATCAAGGGCAACCACCTCTCAGGCTTTAACACAATCCAATCTCGGATCACTATGACCTAAACTGAGGCAACACCTCTCAGGCTTTACCGTAACCCATAGTTTGAATCAGGGGTCACTAGGCCCTAAATCAAGGCAACACATAAATTGGTTCTTTGTTATTAAAATAATAATATTAAGAGATCCACCTCACTCAGCTTCGAATCCATTCAGTAATCCAGCTAAACCATAATATGATAGCCCCACAACATCATGACTATCCAGAAATGGCAAGGCTAGGTTGAATACATTGTCACACCTGGAAAAACCCCATGCCAAAGAAATAAACAAACCAAATGCAATACCATGCATGCCAAATCTAACAAGGAAATCACACATGCAAATCAATACCTCCAAAGAATCCCACTATAGTTGCCTGATCCTTCTTTTCACTGCTTGATCTTTTCCTTCTTGCTCCAAATCTCGAAGTATGCCACACTCAGCAAAAGTTCTACAAGAATACTCTAAGTGTCCAAGAGTATGAGAGGGAGAGAGAGAAAAATGTGAGCTCCAAAATTAAACTGACCAAGCCTCCCCACTGATCCTCATAAGCCTTTTTATTAATGAGGCCTCTAATTTCTTCATTTTCCTCCTCAGATGCAACCTATGACCTTTCACCTTCCTTTTCTCCTAATTTCCATTATTTTCATAAATAAATGTGACAAATATACCATTTTCCTTTTTAAATTCCTTTTCCTTTTCCTTTTCCAATTTCCTTATCCATAATAAACCAAAATGAACATCCACTGGAATGCTTTGCATTACATTCCTCTTGGAATAAGTGTCCCATTAACCGTGGTTATTATATATTTTTACATGAATGCTTTTACCAGGGTTGTTACACCATCCTACCCCCGAACATCTACCTGCAAACCCTTCAACTTTGACAGGAATACCAGGGAAATCCTTGCTTATTGTTTTAGAGTAGGATAGACACCCTTTGAAAGCTCCAGGAAGAAAGAAAAAAGGAAAAAGATTTTTTTATCTTCACCAGAGTCATATCAAGAGGTGTTTTGATAGGAATTATGTAGGGAGAAATCAATTTAGTGTGGGTGACTTCGTCTTTAAGTAGGAAAAATCCCATGAAGACAAAGGAAAACACATTAAGTTCCAATCCATATCGATTGGATCATTCACATTGCATGAAACTCTTGGCCAACACACATATTGTCTTCAATCACTAGACGATAATATTGGATCTCTTGTGGTTAATGGCCAATAATTATGGCTATGTTTTCAGTGATGATATGTGGTTGTTCCCTACCTTATGTACATAGTTTCTTTTCTTGTTTTCTTGTTTTTTTGGTCTTGTCTTGTGTTTTTCGTTTGTGTAAATAATCTTGGTGTGTGAATGTGTTTTATCACTTCTTTGTGTGTGGCTAAGTTGAAAAAATTCTTCTGAGACTTCAACATTCAGCTAACCTCTGGTCCTCATTCTTTTATTTGGTTACATCTTTTGGTTGATGAAGTTTAGACAAAAATTATGATCCATCGGTAAGGAGATTTTTGTGCCAAACCATGATACCTATGTCTATTTCAAGAAACCTTATACCCGCAATCAATTATTTATGTTTCAATGTTTTCATGTTTATCCAATCAGTAGAGGAGGAAAAGGGGAAAAATCTAAATGAGAAAACCTAAATCAGAGATATTTATATGCTTCTCTGAAGGAACAACCTCTTCTTCTCTTAATAAGGCAGGATCCCTCTTCGGCCCATAAAATGAATATGTTCCTATGTAGAGTCCTTTTTAAATATATAAATAAAGGCAAAAGAAGAGAAATACTTCATGTGTAGAGAGGTGAAGCAAGCAACTCTGTCACGACACTATCTAGGCTCATTGGCAATGGAGCAATGTTTATGTTCCTGTAGTGACTCTGTTGGGGTACTGTTTGGTCAATTTAGTGTGTCCTATATTGCTACATTAATTTTTCAATCCGGGATTCGTAAGCTGACGAAGTGTGGCGCACTATATGTGCAAGATAACCTATCTCTTACTTTTTTGTCGTTTTTGGTTTTTTCCTTTTTATCTTGGTTGGTTTCCTAATGAAAATTCTAAAAGACAAGTATGGTTATGTTTGTTCAAGGCAATGATGTCCTTTATAATGATTTACCAAAATTTCAAAATTCAAAAGGATTTTGCAACATACAATGAGAAAATTAGTTCTTAAAAGGAAATGAAAATGTGCTGCTATCCTAGTTAAACAAACAGTGAACTACTGATCATGAAAACGATTACCCTTACTGTTGTCTAAACACAAAAGAAATTGTTACTCAAAGAAAAGATTGCAAGTAAAGTAAAACTAAAATCAAATTACATCAACTCATATTCTGACCCCTCACCATTAGTCTCGCTATGGCTTTCGGAGGTAATCAAAAACAACTTGAGCAATCTGATATCTAAATTGCAGAAAAATAAACTAATATCAAACTATACACTCATACTTCAATCCCTCACCATTAGTCTCGCTATGGCTTTCGGAGGTAACTGAAAATGACATGAACAGTCCAATATCTAACTTGCAGAAAAGTAAACTAATATCAAACTATACACTCATACTTCAATCCCTCATCATTAGTCTCGCTATGGCTTTCGGAAGTAACTGAAAATGACATGAACAGTCCAATATCTAACTTGCAGAAAAGTAAACTAATATCAAACTATACACTCATACTTCAATCCCTCACCATTAGTCTCGCTATGGCTTTCGGAGGTAACTGAAAATGACATGAACAATTTAATATCTAATCTAACTACTAAAGAAAATGTGCAAGACTGAAATAACAAAACAGTGCTGGAATTAAACAAACACTAAGAAAAGGAAATCAGTAGAAGGAAAATATTGATTCCATGTCATTAGTCATTATGAAAAAGATGCAAACGTGTTGCCTACTAGACCCAAATAAGAACAATTTATAAAAGAATAATGCAGTACATGGAAACTATAGCACAGAAGTGTATAAATGTAGATTATATGGATGAGATGAAATGTAAATAATGAAATAAAGATGTAACTATATATATATCAAAGGTACAACATCTAAAGAAATGAAGAAGAACGTTTAGTACAAAATCTCTACATTTTGTTAAAAATTTCCATAATCTGGAAAGGCATCTTCAACACGAATTACGCTTTCTTGAACAAGGTCTTCTCTACATATTAAAATGCAAATATAACAGAGAAACAAAATGTCATCAGCATAATAAGCACATAATTATATTCATGTTTTCTATAGATCTGACTCATTATAAAAAGAGAACTGACATTATTCATATTTGAGAGAAGACAGCAACTCAGATCAGTTCCGTTACCAAGGAAGACACGTGAACCATCACGTCCAGAGATCTAGCGTTATGGCCCCTGTGAGGATTAAATATATGGAGAGTGGATGTTGGATTCGGCTTATGAAGCCGTTTACAGGTGTTGATATGTCTCCCGTGTTTTAGAAACGGCCACGCAAATCTCCACGTGATGAGAAACAGAGTTCTGTCACCGTGGGACTCTACGGTTGACCACCACTTGGCCACCTTTAACCACAGCCTTCTTAGGTGAATTCGACTGAGCCAATAGGACACAATCCATGTCCACGTCATTTTGAACTTGCCCATGTGGCTCGATTTCCCTGAAGACACCTGCAACATAGACTTTAACAAAATGGCTGCGGAAAGTTGCAGCGGCTACGGAAAGTGACAAGATTCCGCAGCTAAATGAAAAAAAATCTAAATCAAACAACAGACACAAAACATAGTTAAAAACCATTTTAAAAGCTCTTTTAAAATTAATATGCAATGATATTGGTGACTGAGAAGGTCCAGGTGAATGAAAAAGGTCTAGAAAGGTGTATAAGAAAGATGCAGATTTGAGACTCAACATACCCCCACTGTGAAGGTGTTGCATGTCCTCATGCAACCAAAATTTGGATAATCCTTCTTCAATTCATATGCCTTGACACCTCAGCCAGTACATCCAGTCCTCTCCTCCTCTTCCTTGGTGCTGCTAACATCCTGGGCTTCTTTATCAAGCATCTGAATTTGATATTAACCAATGCTCTACTTAACTTCCGACATTTCTTCTTCAATTTCCTGTTCTTTTTCTGCCATAGTCCCAAATGTAGCATGGTATTGTCATGAATGATCTTGTCCAGTTTACTTTGTTCCTTTAATGCCTCATTTTCATTTTTAATGTGTCTATTTCAAACCTCCAATTCAAAGACTTCTTGTTTTAATGATTGGACGAGATCTTCCTTTGCTGTGTGAGGCTGAGTGGATGAAGTGCTGGGACCCGTGGCTGCCTTTTCTAAAGATTCTATATAATCATATACTTCTTGCTGCTTTGGGTCTATCTCAGGTGTCGTTTTTATTGGGCTTTCCCCAAAATGCCGTGGAGGAGAATTGGCTTCAAAATCTGGCTGAAAAGGGCTCATGTCAACGTCTGGCTAAGAATGAGATGGACTATGTTCAATATCTGACTGAGAATGAAATGAACTATGTTCAATGTCTGACTGAGAATGAGATGGATTATGGCTAGATGGAGTTTGTTCAGATGTTTCTTCTCCCAAATAAATGAAATGGGGTCCTTTCGTTTGTGTTTTCCTCAACTTCCTTTAAGTCTGGAACTTCTTCTTACACGCTATGGACCACTATCTTTTTCTTTTATTTTTTTCTTTTCCCCTCTTTTCAGCCATAGATGACTGTTCTTGAAGGTGAACTAGTCTCTCAAATAACACTTGATGATCTTATTCGGAGGAAGGGATTTGATGTATAGCCTCAATACTTTTTCTCTCTTTTGATGTTTTTGGCTTTTTACCTTTGGTTTCTTCCTTCCTTCTTCGATGTGTCCCTTCTTCACTGGTTCTTTCAACTGTGTTAGTAGGAGTACTTTGAGTTTAATCATTTGTTCTCTTTCTCCTACTCCTTCTTGATGTACTACCTTCAGGAATCTCTTGGGGTTCTTCAAAGAAATTTCTAATTAAAAATTGTTCCCATGTGTCCTTTTTCTCTTTTAACAGTTTTTCAATCAAAATTTTCACAAGAACATGGTGATACAAATGTGGTTCTACGTCCCCCAGATGGTTTTGGACGGTCACAGACATCTTTTTCAAACTATTTAATAAAAAATATGGTAGATTGAGGGCCTGGTTGTCTAGAAAATTCATCAACAGTCGGGTATGATACATATACATTGACCCAAAACATCCCTCACAGGTGATAAATTTTTGAATAACCAATAGTAAAGTGGCCCACTCTTCTTTCAAAGCATGAACAGGAATTCCCTTTTTAAAAATAGTTACATCCATACCTGGGTTACGTAGGATCACTCTCTAGGCTTCATCACTAATGCTCTTGTTTTTGAACCAGCGTTCACCTTCTTGAGGAAGTTCTGTAGCAGTCGCTATGGATGCCTCATTCACCGTAAATTTGAGGTCCCCAATCTCTACCTCCAGACCATTGAAAGACCTTGCAAAAGATTTTGTCACCTCTTTATGGTAGCCTCTAAACTTTTGGATGAACCGGTCACTTTTCCTTTTCTTCTTTAACTATCTCTGACTTGGGGTATCCTTCCATGAGTTTAGGTCCAACTGCTCTATTCTCAACACCCGACCCATCCTTCCACCCATCCTTCTTTCCGCTCTTAAAACTTGTCTGCGTGAGGAGGGTTCAACGGAGGTAAGACGGCTAAATGAGCGGAAATGAGCACGATGACTGTAGGCAGATATCAGATAATGGGTATACAGACTATAGCGTAATAGAGAACAAATGGGGTGAAGCGGAACAGAGAAGGGTTACGTGAGCACGGTGGAAATGCGGCTGTGAGATCAATAGAAAAATAGGAGGAGTATAACACATCTGGCAGTATTTAAAATTTGGTGGCTGCAAAGTAAATGTAAGCACGTTTATACAACGGCTACGGATTTCATGTGGCTGAAAGAAGCCGTAGTCAAATCAACCACGTTTCATCATCACAGGTGGAGTATCAGAGTATGAGTGAAGATCGGAGGCTCGATTATAGACCATTTGAAAATGAATGCAAGGATTATGGGCGGATCATATAGAGATCGTGGAATGGTTACGGAGTTTGTCAACACAATCATTGCACATAATGGAGCTATGGTTCATAACTATGTAAAAATGTGTTTTAAATGCTATTTGAAGTAAATTTTTACTCATACCTTGGAATTCCTGCCATTTTTCATTGGTCTTCAATTAGTTGCTCCTTATTGATATCTTTGAATGCCCCCTGTCTTCATAATATGTCTTTATACCTGCATTTGATTTCTTGATTGTGAAAATACATCTGACTGTACATTCTTTTGAAAAATAGAGTGGTAGCTGCAGAATCTGCTTCTGGCTGTGGAAACTGGTGTCAGCTGCGGAAATAGATGTCAACTGCGGAAACTGATTAGCGCCTATTATTTGGGTGAATGGAACAGATGTATGATAACTAACTCGAATGACAATGGTCATGAAAGAAATGAAATGAAATGAAGTGCAATGAAATGGGTGAAATGGAATGAAGTGGAGTGAAATGAAGTGAATGAAGTGGAATGGAATGTGGAATGGAGTGGGTGGTCACAAAACTTGTGAAATGAAAGAGATTTTTTTTTTGGAAAATATAGGGTGTCAGGTGTTCCTGATTTTCACCCTACATTTTCTGTATAATTCTGCCAATCAATGATTGGTTTTCAGGCTTATACAACAATTTTTTTTTATTTTTTTTTATTTTTTTAACTGAAAAGAACAAAGGCTAGGCTGGTGGAGAAGAAGAATTCTTCTGTACCAGCCTGACTGCAGAATTTTCTTGAAATATTTTGACAAATTCCTCTTTTGAGAGTGACTTATGATAGACTTTTAATCTGTGGCCAGTCACAATAAGAGGAGTTTGAAATTCATCAATGGTCTTGATTCTTACCGCTCCATTGCTAAAGATCTTGTCAATCTCATATGGCCCAAGCCAATGAGTCTAAAATTTTCCTTTAAAATCTTTAAACTTGGAATCAAATAAAAATGCCCAATCTCCTTCTTGAAACTTCTTTTCTTTGATGTATTTGTCATGCCATTTAGCTCTTTGATATTGAACTAGATCAGTTCTTAGAATTGCCTCTTGTCTGATCTCGTCTAGCTCATTCAATTGCTCCATTCTATGCTTTTGAGCTTCTGATAAATCCATCCCCAACTGAACGTCCATCCCCAACCGAACCGCTATCTTGAAGGTTTTGACTTGGAACTCAATGGGGAGCAGGACTTCTTTCCCATAAACAAGTTCATAGGGAGAATGTCCTGTTGTATTTCTCCATGTAGTTCTGTAGGCCCACAAGGCTTCAGGAAGCCTTTCTACCCAATCTCTTATGTGTAGATGAAAAGTTTTGGTGATGATACTTTCGAGAACTTTGTTTGTAGACTCCTCTTGACCATTTTCTTACGGATGGTAAGGAGTAGATCTTATGTGCTTGATTTTGTATTCTTCCATCAGCTTCTCCACTAGGTTGGATGTGAATTGGCTTCCCTGATCTGTCACAATTTCTCTTGGAACACCAAAGCGAGTAAAAATATCCTCATAAAGAAAATTAATAATTGAATTTTCAGTAGCAGACACTAATGCTTTGGCTTCTACCCATTTAGTAACATAATCAGTACAAACCAGTATATACTTCTTTTGCTTAGATGGTGGATTAATAGGTCCAATGAAATCTAAAGCCCATTTTTCAAAGGGTTCGATGAGTACATGTGGTTGCAATGGCATTTCATTTGAAATGGTAGGTTTCCCTATTCTTTGGCATCTGTCACACCTTTTGACATATTTTTTTGCATCTTTGAAGAGGAAAGGCCAATAATATCCTAAAGAGAGGATTTTATAGGCTTTCCTTTTGTCAGCAAAGTATCCACTGCATGGTTCATCATGACATGCCTTGAGGATATCAGGTATTTCATCTTCCCTGAAAGATCTTCTGATCACAAGATCTGGCCCTGTTTTAAACAATTTGTTAGAAATCCATGAATATTTTGAACTCTCCCCGAATAATTTTTCTTTTTTTTTCACTCTGGAAAAATGTGAAGGCGCTTTCCGTAACCAAAATGGGGGCTTACAATATCTCAGACAACAAGGAGTCTTAATATTTACTACAAACAAGTGTTCATCGAGAAACTTATCCCATAGGAGAATCTTTAAATTCCTAATCCTAGACAAGAAATCAGCCATCGTATTTGTTTTTCCCCGGTCTATGCAACACAAAGAATATTGAATTCTTTGGTGAAAGTAAGAGTATTTACTCATTAATTACCATTAGTAATAGGTTTGTTCATTAGATATCTAATCGCAGAATGATCAGTATGAATAAAAGTTTCATAGCCTGTTATATAATGTCTAAACTTATTGATTGCGTGAACAACAAATAAAAACTCTTTTTCAGTTACAGTATAGTTCAACTTAGTGGGAGTCAAATTTTTACTATTATAGTAAATGGCATAAGGGATTAAATCCTTTTGACCCAACACAGCTCCTAGAGCTGTATCTGAAGCATCTGTAGAAATATGGAAAGGGAGTTTCCAATTTGGTCCCCTCAAGATAGGTGCTTCAGATATTCTTGTTTTCACCAAAGGGCCGATCGACAATCAGATCCCATTTAAATTCGCGCCTTTTCGTAAGCAATTAAGAGTGGAGATGCTATTTTAGTGAAGTTTTCTATAAATCTTCTATAGTAACCAAGAAATCCCGTAAAAACTTCAACATCTCTTTGATAATTTGGAATAGGCAACTTGGAGATGACTTCAACTTTTGATCTATCAACTTTAATCCCATCTCCTGAAATATGATGCCCCAAAACAATACCTTCAGTAAACACCATAAAGCATTTTTCATGGCTTAATGAAAGGTTTGCTTCTTTACATCTTATAAAAACTTTTTCCAAATTTTCTAATGCCTCTTCAAATGAATTACCATAAACTGTAAAATCATCCATATAAGCCTCTACACAATCATGGATTAGATCGGAAAAAATCCCTAGTACTGCTCTTTGGAATGTTGCAGGTGCATTACATAACCCAAAAGGAAGTACTCGGTAGGCAAAAGTTCCCCATGGACAAGTAAATGTGGTCTTATCTTGATCTTCAGGTGCTACCTGAATTTGATTATAGCCACTAAAACCATCCAAGAATGAAAAGTACTTTTTACCTGCTAATGTATCTAATACCTGGTCGATAAAGGGCAAAGGAAAGTGATCCTTCAAAGTTTCTTTGTTCAATTCCCTATAATAAATGCATACCCTCCATTTACCATTCTTTTTAGGTACTATAACCAAAGGAGAAACCCATCGGCTATCTGAAACTGGATAAATGAAGTTTACATTGAGTAATTTTTGGAGCTCTTCTTTCACTATCTCCCTAAGATTTGGATTCATCCTTCTTTGAGGTTGTCTGATTGGTCTACTGTTTTCCTCAATATATATATGATGGATGCAAGTCTTAGGATCAATACCTTTCATGTCAGTATACTCCCATGAAAATGCAGTAGAATGTTTTTGCAAGATTTTGGTTAGTTTTTCTTGTTGTGACTTTTCCAAATGTTTATTGATATTTAATGTTTTTCCTGGAAAAATCTCAATAGTAGAACTACCAAACTCTTCCATAGAGAAGAGACATTTGTCTGGATGATAAATATTATATGTCGATTCCAACCGAAATCGTATATCACATTTCGATGATGTCACAAAATTTTCTAATGTGTTCGGGATTTGACTATCCTCACTCGATTTCGCAAATGTAGAGAACAGTTGTATAATATCCTCATCATCAACCCATTCATTGTCTCCTACTTCGTGATTGCTTATTGAGGATACAATTGAATTTCTTGTCGAATTACCATTAGAAATGTACATATCCCCAAATCTACGATTAATGAAAGCAATCATCCGTGGCTAGCCAAGGTCTTCTTAAGATCGTTGATGTCCTCCTAGATTATTATTGGGGAGTCAAAATCATAAAATTCCACCGGATAATTTCATAAGAATATAAGGAGACAGAAATATCTTCTAATACACCATCTGGTTTGATAATTGATCGATCTACAAGTTGCAGTAAAGTAGGTGTGAAAAGAAGATTAGGAAGTTTTAGCTGTTCCATAGTCTGTCTACTCATAATGTTGATAGCAACCCCTAAATCAATCAATGTGTTTGGAATTTCTATCCCATTTATATGTGCTTTGAAAATTGGACTTCGGATCAGGATACTACCAGAATTTTTCCATCATGATATCTCAAGTAATTTTTCCTACCAGGTGGATTCTTCTTGTGTCTTTTAGTTTTCCATTTTTTTGAAACTCAACTCCTTTATTGTTTTTGCTAGAATAGGAATCTCTAGAATGGCTTGTAGCAAGGGAATATTGATACAAAACATTCTTTAATTCATCTAGAAAATCACAGTTAGGCAACAATATTTGTTTTTCCACCCCCTTGTCAATGTGTAGTCTTTCAGGAAAAGGAGGTGTAGATGAAGATGCAGGTTGCTCAACTATAGGAGTTGTGGGTGTTAAATTTTCTTTTTCTTTTTGAATATTTGGGTTTTGAAGAGATTCTTCCTCAAAACTCTTATTGGTTTCAAGAGAGTCCTCCTCAAAGGTATCTTGTTCTTGAATATCTATAGAAGGTTTTTCTAAAACTCTACCAGATCTGAGTTGTACATCATTGAGAGGAACAATCATATAGGTAGGAAATTGTTGTCCTTGTACCATGTAAGTATTCTGA
This sequence comes from Pinus albicaulis, assembly GCA_034641835.2. Classification (NCBI taxonomy): domain Eukaryota; kingdom Viridiplantae; phylum Streptophyta; class Pinopsida; order Pinales; family Pinaceae; genus Pinus; species Pinus albicaulis. The sequence continues at coordinate 317,919,396 of CM076578.1, forward strand.
GGATTCTTATTGTTAGGATTTGGCAATGGCTGAGCTGGAAGTTGATTTGTCTTTTTTTGGTATGGGAGCATGAGTTGAGGATTTGGATTTTGTTGAGAAGATTGTTGTTGTGGAAATGGCAATGAAAGTTGTGGATTTAGGTTTGGAAGTTGTGGAGCTTGTTGATTTTGAAAAGATGGAGGATATTGATAAAATTGAGCAAATCTCCCATAAGGATTTTGTATCCCTTGTACCCATGGCTGATATGTATTCTGATGTTGGGGCCAAGGTTGTTGCCAAGGATTCTAATTTATGGGTTTGAAGATTCATAGGGCTGTTAAACCCTGAGTTTGTTGTCCCTGCCAAGGTCTTCTTGCAACAAAACAGAGAGATTCTACCTAATTTGGGTCTTCTAAGATGCTTTGAGTCCCGGAATTGAAGGACAATCCTTGGTCTCATGATTCTCTGAGCAAGTCATACATGTTTCTACAACTTTTGCATCCAAGGGACATTCCTTTAAAGCATGTTTCTTCCTACATTTCGGACAAAGGATGGCTAGAGCATCAGATTCTGCTTTTTTCTTGTTTTTAATTTTAAGGGTGTCTAGTTGTTCACTAAGGCTCCCTAAGATATCAGTTTTGAATTCATCAAGCATATTTCCAATCTTTGCCCTACTTACTGATCCAGTTGTAGATTTGTTGGCCCTGATAAGAGAAGGATCTCTAGGCCCTTTTCCCGTTTTGGATTTTCCCCTTGAGAGATGGACACATAGTTCTGTTATGTCACGAAGTGGAAGTTGAGAAATATCTCCTTTCCCCATCATGTTTAAAATATATATCCATTCATCTCTGATGGCTTTTAATATGAGGGCTTTCAACTTTTCATCATCTAAGTTCCTCATCTTTGCTCTTTTCAAGTTGTATTGAAATATTTCAAGTAAATCTTCCAAGTTTTCATCTTCTTTTTGCATCATTTTGAATACCTCATCCTTGCGATTGGTGGGCATACAATAGTCCAAGTATCTATCCAAAAATTTTTGTTTCATATCATTCCAAGTCCTAGATTGGGTGGTTAACTTTATGAACCATAACAAAGCGTTCCCTTCAATGTAGTAGGAAACAGCTTGAGTTTTTGAGAGTCTTCCATATAGTCATAAGTTCTACGTACACGACTTCAAACTCAAACATAAATGTTTCAGGATCCTCACTTCGCAATCCATAAAAATTGGGGAGGAAAGATGGTGAGATGTTTTTCATTGTTGTATGAGTTTCCTCATCAACTATAGGGAATCCAAACAAGTTGTCTCCTTCCCTATTTCTTTTATTATTACCTTCACCATTGTTGTCTCCATTGTTTCCTCCTCCTCTACCTCTACCTCTACCTCCAAATCCATCTATTATTTCCTCTGCCATGATAGTTTCTTTAGAGTCCTCAAAGTCCTCTGGTTCTTCTATCGAGGAGTGATGAGAGGGAGTCTTTCCTTTTCTAAATGAGATTTAGTAGGTGGTATAGAGAATCTCAATTCAAATTCTGCTCTTGAATTTCCAAGAATCTTAAGGCTAGGAATGGTTGTGAATCTTGTCTATGCTTTGAAGAAGATGGAGTTGTGAAAATCGAACTCTTGGCTCTAGCTATAAACCTTTCCCTAGAATCTCTTGCTCTATGCATGTCATTTTTTTTAATTTTTAAGTTGGGCTAATAATTCTCTTTCTGATCTTCCAGGTCACACTAGGTGCAAGAAGAGAGCATACTTAAGAAATTATTGAACCAATAACTCTCTTTTCTGATCCTCCAGATCACACTAGGTGCAAGAGGAGAGCATACTTCAAGAAGCTATCAATTTTTCCTTCTTTTATTGTTTCTTTTTTAAAGAAATTGGTTACCCAGTTACACTTCCCCCGCAGTTACACTTCCCCGGCAACGACACCAAAATGTTTGGTCAATTTAGTGTGTACTAAATTGCTACATTAATTTTTCAATCTGGGATTCGTAAGCTGACGAAGTGTGGCGCACTATATGTGAAAGATAACCTATCTCTTACATTTTTGTCGTTTTTGGTTTTTTCATTTTTATCTTGGTTGGTTTCCTAATGAAAATTCTAAAAGACAAGTATGGTTATGTTTGTTCAAGGCAATGATGTCCTTTATAATGATTTACAAAACTTTCAAACTTCAAAAGGATTTTGCAACATACAATGAAAAAATTAGTTCTTAAAAGGAAATGAAAATGTGTTGCTATCCTAGTTAAACAAACAATGAACTACTGATCATGAAAACTATTACCCTTACTGTTGTCTAAACACAAAAGAAACTGTTACTCAAAGAAAAGATTTCAAGTAAAGTAAAACTAAAATCAAATTACATCAACTCATATTTTGACCCCTCACCATTAGTCTCGCTATGGCTTTCAGAGGTAATAAAAAACAACTTGAGCAATCTGATATCTAAATTACAGAAAAATAAACTAATATCAAACTATACACTCATACTTCAATCCCTCACCATTAGTCTCGCTATGGCTTTCGGAGGTAACTTAAAATGACATGAACAGTCCAATATCTAACTTGCAGAAAAGTAAACTAATATCAAACTATACACTCATACTTCAATCCCTCACCATTAGTCTCGCTATAGCTTTCGGAGGTAACTGAAAATGACATGAACAATCCAATATCTAACTTGCAAAAAGAAAACTAATATCAAACTATACACTCATACCTCAATCCCTCACCATTAGTCTTGCTATGGCTTTCGAAGGTAACTGAAAATGACATGAACAGTTTAATATCTAATCTAACTACTAAAGCAAATGTGCAAGACTGAAATAACAAAACAGTGCTGGAATTAAACAAACACTAAGAAAAGGAAATCAGTAGAAGGACAATATTTATTCCATGTCATTAGTCATTATGAAAAATATGTGCAAATGCCCGGGCTACCTATTGTAATCTGAAACAAGAACACTGATCAGTTAACAACAACATAAAACATAAAAGATTATGGACAGAAGTAAAATGTAGATTATGGACAGAGATGAAATGTAAATACCATGAAAGATGTAATCTATATATACATGAATGACTATGGCACAATGAACTTAAAGAAATAAAACAAGAAACTATACAGTAATACACAAAACCTCAGCGTGTGCAGGGGCCCTCTGCACAGACCTCGGGGAGCAGCTTTCAAATACGAATTACGCTTTTGAACAAGGTCTTCTCATATATTAAAATGCAGTCATAATAGAGAAACAATGTCACAGCACAATGGCGATACAATTACATTACAGAGCTACAAAAGATCTAATCTATTATGCGTATGAGAACGCATTATTTATAACAGAGAGAGATATAACTAATTCCCTAAAGTCTGCGCTGAAGGAAGACATGTGAACCATTGCGTCCAGAGATTTAGCATTATGGTCGTCGTGAGGAGTAAATCTATGGAGAGTGGATGTTGGATTCAGCTTATGGAGTCGTTTATAGGTGTTGATGTGCCTCCCGTGTTTTAGAAACAGCCATGCAAATCTCCACGTGATGAGAAACAGAGTTCTGTCACCGTGGGACTCTACGGTTGACCACCACTTGGCCACCTTTGACCATAGCCTTCCGAGATGAATTCGACCGAGCCAATAGGACACGATCCATGTCCACATCATTTTGAACTTGCCCATGTGGCCCGATTTGCCTGAAGACACCTGCAACATAGACTTTGACAAAATGGCTGCGGAAAGTTGCAGCAGCTGCGGAAAGTGACAAGATTCCGTAGATAAATGAGCAAAAATCTAAATCAAACAGCAGACACAAAACATAGTTAAAAACCATTTTAAAAGCTATTTTACAATTAATATGCAATGATATTGGTGACTAAGAAGGTCCAGGTGAATGAAAAAGGTTTGGAAAGGTGTAAAAGAAAGATGCAGATTTGAGACTCAACAGGTACTGTTCAAGCATGCTGGCAGTGGAGCAACACTAGAGATGAAAAACTATACTATGAAAATATAAAGCTCATGACCTATACTACCCTTTCCAATTCGAAACATTTTGATATCATGGATCTTGTGTTTTTGTTTAATAGATGCACAAAGGGGACCATGTTTATTCATGGGGTAAGTAGGGAGGCCAAAGTGATATGCACGATGAACCAATACTCCCTGAAGAACTAAGACCCTACACAAAACAGTCAACTAATACAAAGAAGCTTGATTTCTACCAGTGTGCCACCAAGTGTTGTCGTTAGTACAAAATACTCCAAAATTTTGGCCTAAAATCAATTTCTGAGCCTACCTTGGTGTTATATATTTTTGTCGCCAACACTAAGACTTATCACATGTGTTTTTCCTAACTATTCTGGTCCTTTTTGCAAAAAAAGAAAAATGTCATATTTTCTCATGTTAGTGTCGCATGATGTATATAAGCTTGTATTGGTGGTTTCAAGGGGTTATATTTGTGTGAATGAGTTTATATTACTATGTAAACATTTTTCGCACTCATTTCCAAAGTTTTAAGAACTGTCGCACAAGTGTCATCACAGTCATCACAAAGTGTATCTTTGGTGTCGCATTTTTCATAAGTCATCGCAAAGTTGTTGTGTTGAGGGATATATGTTGTTCATGTTTATTGGATGATATATGTTATTGTTTCATTAAGCGTTCTAAGTGTGTGATCATAGTCAAGTAATATCACTATTCTTATTATCTTCATTGATCCCACACAGCCAAGTTCCAGAAAATTTCCAACAACTTAGCCTCATAAAAACCTCCTAAACTATGCATTGCACAATCCCATCCCTCTAGCTACAACTCTACCTCTTAAAACTACACAATGCACACTTCCTTCCTCCTAGGACTGCACACTACACAATCCCAGTGCTCAAGCCTATGCCTTGGCCTCCAAATCTGCGCAATCAAGCCCTCCAGCCTAGCCTCAACTACGCATTGTGCAATCTCAGATATCAAGTGCAACCCTTGAGATCTTGAGATGCGCAATTTTGTAGTTACCCATCCTCCTCTGCCTTCCATAACTACGCAGTAGGCTGAATCAGTTCTCAACCCCTTAGCTTTTCTCACTGATTCCCAAACTGCGCAATATTCTTCCTCAATCCAACCTAAATTGTGCATTCTATAGTATCAAGGCTCAAGCTTCACCCTTTACTGTCTAAGCTACGCAATTTCACATTCACTGAGGCTCTCCCTCACCATGTCACCCAGTTCCAATTTAGTCAATGGATTGACATGAAAAATATTAGACTAGGGTTTTATCAAATTGATGTCATCTTGTCATGAGTGAATTGTAAATGCATGTACTCTATTATACCATGACATGATAATGAAGAAGGAGATGGAGAAAGGTAACATGCCAGAATACATCTTTGTATCTGATTATGCAAGATGATCAATCAAGGAAAAGTAAAGGGACACCAATTTGTGAATGCAACTTAAGACTTAATATCATTGAAGATTCCTTAACTCCAAGCCATATATAGGTGGACAGAAGAGCATACTCAAGAAGAAACATAACAAGAACCAACAAGAATGGATTGAAATTTCCATGTCACAATGCAGTCGATGTCAGCATTGACATGTCATGTCATGTCATGACTCTACTGCCACTGCTATGGATTATTTAATTATCTACTTGAAAATGTATTGTAAAGTGGAAGTACAAAGGACACATACAAAATATGAAGAGTCAAGTAAAATTAAAAATTCATAGGAAGTCAAATATTTATGAGGGTAGTCAAAGAGACACAAGGGTGTTGAACCATCACCCCATTGGTTATATATTCACCCTCATTGTATGATCAAAGGACTTTTCACCTTGCCTCCTCCTGCAAGGCATTAGAGATACACGCTAGTTCTTTTCGGGAGCAAGTAGTGGCTCTCACTCTCCACTATTGGGGCTAATTGTGTTCACTGTATACATGTGTCCGAGAAATTTTACTTAATATATGAAGCTTGAAGGTCAACACGTTCTTCATGCATGGATTATGAATATTTGTAAGACTATTTTGTGAATGTTTGTAATTCATGTTTTTTTTCACCTATGCTAAATTAGTTGAACTATTTTGTTCATTTTAGTGCTTATCATATTTAGAATGTGTTGTAATGGTTGCAATGGCCATCGTATATTTGTGGACTATTTTGTTGGATGTTAGATTGATCCTCCCTATTTGTGTATGTTTCTACTAGAGTGGTAGTACTACCTCTCTCTTAGAGGCTCACTTAATTTTTCCTCCATAGTAGAATAACCTTGGTACACCTACAATTGAAATCTCTCAAGGAAAACTCACTTATTTTTCTAAGGTACATGTGCATCCCTCTCTCTTGCTAATCATTAGAGCCAAGGAAAATCTTTAAGAAAATAAAAACCTGGTCGTATGCAAGATGGAGCTCCTATCCCAAATGGTGTGAGGTCTAATTGAGACCACAGATAATGGAGACCCCGTGAATGTTGGCAGGTCCATCACTGTCAACAGATCCATCGGCTCCCAATGGAGAAACAAGAACTATGCTGAAAACCAAGAGAGATTTATTGATAAAATTAAATAGTTCGAGCGCTTTTTCGATAGCTTGCTTGATGATTTCTTCACCAATATTATTGATAGCAAGAATATTCTCTTGGACATTTACAATTAGGAGTAATATATTCACTATCTAGGGGTTGATATTATTAGGTGTAATGCATATTAGGATAATGGCGCTTGGTCTATCCATGCCTCTCAAATTTTATCATTGTATTATTGAAAGGGCATGGATAATATCTCTCAATTTTAATTTTACCATATTACTATTGTCATTTTTATAGTTTGCATAAACAGAGATTTTGTAAGTAGTGTTATAGAAAAAAAGAAATTAAATCATGGAGTGGATTTTTTGTTTGAAATACAATGCACTTAACTGCTTCATTGGATGAATTTCTAAAATCCCATAAGTCAAACTTAGCACATTCTCGGCATATATTTTGATGCAATCTTGAAATATGGGGCTTAGAGGTGAGTGTGATATCACAATTTATTAATTCATTTTTAATGAATAATGAGATGATTCTGCCATGAAACTATTTCAGACAATGGTAATATTTTGAAAGTTGTTTTCTAGCCCTAATGCTTTTCTCTTCAAAAAGGAAATTCATAATGAATTAATCTTTTCATGTCCTTCATGACCTTGCTATTTTCACAATGTGCGTAAGAGTAGCTTCCTTAGTCCAAAAAATCATTCAAAAATCTTGAACAAGTAACTATAAAGTACAAAATATGATGTTGATTCTTAAGTATAATGATATCAAAATTGTATTCGTGTCTGCTCAATATCAGAGGGAAATTCATTACTTTATTTATTCAAACATTATTATATACTTTAGGGTTTTGCTGGAAGAATTTTCACACCATGCCATGCTCAATAGAATGTGCGCATGTATTCATTTCGAGGAAATAATGTGTGCTCTCCTATAATTTCTAATCGAGACATTGTTGTTATAATATGATATTCTATTAGATCAATGGTGTCTAGGTCGTTAATCTGAATGAAACTTCACCACTGAAACGATGAGGACAATAATAATTCAGGGGTAGAGCATACCTCCTTGGTTTGATATTTAGTTCTAAAAATCCATCATCATCATTAACATATATGTCATTTTCCCCAAACATAATTGCTTCCAATTCTAGAAGCTCATTTTTTTGCCCACAAATCTTGCATTTCTCGAGAACAGATACTCATCACGTTTGATCATAGCCTTCCTTACATTCTATCTTTCTACGAATCTCCTCCTCCTTAGCCTAGTTCCAAAAAGCCTAACTGCTCTCATAACATAATTCCTCCAATTCCCATTATTTTCCTTCAATTCCCACTCATAAACGACTTGAGTTAGCCCATCTATAACCTCCTTCCATTCCTTCTTATCTCCGCCATACAACATCCATAGATCATGCCCTTGATTCTCGCATAAGTCCCCTCTCTTATCAATTATATCTCTGGCTAGGAAATCTCCAGGATCTAGATCAAAGAACAAAAGAACCAAATTATTCCTATCCAAAAAAGGTTTGAAATCCTCTATACTATATTGATTTTCAAAATACCTTCTTATTAGATAGGGAAGTAACCTTAATACAAATGTTCAAAATACAAAGAGATTTTTTCACATAAATAGTTTCTCTATAAGGTAATCAAGACAATCAACATGGTACAATATATTTTTGTGTGTCTTCTTAGACAAGAATTTAGTACTGGTGCACTTAAATAACACATGCAGGGAAGGAATGGAAGAGGAAACTAATGCAATATATTTTAGTTATTCCATTTTCCAAAATAGATCAATAAATTAAAAAAAATGGACTATGGAACCCACAAACAAACTACCTAGTGAGCACCATCATTAGGTATATTTGAAGCGATTAATTGTCACCTTTTTAGCTTTATTAGTATCTCTTTCTCAAATTTAATTACATTATGGTCATATGTTGCTTAGTGTATATTGTGATTAAGGCTTGTCATACTTTGAATGCCTAATATGGTTTAAATGCATGATAGTCACGAGGATATGCCATTTTTGTTGAATATTGTGCAATCAAAGCTCGGAGTAGAAAAAAAGGAGATATTATAGGAGGGTTAAACACCTTCCTGAACTCCTAAATGCATCCAAAGGATCCTCAAGATTCTCTCCAACAACTAGAAATCAAAGGCATCCAAGCAAGTGGAAGATCAAGTAAACTAAAGCTCCACTTATCTTGCAGTCAAAGGGGACACATCACCTAATTTTTAGGGATTTTTTGGTAGCTACCCTTTAGGTTAAATAGGGCAAAGCAAGAGCTCATAAGGATTCAAATTTTGGAGGAAGCAGTAGATTCTTAGCTCTTGTAATAGACTTTTGTGACTTTCATGGTTATGTAATGAGATTATTTCTGCAATAAAATGAGTATTCATTTTGTTCCTAATTGATTTAGTTTTAGAGAGTTGAGCTTGTGGGTTAGGGCCCAATCCATTGGCCCCAGTCTCTCTCTTGTGTATTTATGTTTATTTTTATGCCATTGTAGCTAGTTTACTTCATGAGTTTTAGCTAGTCTACTTACATTTCATTTTACTATGTTTAGTTTGCTTCCATTTCATGTTTTTGTAGTTAGGCTCTCATATATCATGGTACAGTAGCACATAAAATTAAAAATTTGTGTGTCAAAGACTCCCTCTCTCACATCTTTCATTGGAGCTTGAGGAGGGCAGATCTTCACCACACACCCAAAATTGCTTTTAATTCATGATTTCTTGGAAAGTGTAGATAGGTTGTTGTATTTATCATGAACATGTTGTGAATTTTGAGTTAGGTTTCTGTTTAAATTCATAAGTAGGTTTGCTTATCAAATTCAACTCATATTTTCAATCTTCTTCATCATAGATTTGCCAATGTTAATTGCATGAACATGTATTTTTATTGTAGGTTTGAGTAGAGAAGCAGAGGAGGACTCCACCAACATCCCTAGATCCATTTATCACGCTTCACCAACCTACTTTCCACAAAATCACCTTCAGCTCTGTTTTTGAGATCTTCACCACCACACCGAGAGCTACCCTGGAAGTGCAAGATGGGCTTTGAAAGAATTTATGAGCTTGGATAAGGGGTTGGACACCTTTCATCAACCTAATACCACCTTCATTCCACCTTTCATACCCCTTTCCTCATCCTTTCTAGCCTCAAACTACCCTCGGCATGTTTCCTGTAGCATTTTAGGACATCCTGTAGCACTATAGGAAACCTGTAGCAGATCCTGTAGCAACACTAGTCAACCACTTCTTCAGCCCAAAAACCATCTTTTACCCCACCTAGACCTGACACAACCTCCAAGACACCTTTAGCTCTGAATCCAGGAGTCCAATACCTTCTTAAGCCACCTCAACGCCCCCTTCTTTTGTTGCAAAAAAAGGTATTTACAAGCATAGTTAGCTCATGACTAGATGCATTGTTAAAGCATAGCAGTTAAGTAGGGAGTAATTATAGTTTACTTAGCCATTTAACCCAGAAATGTGTGATTAGATTAGCCTTCCTTTCTGCAAGTTCAATTCAAAAATTTACTTTATGAATGTTGCCTAGTTTACTTCTATTTCTTGCATTAGCCTAAATTGTGGATTTCCTTTCTTGCAGATAGTTAGATGTGTCTTTTTGCTTTAGATTAATTCTTTTCCTATTGATAGAGTAATGGTATTGAGGAATTTTCAATCCTATGTTTAATTCAGAAGTGTGACAAAATTCATTCCCTAGAACAAACCCTAGCAATAACACCCTTTCATAGGACTAAGAAGAGGATGGCATGAGTAGAATGCATGTGATGTGTATATAACAATGTCACCTCCAAGTTTATAGGAACCTCGAGTTGATAAAGTAAAGTAGATTAGCCTCTGGGAGTTGCAACACTCTTGGTGAAATACCAAGGCTCACCAGTTTTTGGCGCTGTTGCTGGGGAGATGTCTAAGTATATGATTTGATTCTGTTTTAGCATTATTTTATGATTTTCTTTACATTCACTTCCAAAAATATTGAAATAATACAAAAACAGTTTAAATTTCATGCCTCATAGGAGTAGGGATAACGAAGGAAAATGTTTATCTAAAACCCCCACATCCCTACACAGTCACCCTTCACTCTTCTTCAGTGACTGTGAGGTTGAACACATCATAGGCGAGTCTCTTGAAACATTTGAAGAACCTATTGGAGAAGAATAATAACTTGCTTCACCTAAGGAACTTGCTTCACAAATTCAAGCCATGAATAAGTTTATGACCCAAGGAGTCTTTCCCATTAGAGAAACATATGGGGAAACTAGGTTGAAGAACATCAGCCCCTCAGCCCTCCCACATTTCCATGGACTTACCTTTGAGGATCATGACACCTTCATGCTCAATTTTTTTTTTGTCTGCAAGACCTATGACTATGCCTCAGATGATCAAAAGCTGAAATTTTTCCCACCACCCTCAAGCATGCGTTGGTTCATGGGTCTGCCTAGGAAAATCATCACTATATGGGCACATATGTAAGTGTTACACAACATTTTGTCACTGTCCCTGAAATCCCCATCTTGCCCATTGGAGGGTCATTTATGTGACCAATAAGCAGTGTCATGCCTTGCAAAAACCATCACTGTGTCCCTTTACATGAGAGTAACATTCCTCTTGTTGAAAATTCCCTAAGCAGAGACTCAAAAAACCTTGTTTTTGCCTTAGCACGGGTAATCAGTTATGCCCTCACACCGAAGAGGAAAATTAACAATGGGATCGCGCCAGCTGGAACTCTGTACTATTTTTCCACCTGTGCCAAGCTGTTTATGGAATGTTTTTAAAAAATAGAGGTGGAGATTCCACTCCAACCACCTTGAGGATGAGTCATTGGGAGTGGTTGAACTGATAAACCATGGACTACCTCCTTTAGGTTTATGAGAACTCCCTAAAGGATAGGCCTCCCTCCCACCTTTGTAGGGATCCTAACCTCCTCCTTTCCTCTATAAAAAAAGCTAACTCTCTTAGTACAAGCTAGCTGAACGGTTGAATAGCTGAATGAATAGAGAAGATAAAATAAGAAGGAATTACGTTGAGGAAGCTTGAGTCCATGACTTCTGGGAGAGCTTGAGTCCATGCCTTCATCTTGTCCAAATTCCCTGATGAGAATCTGAGACGCACTTCGCCTGAACCCCGCTAGAGGAGACTGCGATGTCCAAGCATCAATTGTAACTCTTCCTTCTTTTCATTTATATACATGACTAATGTTTGGTTCCAATGTTGTGTTATGACATTTGTTTAACACAATATGTTTAGCCCTCTTTGAATAGTTAATAGTTATGAATGAAATGTTGTTATCTTGTATGTTGTTCTTGTATGTTGTTCTTTTTGCAGGTATCCAAGCGTAATGGCGAATGGATTATGACTTGTCGAGGCAGGAGCGAGAGGCCACCACTACTACAGCAACAATGACAGCGTTGGATTCCAGGCAGGTCGATCTACCATTTCTCTTGTTCATTCAATAATTAGGAAGAAACACTTTAACATGTCCCTTTTTTTGTAGACCCCCTCTAGGGCTAGAGGGATCGTCTCTGTCCACAGAGAGGATTTACCTGCAAAATGAATTGGCGACTCTGCTGGGGATCAATGCGAGTTTTTCGTTTCATTTTTTTTGGGTCAATTTAAATTATTGCATTAGTTATCTGTCTTTTCTGGTTTGCTTGTTTAGTTTTCATCGTCTGTTCAACTCTAGAGTGTTAATATTGACCTCTGATCATTAGGTTTTGGTTTTTCCTCTTTTTTCATAGTTACCTTGCTTGGCGCGGTTTTTCTCTGAATAATCACACCAATTGGCGCAGGTTTCTCTTTTTACAGCCGTGCCAACCCCTGTATGGCATGGATCATAGCCTTAAAGTCGCACCAAACCCTATAGGAATTGGTTTGACCTCCTTGATGAGTCTTTTGGTAAATTGTGCTTGCTTATGGGTTATTTTTTATGCATGATTTTGCCTGTGGGATTGTTTTAATTGTTGTTGCCTTGATTTTCTTATTTGTTTGTCCATTTTCTTATCAGTGTCAGTTGAGGCCTTAGGGTTTCTAGGTGTCCTTCTGCGCTGAGCCTTCTATTTGAAAATCAAGTCGGTTTGGTTGTTGTCAGTCCCATTTGTGGCTTGATTGCACTCATTTTTCTTGATATTTTGAGTGATTGCCTTGGTTGCAGAGTCATTTAATTTTCTTGATTGGTTCTTTGCCATTTTGCTCCAAGCATAGATTACATTGCCTGTTTTGGATCGTGTTTGGTCAATTTAGTGTGTCCTAAATTGCTAACATAAATTATCAACCAGGGATTCGTAATCTGACGAAGTGCGGCGCACTATATGTGCAAGATAACCTATTTCTTAACTTTTTGTCGTTTTTGGTTTTCTAAAGTGAAATGGAAATTCTAAAATGAAAGCAAGTATGGTTATGTTTGTTCAAGGAAATGATATCCTCTATAATGATTTACCAACTTGAAACTAAAAAAAGGAATTTGAAACATACAATGACAAAACTTGAAAGGAAATGAAAATGTGCTGCTGAAATGAAAAAGGTGCTGCTAATCTAATAAATCAAAACAGTGAACTAGTGAGCATGAAACCAAACTATTCTTGCTGCTGTCTAAACACAAAAGAAATTATGCTGAAAGAAATCCAAAAGTTGCAATAAAGTAAATCTAAATCAAATTACATCAACTTGTCTTCTGATCCCTCATCATTAGTCCAGCTATGATTTTTGGAAGTAACCATAAACAACTTGAGTAACTGATATCTAACTTGCAGAAAGTAAACTAATATCAAACCACACATTCATAATTCAATCCCTCACCATCAGTCCAGCTGTGGCTTTCGGAGGTAACCGAAGATGTCATGCACAATTTAATATTTCTAACTTGCAGAAAGGAAACTAATATCAAACTACACATCCATAATTCAATCCCTCACCATCAGTCCAGCTGTGGCTTTCGGAGGCAACTGAAGATGTTATGAGCAATTTAATATATCTAACTTGCAGAAAGGAAACTAATATCAAAATACACATCCATAATTAAATCCCTCACCATCAGTCCAGCTGTGGCTTTCGGAGGCAACTGAAGATGTTATGAGCAGTTTAATATATCTAAATTTAGCTACTGAAGCAAATGAGAAAAACTGAAATACATAAAGCAATACTGAAATTAAACAGAAACTAAGAAAAACAAATTAGCAGCAGAACAATGTTAATTCCATGTCATTAGTCAAAAATCTATGCAAATGCCCGGGCTGCCATGAAAAATTATGCTAAAAGCTATGATTTCAAAAAGCAATCTAAGTAAGGAAATATGACAAAACATAATTGAAAGCAACTTATCTAGAAAACATGTAAAAGCCTCCTTGGATAGCAGGGGCCCTCTGCTACCAATTTGGTGAAGTCCTTCAGCTTCTTAAAGATAAGATCACAATAGCATCAAAGAACTAAGCTTCTTTATTCAAAAACTCATAAATCTACATCCCATTCCATCTTGAACTTTGTTACAAAAGACTTCTCTACTACTTTTTCATTACTTCCTCATTACTCCTTCATTACCATGATAGGAGAAAGCTTCTCCTATTTATACAAAATATGAGGAGACATCTCATTAATGGGAGTCCATGAATCTCTCCCTCCATCTCTAGAGTTACAATCAAAATAGGAAATGATAAGACACATGTCTTTCTAGAGTTTTAACACAACTTGAGGAATGAGGCACATATCCTCTTAGAGTTTCAATACAACAAGGAAGTGAGACACATATCCTCTTGATCCCATAATCTTCTCCAACCAAATTCGAATTTGGCCTTAGAGTGCCACATAAGGGTCTTCTAGAAGTCTTCCTTTTGACCTACACATGTCACAAAACTCATAACACATATATAGATATATGAAACTATGTTAATTTTCTAGTTTCTAATCATAAATTCACTTAAAATACATAAAATAAATAACTTTGGAAAACAATGATCCTAACCCATATATTTATGAAAATGGTTACTTGATGTATGGTTTTAGGTCAAATGGTTATGAAATAAGAGCTAAATGGTTATGACATAATGGAAATATGTACAAATATGGAGAACACTTTTGAGACTCAACAGATCGTTTTGAAAATTTTCTCTTGGTTTGAAAGATTGTGACATTAGTTTGAGTGATTTCTTGTGTTTGTTTCGTGTTTTATTGAGTCATTCAATTTCGATTCCTATGCAACACTTGAGCTAGTGTTTTTTTTTCGTTTTTCATGTAATTAGTGCATCATGTACTTCTTTTCATTGAAAAAATAAATAAAAAACATATTTTGCATTCTTTCTTTGTATTGAAAGTGAAATACTCTTTTGCATAACTAGCATATGATTATCTAGGAAAGAGTTTCATTTTCGTTATATTCTGTTAGATGAATTAGTGGGTTTCTTTGCACAATCTCCTTGTTTGCCTTTTGTTTGAAAGATCTCTACCCTTCTCATAGCTAGCATTCATTGAATCAGAGATGATGTTCATCTGCATATAGCTTGCATTTAGGGATTTTTGAGATCCAAAATCGATAGGACCTTAAAACTGAAACGTAATTCAAGATCAAATTTAAAACTTATTTAATTAACCTAAGGAAGCTTTGAAACCTAACGAAATTTTTTTAGTGGTCTAGGCTAGAGACGTGTTCCAGTGTCTTAAAAAATAGTAGCTGTCGTTCGCCATCTGGCTTTAGACAACGCTAGTACGGACTTGCGCTCCTTGTACCGTCGAGTATATAAAGGGAGACACTTCTAGGTTGCAATACTTTTATCCATAGGAAGCCGAGTCTGCCGCCTTGTAACCATGATACACCGAACAAAGCATTTGGGGAGACTAGTTATGCATACGTCAAGTCTTTGGTTATTTCTATTTCATTTTATCACCAAGGTGTATATGAAAGTTCACGGAAACCTGGTATACCCTCTTGCTTAGTATTCCAGAGTAGTCATTTTGATATTTTCATGACTCTTTAAAGGAGAAGATATCATAGAGCACTTGTCCTTTCACGCTCGTTTAAAATTGAAAGCGACTAGAGTCATCTTTGGTCTCTTTCTCAACTCTTTAAAAATGAAACAACAAAATATGGTTTCAGTGTCATAAAATTAATCACCTATGATCACACACCCATTAAAGTTTTATTACTTGGCCTGTTGTTTTTCCTTGGTTTTGATCTTGGAGTCCTTGATTGGTTTTCTTTTTCCCTTTCTGTTTTGATATACGGTCACGGTGGCAGAACCACGAGTTTCGTTGTCCTCACTGCCTCCTAGTGGTAGTTCTTTCCCGGACGTGTCTTTTGAAACTCCTCCGCCCATTAGGTCTGTCGAGATCTCGTAGCCTATTCTCCCATCTGTCCTACCTCTTGCTACTCGATCTCCTCCTAAAGAGCCAGTTGAGTTCAATTGGCCTTTTTCTGGTGCTTGGTCTGGTTTTGGGGAAGAAGGAGATTTTCCTCCTCTTACGTCGGGCTCGCCATTTTTTCCTGTTGCTGTGCCTCCTAGTCCCCGTAGTATTTTTGAAGATCTGACGACAGAGTCAGATATGGACTCATCTAGTGCTGTTGGTAGTGAAGGAATGCCTATTTCCATAGGAGAATATCATCTTTTTCTAGAATATGTCGCTCATGTTTCTACTCAGTCTTCTCCACCATCGATGTCACTTCCGCCTGGTTATCGTTCCTTGAGTCAAATTATGTCTGGTGTTGCCTCCATTGTGCAATCCAGTATAGTAACTCCTTCTCAGAGTTTGGTCTTACCTTCATTAGGACTATCTCCGTCGACACCTGGTTCAATGATCACTGTTACATATGTTCCAGTCCAACCAATGGTTTGTGTGGCTTCATCCACACCTATTGTTACCCATCAGTCATCAAGATATTTTCACACCCGCAGGTCTATTTTTCTCAATCCTATGTGGCCTGTTAATCCCAGCCCAGGTGGATCACAAACCCGTGCCATGGAAACCCCGTATACCTCTACCTATGTGTTTGATGAGCAGATGTTGGATAATCACCAACGTTATGCTCCTTCAACGGTGGCCACACCTACCTCTAGTGTTATTTACACTACTCCTGTGATTCCTGGCTATCTTAATTTTGACGAATATCTGTTGGCTATTCAGTAGCAGAGTTCTTAGGGTTCTCAGCGGTCTCAGGCTCCTGGTAATCCTCTTTTTCATCATTATGATGTTGTCGGTAACCCCGTTTATTCATATCTGCTTCATTATGATGAACATGGTAATCCGGTTTATTTGCCTCCTACTAATCATTACCAGACCATTTCTCATTTCAGGCCTACCTTGCCTATGCAACCCTCTGGCTTGCAAGGAAAACCCCCTATGGTACAACCTTTAGCTTAGCAGGGCCCTGCTTTTGGTCCACAGGGACAACCATATGGTCCATAAGGCCAACCTTTACAAGGGCAACCTTTGGCCTAACATGGACAACCCTCCGGTCTTTTCGGTCAATCTTCGAATCAACTAGGACTATCTTATGCTCCTAAGGGGAAAATATCCCACCACAAGGGCAACCCGTTTCACCACATTTGCAGTCACATGCTCAATATGGCCCGAATTTTGTGTAACTAGGACAACCCTACGGTCCATCTCCGGATCAAACTGGTTATCAGGGAAAACCTGGTCCATCGCAACCATCAGGCCAACCTTTTCCGTAAGGCCAACCTAGTGGCCCTCAGCAACTGATTCAACCTGCTCCTCAGCTGGTTCCATCATTTCAGCAACCCATTCTATCCGCACAACATCTTGCTCAACCTGCTCAGCTAGGTCCACCTGCTCAACCGCAAGGTGCTTACTACTCTCAAGTTTCATATCAACCGGTATATAATACACCTCAGGTTCCTTACCCTCAAAATCAACATGTCTATAATCAACCTCAAAGTCATGCTTTCATTCCACAGCAGACTCCATACGCTACTCAACAAGGACCTCAGTGGTCTACTCCGACCTAGTAACCTGGTCCTCAACCCTAATATCAACCGAATTATCCGGCTTCTAATCCCTTTGATCTAAATCCTATGGGACAGAATCCTGCTCGGACTGGATGGAATGTACATGTAGGTCCTTATCAAAGACCTCTGATGACTTTCAATACCAAATTACCGTTTCTTGCTATGTTGGAATTACCTGATGTGTCAAAGTTGACGAACGATCCCATTATTCATAACCTGTATTGGCCTTCATTTCCAGCCAAGATTCCTAGTGATTTTCCTAAATTCGAGGGCAAGTCTGGTGAAGACCCCCAAGTGCGTGTTATGACTTACTATTAGGTGCAGGAATTACACTTAAGTAAACTCCTCAACACTTAATTTGTCAACCCGGGGGATTCAAAAACTTAGAGACGAAGCACAGGCAATGCCAGAGATGGTATGAATATCCTAATACAGATTCCTACTTTATTTAAAGGAAATATTACAGAATCAAATTAAAAAGAGAAAAGAAGGCAACTTGAATCATCAAAAATAATCTAAGACTGGAACAAGAAAGAAATTCATTTGCAAAAGAGAATTAAAGATAAAAGGTAATCACTCCAGTTGATTATTATTTAATTACTAAGTGTGTGTTTTTCCTTAGCAGAGACACTTTAGTAGTCTCATCAGATAGGCCCTCAAACCTGCTCCTTTAGAGATTTCCTTCCTGCACTATGTTAGAGTCAGCTTTTGCAGCCTTCCTCTAGTGATCAAACATGCTCTTTCAAAGTGATTTTAAAGTGTCAAAGTCAAATTTTGTCATTTCAAAGAGTCTTCAAGCAAAATTTGATCACTAGGCATTAGGTCTAGGGTTTGCTTTCATTCCTTCCAAAGTTGTCCAAATGTCAGTCCATGTCACCATTCAGCTGAGTGTATCATCATTTAGAGGGTTGTCATCATCATGTCAAATTCCAAAGAGTCATTTTACACATTGTTCATGCTTCAGTTGTGCCTTGGTAAGGTCCATTTCCCTCACCTAGGGTTTTGGAGGTAATTTCTCTTGGATGGTCAAATCGTCGGAAAAACTTGTATCCTGATGTTCACACACCTTCCCCTATATTTAATTCACCTTATTAAACACTTCCCATCACTGAGATCCCCCAAATTCCTCATTTTTGCATAAACCCTAGTTTCTAGCCACAACTTGGCAATTTTCTAGGCTAGGCCTGTGTTTCGCCCTTTTGGACCCCTTCCCCTCACTCAATCTCTGTGATTCTACTTTCCCCTACTTCCTAAAATCCCTCCCTACTTCCCAAAATTTCCCCAAGAATTTAGAAGCCCCTTATCCCCTTCGTTTCGCTTCATTTCGACAAAATCCCTTGTTTCACCCATCGGGATCGGTTTCACTCAAAAGATGTTTCAGAGCAATCAAAGATGAATTTTGGAAACTTGAGAGAGGTTTTTGTCCACAACATGCGAAGGAAGAAAAACCTCCTTAACTTTTTACACAGGTATCATGGTTTTAGAGAAATGTCAAAAATATCGTTGCCTCAGGAGAATTAAATGCACCTCTGAAGTGACCTTGGGAAAATCAATTTTTCTCCTAGCCTTTTTGGCCAACTGACTTGCTTGATGAGTCAAATGATAACTAGACAGAAATACCTTTCCAATGAGCTATCATGAGCTCAATTTGGAGTTGAGGAAGACCTTCAAAAGTTGATTGCAACAGCGCTCTTCCTTGAGGCAGCCTCATTATGCTCATTTTGAATAGTGTTGGGAGATTTGATTTTTGACAAGGTAAATGGAATCCAAATTGCATATATCCACTTGTGCTGGAAATTAGACTCCAATATATTTCCAACGAGCTATCACACGCCCGATTTGGACACCGGGAAGGCCTCCAAAAGCTTTCTGCAAAATGCACTATGAGGCAAGAGCGACCCACTTGAGGGGAGCGACCCACTTGGGCAATTTTCACAGTGTAAAAATGAATGGGAGCGACCCACCTGGGCAGAGCGACCCACTTAAACAACAAAGCCCAGAAAAGTGTGTTTTGTGCCTAGTTTTGATTCAAAACATCTCCAACAACTTGCAAACAAGTTTTTATCATTGCTCAGTAGTTTTTCATGTGTTAATGGTATCTTGAAGTCTTCAAACATTTGAATGGAGGAGTAAAACCCTACATACATGGCTGACTTGTTCCTCAGGGTTTTGAAATATGTATGGATGGTTTTATGAGTGTTTTCTCCACCTTATATCATTGGTATATCCACCTTGGCACGTATGTTCAAAGCCCACTGTCTTCACACCTATTATACCACCGTGGTCATCATTATTGTTTTACCACTGTCATGGCTTGTGTTTCATGGTGATCTTGGTCATATTGTGTCTCACTGCCCAATGATAAACACGTTCTTATACTCATTGTTTACTGCCCATTGAAAAACACAGTCTTATGATTCATTGTTCCCTTTGACAAAGTTTATCCAATATTCTAAAGGCTGTCTGCTACCATTTGCCAAATTTCACTTGCAATTAAAACAGAGATTGTGCTTCTATCTCAATCCACCTAAAACAGAGCTATTATCATTGTTTGTTTCTTTATGGTGCTTTGACAGTGGGGGATATTTGTTGGGTGTTTGAAACATACATTATAACTCTGTTTTCACTGCATCTATATCAGTATACATAGTGCCAATATCTTGTTCAAAGCCATGTCAGGGACAGAGTCAGAGTATGAGCAGGAGTCGGACAGTGACTCAATCGTTGAGGTTGATGTACTGAGATGGAGCATAGCAGTGCGCCAGTAGTGGTAGCATATCAGAGAGGCCACAGAGCTTTGTTTGCAGCATCACGACGAGTACTATCTCCACATGGGGTGGAAGGGGTCTCGTTGACTTCATCAGCAACGCGAGTACTATCTCCACATGGCGTGGAAGGGGTCTCGCCTTCTTCATCAGCGTAGGTACATTCACAGGATCAGGATGGAGACAAAGACACCAAGGTCCCATTTCTCATTTTCAACAGGTTGAACATACACATTGCTACATCATGACTGACAACAACACATCATACAACCGAGACAGTGTTTTCACCACATGAGCTGCATGCACCAGGAGAGCACTAAAATGGCGGAAAAGGCCTGATCCACTCCGGATTTTGGTCGAGGCTTCATTAACTGAGCAAGATACATGATGGAGGATCTCCGCTCCGAATTTGGGCAAATTCGGAGAAAATTTTGTCATTTTCAAATTTTTGGGTAAAAAAAACAGGTTTTGCAGTTACGTGGGTCGCGCGCTCATGCGCTCACTTTTTTTTGGGACACTTGCTGGAGGAAATTTTTACATTTTTGGATTTTTCATGGTGAATTATGCATCCTCTGAAGTCAACTTAGCATTTCATCGAAATCTGGATGGTCAAAAAGCTCAAAAACACCATGAAAACCACCTTGCTGCCACCTTTTGCACCAGCAGGGAGTACCTCTAGGAGAATGAGGTTTTGGAGGGTCAAATGAGCTGCAAATTCATAAATTCCACTTGGGTTGGAAAGTCGACATCCCGGGCTTTCCAACGAGCTATCATGAGCTCAATTTGGATGCCGGGAAGTACCTCAAATTCAGCCTGGAACATGAGTGACCCACACGGCTCAGGAGCGACCCACTTGAAATTTTTCCTGAATCTTCAGCTGCCAGCTCAGTTTTTCGCCTAGTGTGGACCAGTTTTGCTTATGGATAGAATTTTTGGGTTTTTATGATGTAAATTCATGTTTGGCATGTAACTTTGGCTTATTTTTATCTCATCTAGAAGATTCACTCTCAAATGAGTAAAAAATCATGTAATGGATCAGTTTCCACTCTTTTAGAGGCAAGTTGTTAGCTACCTAGATTGTAGTTCCATGATTAGAATTGGTTGAAACTGATCCCTGAAGAGGGAATTCGACCCCTAGAGGTGGGGAAAGGTGTTAGAGTGATCTATATATTGTAATTTCTGAGGCATTCTACAGGTTGGACTCTTGGGATACTTTTGATATCATTGTACATATTTTTCACATTTTGGCTAAGGAAAGATCAGGGGTTTTGCGGCACTTGTTGGGATCCTTGTGGTGTTCTGTTCTTGATGGTGTTTCTTCTTTGTTTACTGTAAGTTTCTTCATGTTTAATGTATGCCATCCTTTCATAATGCTTCTGAACTAAATTGAATGAGTGAATAAGGTTGAATCCATTGTTTACAGTGCTTGGCCTTTGAATTCAGTTAGTTCTATATGTTTTCAGCTGTTTCGAGAGGATCCAAGTTCTTCTTTGCCCTCTTCAGCTCCTCGTCGGTCTAATCTATCCATATATCCAATTCAAAGCATCAATATCATCACCTACCTCGCCCCAGTTTGAACTCTGCAAAGGTCTGACCTTATCCCCGGACCCAAAATCTGTTTTCCCATTACTCCAGCGAAAACCCAAAAAACCAAAAATCAAACATACCTATCTCTTTACTAGCCTAAAATTAGTTCTTATTGTAAGTCATCTCGCATCTTATTGCTTATTTTCTCGAGATTGACGAAGAGAGCCCTCTCCTGTCCTCGTAGGGCTAGCTACGAGGCTGAGCGTGGTTTGATGTAGCCTTGAGTTTACTTCATTTCAGCCTGAGGTAGATTTGAGCGCTAACATAGTGGCGACCATACTGGGGAAGAAAATGG
Organism: Pinus albicaulis; assembly: GCA_034641835.2. Lineage (NCBI taxonomy): Eukaryota > Viridiplantae > Streptophyta > Pinopsida > Pinales > Pinaceae > Pinus > Pinus albicaulis. Next base: position 317,941,523 of record CM076578.1, read on the forward strand.
TTTGCTTGTTACTGTCATTTGTTATAGACGGAGTCTGAAGTCACGCCAGGTAGCCTTCGAAACGCTGTTGCTATGCATCAGCGAAGTAGATAAACGCTGCTTCAGTCGATCTCTGGTATAACTTGTAATCGTAGTATTTAACTTGTAAATTGCCCCAGTACATGTATCAAGTTCAGATCTGATCGTTGATGGTGAACAACGGTCAGACATCGCAAGGCTGAAACCATTCACCTGGTGACTTCATTCACTGAACAAATCCAGAAATCGATGCTTCATGGTGACTTCACTGCAGGGAGATCAGTAGCTGTGAGATTTTCAAGATGGACCGAATCACAAGAAGATACGCTCCCATGAGCCGAGATCACATTCCAGGTTTTCCGAATAAGATGCCCAAGGTAGATTGGTCCAGGAATCTGCCTACTTTTAACGATGATGGTAAGAAAGATGCTGCTTTACATCTGATTAGATTTCACATGCATATTCGCAAGTTGAAGGTAGCTTTTCCTGAAGATTGTTTGATGAAGATATTCCTAGCCACTCTGGAAGGTGAAGCCCAATCTTGGTATGAAAATTTGCCGCTGGCCTGTATTTATTGTTTAAAGGACTTTCATGCCCTGTTCATTGAAAGATATCAAGTATCTTATCCATCATTAAATTTAGTTCATGATTGTTGCAAACATGCTTCTACTTTTATTGAAAGCCTTGAGAAATATTATGAAGAGGATAATTTTATGGATGATGAGATCATGGAGGCCCTGTATGAAAATCCATTTCAGCAGCATAAAGACGATCATGAAAATTTGCAGCAAGATCAAGATCTTAGTGTGGTGGAAGATGAAGGAATTTTGCATTTTGACAGTGAACAGGAATTACATGAAATGGATCAGCAGTATGAGGAAAATTTGTATACTCCTTCACTTGAAATCAATGAAGACAATCACTGTTTGAGCAAAAGAAAACAAAAGGTATTATCTCCTCTATCTGAAGATGAGATAGATCAGCTATTGAAAGGTCATGTTCCAGCTCAAGTTAACACAGATCTGCAGTGTGCACATGGTCAAGAAGGTGATGGTGAAACTTCTTCCTTTTCTGAAAAGGATGACAGTCCGGTAAGTAGCCTTATAGATCAGCAAGTTGAAATTTGTCATATGGCTGAAGATGATGAGAGAGAAGAGCTTGTTTCAAATCTGCCCACAGAAGAAGACAGCATGCAAGTAAGTCCAGTTTCAATTTCAGAATGTGATGCAGTCAGGTCAGCCATTTCAGATTCAAATTGTAATAACCAAGCATACCTTGTGCTGAATCCTGAAAAGGAGTGTTTTGCTGTTGAGACCATAGACAAAGTTTTTGATCCAAGTGTTTTCAGTTCATCAGAACAAAGTCTTCATAAAGAGGTAATTCAGTTAGTTCATGAAAAGCAAGATGGAATTTTTGTTCAAGAAAGTGAAAAAGTTTCTTTTGATGAATTTTTGGTAGATGATAGGAATGTCATGTTTGGGTTTCAAGAATCATCTAAAGTTGCTTTTCTCATGATTGGTGAATGCAATGAGGAACATGATAATCTGACTGTCATATCATATGAAGAAGACCTACAGTACATTCATACTGTAGAAGATCAGAACATTCAGGATTCCCTATCAATTTCTTCTTCATATGTCTCATGTGTTGAAATGTTTTCTCAAGAAGAGATTTTCTCATCTACCGGTTCAGAGTTTTTTGAAGCCCAGGAGCATACTTTTACTGAAGTACATAATGAAGACAGATCAGAATCAGAAGAGAAGGACACCATGTTCTTTCAGAAAGAGGTAAATCTTCATGTTTTTCATGATCCATTGGAAAAATTGTTACAGTCAGCAGTAAAGGTGAGTATTGCAGTATTCAGTGATGAAGGAGATCATGGTCAATTATGTTTTTGGATGCCCAGTTATCAGTGTGTATTGTTGACCGGGAGATCTGATCAGAAGAATCAGTCAAGAAGCCATCTGCTTGACTGGTTACATTGGAAAGCCAATTATACATGATTGTACATATTTCATTAGTATGCAGGTGGTTGTCATCATGATTCCAAATCTTGATGAATTGCTACCTTTTTTCAAAAAGCTTTGTAAAGTCTTGTTTTAAGTCAGTCATGAGTCATTTGTGTTTGGTCTGTTGAGTCAGTTTTTTCAAGATTATTTCAGTTTGCCATCGAGTCGGTTTGAGTCAAGTTTTCAGTCAAGTTTTCATTCAATAAATGTGTCAAAGGTTTTGTGTTATCTGTTCAAATAATGATTCCATCGCCCAATGGATGAATGCACTGGTCTGCTCTCCCAAAGATCTGTCGTTCTTGGCACCTCCACGGAGCTGGAGCTACCATCCCCATTGGAGCCAATGTTAGAGTCAGCTTTTGCAGCCTTCCTCCAGTGATCAAACATGCTCTTTCAAAGTGATTTTAAAGTGTCAAGGTCAAATTTTGTCATTTCAATGAGTCTTCAAGCAAAATTTGGTCACTAGGCATTAGGTCTAGGGTTTGCTTTCATTCCTTCCAAAGTTGTCCAAATGTCGGTCCATGTCACCATTCAGCTGAGTGTGCCATCATTCAGAGGTTTTTCATCATCATGTCAGGTTCCATTGGGCCATTTTACATCTTGTTCATGCTTCAGTTGTGCCTAGGTAAGGTCCATTTCCCTCTCCTAGGGTTTTGGAGGTAATTTCTCTTGGACGGTCAAATCATCGGAAAAACTTGTATCCTGATGTTCACACACCTTCCCCTATCCTTAATTCACCTTATTAAACACTTCCCATCACTGAGATCCCCCAAATTCCTCATTTTTGCACAAACCCTAGTTTCTAGCCACAACTTGGCAATTTTCTAGGCTAGGCCTGTGTTTTGCCCTTTTGGACTCCTTCCCCTCACTCAATCTCTGTGATTCCACTTTCCCCTACTTCCTAACATCCCTCCCTACTTCCCAAAATTTCCCCAAGAATTTAGAAGCCCCTTATCCCCTTCGTTTCGCTTCATTTCGAGAAACTCCCTTGTTTCACCCATCGGGATCGGTTTCACTCAAAAGCTGTTTCAGAGCAATAAAAGATGAATTTTGGAAACCTGAGAGAGGTATTTGTCCACAACATTCCAAGGAAGAAAAACCTCCTTCAATTTTTACACAGGTATCATGGTTTTAGAGAAATGTCAAAAATATCGTTGCCTCAGGAGAATTAAATGCACCTCTGAAGTGACCTTGGGAAAATCAAGTTTTCTCCTAGAATGTTTGGCCAACTGACTTTCTTGATGAGTCAAATGATAACTAGACAGAAATACCTTTCCCATGAGCTATCATGAGCTCAATTTGGAGTTGAGGAAGACCTTCAAAAGTTGATTGCAACAGCGCTCTGCCTTGAGGCAGCCTCATTCTGCTCATTTTGACTAGTGTTGGGAGATTTGATTTTTGACAGGGTAAATGGAATCAAAATTGCATATATCCACGTGTGTTGGAAATTAGACTCCAATAGCTTTCCAACGAGCTATCACAAGACCGATTTGGACACCGGGAAGGCCTCCAAAAGCTTTCTGCAAAATGCACTATGAGGCAAGAGCGACCCACTTGAGGGGAGCGACCCACTTGGGCAATTTTCACAGTGTAAAAATGAATGGGAGCGACCCACCTGGGCAGAGCGACCCACTTAAACAACAAAGCCCAGAAAAGTGTGTTTTGCACCCAGTTTTGATTCAAATCATCTCCAACAACTTGCAAACAAGTTTTTATCATTGCTCAGTAGTTTTTCATGTGTTGATGGTATCTTGAAGTCTTCAAACATTTGAATGGAGGAGTAAAACCCTACATACATGGCTGACTTGTTCCTCAGGGTTTTGAAATATGTATGTTTGGTTTTATGAGTGTTTTCTCCACCTTATATCATTGGTATATCCACCTTGGCACGTATGTTCAAAGCCCACTGTCTTCACACCTATTATACCACTGTGGTCTTCATTACCATTTTACCACTGTCATGACCTTTGTTCCATGATGTTCATTGACATATTATATCCCATTGCCCATTGATAACACGTTTTCATAACTCTGTTTTATTTCCCATTTGACACCTTTGTTGTTATTACTCATGGACAAACACATTCATATGATGCCATGCTCCCTTTGATAAGATTTGTTCAATATTTTGAAAGTTGCCCGCTCCCTTTGGTCAAAAGTTTCACTTGCAATTAAAACAGAGACTGTGCTTCTATCTCAATCCACCTAAAACAGAGCTATTATCATTGTTTGTTTCTTTATGGTGCTTTGACAGTGGGGGATACTTGTTGGGTTTTGAAACACACCATCATAACCTTGTTTGCACTGCTTTCATATCAGTATACATAGTGCCAAAAGCTTGTTCAGAGCCATGTCAGGGACAGAGTCAGAGTATGAGCAGGAGTCGGACAGTGACTCAATCGTTGAGGTTGATGTACTGAGATGGAGCATAGCAGTGCGTCAGTAGTAGTAGCATATCAGAGAATCCACAGAGCTTTGTTTCAACATCACGACGAGTACTATCTCCACCCGGGGTGGAAGGGGTCTCGTTGACTTCATCAGCAACGCGAGTACTATCTCCACGTGAGGTGGAAGGGGTCTCGCCTTCTTCATCAGCGTAGGTACATTCACAGGATCATAATGGAGACAAAGACACCAAGGTCCCATTTCTCATTTTCAACAGGTTGAATATACACATTGCTACATCATGACTGACAACAACACATCATACAACCGAGACAGTGTTTTCACCACAGGAGCTGCATGCACCAGGAGAGCACTAAAATGGCGGAAAAGGCCTGATCCACTCCGGATTTTGGTCGAGGCTTCATTAACTGAGCAAGATACATGATGGAGGATCTTCGCTCCGAATTTGGGCAAATTCGGAGAAAATTTTGTCATTTTCAAATTTTTGGGTCAAAAAACAGGTTTTGCAGTTACGTGGGTCGCGCGCTCATGCGCTCACTTTTTTTTGGGACACTTGATGGAGGAAATTTTTACATTTTTGGATTTTTCATGGTTAATTATGCATCCTCTGAAGTCAACTTAGCATTTCATCGAAATCTGGATGGTCAAAAAGCTCAAAAACACCATGAAAACCACCTTGCTGCCACCTTTTGCACCAGCAGGGAGTACCTCTGGGAGAATGAGGTTTTCCAAAGAGCTATCATGAGCTCAATTTGGATGCCGGGAAGTACCTCAAATTCAGCCTGGAACATGAGCGACCCACACGGCTCAGGAGCGACCCACTTGAAATTTTTCCTGAATCTTCAGCTGCCAGCTCAGTTTTTCGCCTAGTATGGACCAGTTTTGCTTATGGATAGAATTTTTGGGTTTTTATGATGTAAATTCATGTTTGGCATGTAACTTTGGCTTATTTTTATCTCTTATAGAAGATTCACTCTCAAATGAGTAAAAAATCATGTAATGGATCAGTTTCCACTCTTTTAGAGGCAAGTTGTTAGCTGCCTAGATTGTAGTTCCATGATTAGAATTGGTTGAAACTGATCCCTGAAGAGGGAATTCGACCCCTAGAGGTGGGGAAAGGTGTTAGAGTGATCTATATATTGTAATTTCTCGATCATTTTCAGGGGTTGGAGAGGTTGGACTCTTGGGATACTTTTGATATCATTGTACATATTTTTCATATTTTGGCTAAGGAAAGATCAGGGGTTTTGCGGCACTTGTTGGGATCCTTGTGGTGTTCTGTTCTTGATGATGTTTCTTCTTTGTTTACTGTAAGTTTCTTCATGTTTAATGTTGCCATCCTTTCATTATGCTTCTGAACTAAATTGAATGAGTGAAATAAGGTTGAATCCATTGTTTACAGTGCTTGGCCTTTGAATTCAGTTAGTTCTATATGTTTTCAGCTGTTTGGAGAGGATCCAAGTTCTTCTTTGCCCTCTTCAGCTCCTCGTCAGTCTAATCTATCCATATATCCGATTTTAAGCATCAAGATCATCACCTACCTCGCCCCAGCTTGAACTCTGCAAAGGTCTGACCTTATCCCCGGACCCAAAATTTGTTTTCCCATTACTCCAGCGAAAACCCAAAAAACCAAAAATCAAACATACCTATCTCTTTACTAGCCTAAAATCAGTTCTTATTGTAAGTCATCTCGCATCTTATTGCTTATTTTCTCGAGATTGACGGAGAGAGCCCTCTCCTGTCCTCGTAGGGCTAGCTACGAGGATGAGCGTGGTTTGATGTAGCCTTGAGTTTACTTCATTTCAGCCTGAGGTAGATTTGAGCGCTAACATAGTGGCGACCATACTGGGGAAGAAAAATGGTTTGCTTGTTACTGTCATTTGCTATAGACGGAGTCTGAAGTCACGCCAGGTAGCCTTCGAACTGCACATTGATCTGCGAGTGCATAGTAGATAAAAGCTGCTTCAGTCGATCTCCGGTATAGCCTGTGATTGTGACACTTGACTTCCAATTGCCCCAGTACATGTATCGAGTTCAGATCTGATGGTTGATGGTGGACAACGATCAGACATAAGAAGGCTGAAATCATTCACCTGGCGACTTCATTCACTGAACAAATCCAGAAATCGATGCTTCATGGTGACTTCACTGCAGGGAGATCAGTAGCTGTGAGATTTTCAAGATGGACCGAATCACAAGAAGATACGCTCCCATGAGCTGAGATCACATTCCAGGTTTTCCGAATAAGATGCCCAAGGTAGATTGGTCCAGGAATCTGCCTACTTTTAACGATGATGGTAAGAAAGATGCTGCTTTACATCTGATTAGATTTCACATGCATATTCGCAAGTTGAAGGTGGATTTTCCTGAAGATTGCTTGATGAAGATATTCCTGGCCACTCTGGAAGGTGAAGCTCAGTCTTGGTATGAAAATTTGCCGCTGGCCTGTATTTATTGTTTAAAGGATTTTCATGCCCTGTTCATTGAAAGATATCAAGTATCTTATCCATCGTTAAATTTAGTTCATGATTGTTGCAAACATGCTTCTACTTTTATTGAAAGCCTTGAGAAATATTATGAAGACGATAATTTTATGGATGATGAGATCATGGAGGCCCTGTATGAAAATCCATTTCAGTAGCATAAAGACGATCATGAAAATTTGCAGCAGGATCAAGATCTTAGTGTGGTGGAAGATGAAGGAATTTTGCATTTTGACAGTGAACAGGAATTACATGAAATGGATCAGCAGTATGAGGAAAATTTGTATACTCCTTCACTTGAAATCAATGAAGACAATCACTGTTTGAGCAAAAGAAAACAAAAGGTATTATCTCCTCTGTCTGAAGATGAGATAGATCAGCTATTGAAATGTCATGTTACAGCTCAAGTTAACGCAGATCCGCATTGTGCACATGGTCAAGAAGGTGATGGTGGAATTTCTTCCTTTTCTGAAATGGATGACAGTCCTGTAAGCAGCCTTATAGATCAGCAGGTTGAAGATGTCTATATGGCGGAAAATGATGAAAGAGAAGAGCTTGTTTCAGATCTGCCCACAGAAGAAGACAGCATGCCGGAAATTCAAGTTTCAAATGCAGATTGTGATAATGTCCACTCAGTCATATCAGATCCAGATTCAGATTGTAATGACCAAACATACCTTGTACCGAATCCTGAAAAGGAGAATTTTGCTGTTGGGATCATAGACAGAGTTTTTGATCCAAGTGTTTTCAGTTCATCAGAACAAAGTCTTCATAAAGAGGTAATTCAGTTAGTTCATGAAAAGCAAGATGGAATTTTTGTTCAAGAAAGTGAAAAAGTTTCTTTTGATGAATTTTTGGTAGATGATAGGAATGTCATGTTTGGGTTTCAAGAATCATCTAAAGTTGCTTTTCTCATGATTGATGAATGCAATGAGGAACATGATAATCTGACTGTCATATCATATGAAGATGACCTAGAGTACATTCATACTATAGAAGATCAAAACATTCAGGATTTCCATTCAGATTCTTCTTCATATGTCTCATGTGTTGAAATGTTTTCTCAAGAAGAGATTTGCTCATCTACCGGTTCAGAGTTTTTTGAAGCCCAGGAGCATACTTTTACTGAAGTACATGATAAAAACAGATCAGAATCAGAAGAGAAAGACACCTTGTTTCTTCAGCAGGAGGTAAATCTTCATGTTTTTCAGGATCCAATGGCAGATTTCTTACAGTCAGTAGTGAAAGTGATTATTGCAGTATTCAGTGATGAAGGAGATCATGGTCAGCTATGTTTTTGGATGCCCAATTATCAGTTTGTATTGTTGACCAGCAGATCTGATCAGGGAAATCAATCAAGAAGCCATCTGCTTGACTTGTTACATTGGAAAGCCAATAATACATGATTGTACATATTTCATTAGTATGCAGGTGGTTGTCATCATGATTCCAAATCTTGATGGACTGCTGCCTTTTTTCCAAAAGCTTTGTAAATTCTGGTTTTAAGTCAGTCATGAGTCATTTGTGTTTGGTCTGTTGAGTCAGTTTTTTTTCAAGCTATTTCAGTTTGCCATCGAGTCGGTTTGAGTCAAGTTTCAGTCAGTTTTCAGTCAAGTTTTCATTCAATAAATGTGTCAAAGGTTTTGTGTTATCTGTTCAAATAATGATTCCATCGCCCAATGGATGAAGGCACTGGTCTGCTCTCCCAAAGATCTGCTGTTCTTGGCACCTCCAAGGAGCTACCATCCCCATTGGAGCCAATGTTAGAGTCAGCCTTTGCAGCCTTCCTCCAGTGATCAAACATGCTCTTTCAAAGTTATTTTAAAGTGTCAAGGTCAAATTTTGTCATTTCAATGAGTCTTCAAGCAAAATTTGATCACTAGGCATTAGGTCTAGGGTTGGTCTTCACTCTTTTCAAATTTGTCCAAATGTCAGTCCATGTCACCATTCAGCTGAGTGTATCATCATTTAGAGGGTTTTCATCATCATGTCAAGTTCCATTGAGTCATTTTACACCTTGTTCATGCTTCAGTTGTGCCTAGGTAAGGTCCATTTCCCTCTCCTAGGGTTTTGGAGGTAATTTCTCTTGGATGGTCAAATCGTCGGAAAAACTTGTATCCTGATGTTCACACACCTTCCCCTATATTTAATTCACCTTATTAAACACTTCCCATCACTGAGATCCCCCAAATTCCTCATTTTTGCACAGACCCTAGTTTCTAGCCACAACTTGGCAATTTTCTAGGCTAGGCCTGTGTTTCGCCCTTTTGGACACCTTCCCCTCACTCAATCTCTGTGATTCCACTTTCCCCTACTTCCTAACATCCCTCCCTACTTCCAAAAATTTCCCCAAGAATTTAGAAGCCCCTTATCCCCTTCGTTTCGCTTCATTTCGACAAAATCCCTTGTTTCACCCATCGGGATCGGTTTCACTCAAAAGCTGTTTCAGAGCAATCAAAGATGAATTTTGGAAACCTGAGAGAGGTTTTCGTCCACAACATGCCAAGGAAGAAAAACCTCCTTCACTTTTTACACAGGTATCATTGTTTTAGGGAAATGTCAAAAATATCGTTGCCTCAGGAGAATTAAATGCACCTCTGGAGTGACCTTGGGAAAATCAATTTTTCTCCTAGCATTTTTAACCCAATGACTTGCTTGATGAGTCAAATGATAACTAGACAGAAAGAACTTTCCAATGAGCTATCATGAGCTCAATGTGGAGTTGAGGAAGACCTTAAAACGTTGATTGCAACAGCGCTCTGCCTTGAGGCAGCCTCATTCTGCTCATTTTGACTAGTGTTGGGAGATTTGATTTTTGACAGGGTAAATGGAATCTAAATTGCATAATTCCACTTGTGTTGGAAAGCAGACTCCAATATCTTTCCAACGAGCTATCACACGCCTGATTTGGACACCAGGAAGGCCTCCAAAAGCTTTCTGCAAAATGCACTATGAGGCAAGAGCGACCCACTTGAGGGGAGCGACCCACTTGGGCAATTTTCACAGTGTAAAAATGAATGGGAGCGACCCACCTGGGCATAGCGACCCACTTAAACAACAAAGCCCAGAAAAGTGTGTTTTGCGCCCAGTTTTGATTCAAAACATCTCCAACAACTTGCAAACAAGTTTTTATCATTGCTCAGTATTTTTTCATGTGTTAATGGTATCTTGAAGTCTTCAAACATTTGAATGGAGGAGTAAAACCCTACATACATGGCTGACTTGTTCCTCAGGGTTTTGAAATATGTATGGATGGTTTTATGAGTGTTTTCTCCACCTTATATCATTGGTATATCCACCTTGGCACGTATGTTCAAATCCCACTGTCTTCACACCTATTATACCACTGTGGTCTTCATTACCATTTTACCACTGTCATGACCTTTGTTCCATGATGTTCATTGACATATTATATCCCATTGCCCATTGATAACACGTTTTCATAACTCTGTTTTATTGCCCATTTGACACCTTTGTTGTTATTACTCATGGAAAAACACATTCATATGATGCCATGCTCCCTTTGATAAGATTTGTTCAATATTTTGAAAGTTGCCCGCTCCCTTTGGTCAAAAGTTTCACTTGCATTTAAAACAGAGATTGTGACTCTTTTCCAATCCACCTAAAACAGAGCTATTATCATTGTTTGTTTCCTTATGGTGCTTTGACAGTGGGGGATATTTGTTGGGTGTTTGAAAAATACATTATAACTTTGCCTTCACTGCATCTATATCAGTATACATATTGCACATATCTTGTTCGCAGCGATGTCAGAGATAGAGTCAGAATATGAGCAGGAGTCAGACAGTGAATCAATCGTTGAGGTTGATGTACTGAGATGGAGCATAGCAGTGCGTCAATAGTAGTAGCATATCAGAGAAGCCACAGAGCTTTGTTTCAACATCACGACGAGTACTATCTCACATGGGGCAGGATCTCGTTATGACTTCATCGACGGCGCAAGTACTATCTCCCATGGCGTGGAAGGGGTCTCGCCTTCTTCATCGAGCGTAGAGTACATTCACGGATCATGATGGAGACAAAAGACACTGGTCCCATTTCTCATTTTCAACGGAGGAGAACATACACATTGCTACATCTTGGCCACATCCAACACATCGCCTGGCAAGGGCAGGTGTTTTCACCACGGGAACTGCATGCACCGGGAGAACACTGAAAACGCGGGCACAGTCCACTGCGGATTTTGGCCGAGGGCTTGATGAATGAGCAAATACATGATGGAGGGTCTCCACTCCGAATTTGGGCAAATTCGGAGAAAATTTTGTCATTTTCAAATTTTTGGGTCAAAAAACAGGTTTTGCAGTTACGTGGGTCGCGCGCTCATGCGCTCACTTTTTTTTGGGACACTTTCTGGAGGAAATTTTTACATTTTTGGATTTTTCATGCTTAATTATGCATCCTCTGAAGTCAACTTAGCATTTCATCGAAATCTGGATGGTCAAAAAGCTCAAAAACACCATGAAAACCACCTTGCTGCCACCTTTTGCACCAGCAGGGAGTACCTCTGGGAGAATGAGGTTTTGGAGGGTCCAATGAGCTCCAAATTCAGAAATTCCACTTGGGTTGGAAAGTAGACATCCAGGGCTTTCCAACGAGCTATCATGATCTCAATTTGGATGCCCGGAAGTACCTCAAATTCATCCTGGAACATGAGCGACCCACACGGATCAGGAGCGACCCACTTGAAATTTTTCCTGAATCTTCAGCTGCCAGCTCAGTTTTTCGCCTAGTATGGACCAGTTTTGCTTATGGATAGAATTTTTGGGTTTTTATGATGTAAATTCATGTTTGGCATGTAACTTTGGCTTATTTTTATCTCTTCTAGAAGATTCACTCTCAAATGAGTAAAAAATCATGTAATGGATCAGTTTCCACTCTTTTAGAGGCAAGTTGTTAGCTACCTAGATTGTAGTTCCATGATTAGAATTGGTTGAAACTGATCCCTGAAGAGGGAATTCGACCCCTAGAGGTGGGGAAAGGGGTTAGAGTGATCTATATATTGTAATTTCTGAGGCATTCTACAAGTTGGACTCTTGGGATACTTTTGATACTATTGTACATACTTTTCATATTTTGGCTAAGGAAAGATCAGGGGTTTTGCGGCACTTGTTGGGATCCTTGTGGTGTTCTGTTCTTGATGATGTTTCTTCTTTGTTTACTGTAAGTTTCTTCATGTTCAATGTATGCCATCCTTTCATTATGCTTTTGAACTAAATTGAATGAGTGAATAAGGTTGAATCCATTGTTTACAGTGCTTGGCCTTTGAATTCAGTTAGTTCTATATGTTTTCAGCTGTTTGGAGAGGATCCAAGTTTGTTTTTGCCCTCTTCAGCTCCTCGTCGGTCTAATCTATCCATATATCCAATTCAAAGCATCAAGATCATCACCTACCTCGCCCCAGCTTGAACTCTGCAAAGGTCTGACCTTATCCCCGGACCCAAAATTTGTTTTCCCATTTCTCCAGCGAAAACCCAAAAACCAAAAAATCAAACATACCTATCTCTTTACTAGCCTAAAATCAGTTCTTATTGTAAGTCATCTCGCATCTTATTGCTTATTTTCTGGAGATTGACGGAGAGAGCCCTCTCCTGTCCTCGTAGGGCTAGCTACGAGGCTGAGCGTGGTTTGATGTAGCCTTGAGTTTTACTTCATTTCAGCCTGAGGTAGATTTGAGCGCTAACACACTAATCTGTCCTACACTTTTGCAATCTGCTTGCACTAGTGCAAGAACAGAGATTTATGCAGAAGGTATAGATAGTGTCTTCACTAAAGGCTTTTTCGCTTCATGCAAGGGCTTGAACTTTTCCAGGTTCGAAGCACTCAGATCCTGTGGCAAGAAACTAGTTCTTGCACTAGATCAAAGCTTCCTGCACTTAGCATTTAATTCTTAAAATGAATGTTTAATTATTGCAAGTGCTATTATACTGTTAAATCAAATTGCACACATAAAAATGAATGTTCCTGGTTGTAACAGAATGCAAAAATAAACAAACAATCAATGCATATATTTATCTTGTCATAAGCATTTAATGAAATAAAGAGGGTTGCCGGAAGTTAAACTAAGAAAGTTTGCTGCATCACACCAACGTGAACTGGTGCAGGTTCATTTCTCCTTCTTAGACCAGGAGGGGGAAAACCAATTGCATAAAAATAAATATCGCACTGACGTGCACTGGTGCAGGTTCATTTCTCTTGCTTGGACCAGGCAGGGGAAAACCAATCAAATAAAATTGCATAAAAAGAGATATCACACCAACGTGCACTAGTGCAGGTTCACCTCTCTTGGTTGGACCAGGCGGGGAAATCCAATCTGAAATTAAGTACGGGAAAATAAATTGCAAGGAAAAGAAAGTTATCTACTTCACACAATGGATCCGCTTGCACTCAGACAGGAATACATGTGCTAAGATTAGATCACACTTGACAATATAAACATAAATTAAAAGAAAAAAAAGAAATGGGGTAAACATGCTGGGTTGGTTGGGCCCTAGCCAACCAGCACGTTTCCCTTCTAAATGGATTTGTTACTCAGTACTTCGATCAATTCATCAACTCAATACAGAAACATAATTTTCGAAAAATTAGGCAGAGCTCATTTTATTAATTCACCGAGGCAAGTACATACATTAACACATTGTCCAACCCAAAATTAGGTGATAAAAAAATATAAAGACCTACTATCACCTCTCAGCTGTGTTTCTGTTCTTTTCTATATCAAAAACTCTCCTCCTTAATCCTATTTACATTATACATTATATAGGCCTTTGGCTAGAGGCCAAAATAGATCCTTTAATTGATTACATAACAAAACACAGAATTTAGCCTTTATGGTCCATTAGTGTCAGTCTTTGCAGCCTTCCTCCAGTGATCAAACATGCTCTTACAAAGTGATTTTAAGGTGTCAAGGTCAAATTTTTTCATTTCAGTGAGTCTTCAAGCAAAATTCGTTCACTAGGTATTAGGTCTAGGGTTTTCTTTTACTCCTGTCAAAGTTGTCCAAATGTTGGTCCATGTCACCATTCAGCTGAGTGTACCATCATTCAGAGGGTTGTCATCATCATGCCAGATTCCAAAGGGTCATTTTACACCTTGTTCATGCATCAATTGTGCCTAAGTAAGGTTCATTTCCCTCTCCTAGGGTTTTGAAGGTAATTTCTCTTGGATGGTCAAATCATCAGAAAAACTTGTATCCTGATGTTCATACACCTTCCTCTATCCTTAATGTACCTTATTAAACACTTCCCATCACTGAGATCCCCCAAATTCCTCATTTTCTCACAAACCCTAGTTTCTTGCTACAACCTGGCAATTTTCTAGGCTAGGCCTGTGTTTTGCCCTTTTGGACCCCTTCCCCTCACTCAATCTTTGAAATTCCACTTTCCCCTACTTCCTAACATCCCTCCATACTTCCAAATATTTTCTCAAGAATTTAGAAGCCCCTTATCCCCTTCATTTCACTTCATTTCGACAAATCCCCTGTTCCACACATCGGGATAGGTTTTACTCCAATGAAGTTTCTAAGCAATAAAAGATGAATTTTGGAAAAATGAGAGAATTTTTTGTCCACAATAGGCCAAGGAAGAAAAAAATCCTTCACTTTTTACACAGGTGTCATGGTTTTAGAGAAATGTCAAAAATACAGTTGCCTCATGAGAATTGATGCACCTCTGAAGTGACCTTGGGAAAATCAAGCTTTCTCCTAGCTTGGTTGGCCAAATGACTTACTTGATAAGTAAAATGATAACTAGACACAAATATATTTCCAATTAGCTATCATGAGCTCAATTGGGAGTTGAGGAAGACCTTCAAAAGTTGACTGCAACAGCACTATGCTTGGAGGCAGCCTCATTTTGCACATTTTGACCAGTCTTGGGAGATTTGACTTTTGATAGGGAAAATTAATTCCAAATTGAAACATTCCAGTTGGGTTGGAAAGTAGACTCAATAATCTTTCGAAAGAGCTATCCTATGCCAAATTTGGACACCGAGAAGGTCTCCAAACGTCTCCTGCAAAAAGGTGCTATGCATTGGGTTTGTAGCGCGACGTGTTGGGTTTGTGGCGCGATGCATAGAGCTACAAGCCTAATTTCACCATAAACTTCCCCAAAATTTCCAAATTTTCTCAAATTCGTGGTGTGCAAGTAATTTAAGATTCCTTCCATTGCTAGTGAAGAGTTTTTCTTAGAATTTATGGTGGTTTAGTGTGATAAAACTCAAACCCTACCTCCTTCCAAATTTGCTCAAAAACAATTGTCTAGGCTGCATTTGTGTTTTTGCTACCAAGTCCACTCCATCACTCCCTCATTCTTTCACTCCTTCATTCATTCTTCACTTTCATCCACTCATTCCCTAATTCCCATATCCTAAATCCCACTATCCCAAACCCTGGCCAAATATTCCCAAAACCCTAGCTTCTAGGGTGAAACCCTAGTTTTCTTCATTGCACTAATGGTTGTATACCCTATCCCCTTAATGCCACTCCCCTCATACATTTTCCCCTTAATCCCCTTCTCTACATATAATTTCGCAAACCCTACACTCTCTAAACCCTACTCACATCCCTAAAACTCTTACTCCCATCCCTAAACTATGTTCACAAATACATTTTTACACTCTCTTCCATACACTCTATCCATTTCATTCCTCCACCATATTTTCACACTGTTATCCACCAAACCATCCATGTACAACCACATTTTTCAAAACCAAAGGAAAACAATGGAAAGAGACAGTGATCATGGGTATGAGCAAGAGATTGAGCTGATCGTGAATCTTGGCTTGAAAGGAAAAAATTGCATTTGGGAAAGGATGCAAGAGAAGGCCAATAATGAGAAAACTATGTTGAGGCACATGGCATACCATTACTTGGCAAAAAACAAAAGTTGCAAGGCAAGAATCAGGAACTTGAAGGCTAAGTTGAAGAAGGCGTCAAGGAGGCGAAAAGAGCATGCTAGACTTTAGATCTTGGCTAAGGCTTCCTTGGCCCAACACAGCACTTGATGAAGAACACTCAGCCCAAATTTCAAAAAAATTGGGACATTTTTTGCATTTTTGAAATTTTTGGCCTAAAACACAGGTTTTTCTGCCCAATGCGTCGCACCACTTGGTGCGCGCTTTTGATAGGGGACTCCTTTTGATGCACACTCAACATTTTTGGATTTTTCATGGACAAATATGAATGCCTACCAATGGCCAAGAAATTTTAACAAGTTTTGGGCTTCCAAAAGGGTCAAAAACACCCCAAAATTGACCTTTCTACCCCTTTTTTGACACACAAGAAGTAGTGTTGTGAGAAATCATTTTTGGAGGGGAAAATGAAGGCCAAATTTAGAAATTCCACTTGTGTTGGAAAGTAGACAGGTAGAAATTTCCAACAAGCCCATTTGGAGAAAATTTGGACATCGGGAAGGCCTCCAAAATCAGCTGCAAATTGGCACGACGCATAGGGAAATCAGGCGCGACACATTGGAGGATTTTGCTCATTTTTGGTCAAAAACTTTGTTTTTCGCCTAGTTTTTTTTTACAGTTTGAATTTTTCCTTCAAGTTGTCAAACTCATGATGTAATTAAATATAAAATGATGGATTTTGATTTAATTTTTCTAAATTTTCACTCATAGAGGTAGATTCATCCATCAAAAGGTAATTTGCAACTGAATGAATCAGTTTCCTAGTTTTTAGAGGCAAGTTGTTCCACTGCCTACTTTCTAGTTCTCAGTTTAGATTTTGTTGGAACAACTCCTAAAATTATGAGCTCAACCCCTAGAGGCAGGGATGAGTTATTGTTTGTCTATATATTGTGGTTTTTTAGTCATTAGCATGGTTGTACTTTTGGGAATGCTTTGAGCATCATTGTACATTCATCTCTGCAGTTTGGCAAAGGAATAGACTAGGGTTTGCATCACTCTATGGGATTCATGTGGAATTTTGCTTTGATAGTGTGTTTCCCTCTATAAATGTAAGTCTACTGGTGTTTTATGTATACCATTTTCTCTCTTATTTCTTCTTAACTTAAACAAACAAGGATAAAGGTAGAATTCATTAAAATTTGCAATGCTCTACCTAGGATTTGTTTAATTTTCTATGTTTTTAGCTGTTTGAAGAGGATCCCTAAAGGTTTATTGCGCTCTTCAACTCCTCATCTATCTCAAATCTCCATTTCTTTCAAATTGAAGTGTCAAATCAATTTCCTACCTTGCCCCATTCAGATCTCTGCAAAACTGAGCCTCATTCCCCAAACCCAAATTTGCCTTTCCTCTTGAGCCAAAAAAATATCATTAAATTCAATCAAGACTCTTTTTCATACATACCTAGCCTAAAATCAGTCTTCATTCAAGTCATATCAAACCTCACTGATCATTTTTTGGCTGAGATTGACAAGGAGAGAGCCCTCTCCTGATCTGGTAGGGCTAGCTACCAGGTTAAGCGTGGTTTGATGTTACCCTAGATTCTGCCTTTCTCAGCCTGAGGTAGATTTAGGCCCTAACATGGTCTTCGAAATTAGACAGTTTAACAGAACTGGCCGTGGCTAATCTCCATTTTTCTCTCTTCACATATTTGATCTTGGCTACCTCTGGATTATTCTGCTATTGTAGCTAAAGCGGCACAAGACGAGGCGGTGATCGATGGGATTTGGATCTACTGCAGAGATTTGTGGTGCTGGTAATGGTGCAATATCCAATCCTGCACTAGGATCAGTAGTCACGGTAAGTGCTCTAACTACCAAATGAACATAGGAGATATCGATAAGTTACAAAGGATGATTTAAAAGTAAGAAATCATGTAATAAATAATTAATAAATGCTTCAGTTGAATTAAAAAATATGAAAAATAAAGTTATACGATATATGCCACCATGCTTGCTTGGTGCAGGATGAGGGTGCATAAAAGGGGTAAAAAAGAGGTAAATGGTTATGATTTGGGAAGGGGAAAATGGTAAAAAGAGATCAAATTAGGGGGCTAACATCATCCCATCCCTAAGCTATTGTGTGTCCTCACACAATTCTGTACCTTTGCAAAAAAACTTTAAAATTTTGAGAATCCAGCTCAATCCTGCCCTGCCACACTGACATCAGATTGCAATGTTTCAGACTTCTTCTTCCTGATGTTCTTTAGTCTCTTTGTCACCTTTTTAAGTTGCCTAAAACATTGCGCACCACAATAATTCCAAACTCTAACTTCTCCTTTCTTTTTCTGGATCTCCGCAGTTAACTCTTCTCTACTTTGTTCTTTATCCTCCTGTACTTTAGTTATGAGCTGCTCTAAGTTCTGCACTTGAAGCTCCAGTTCAGCTATCCGAGTAGCAGGAGTTACCAAATCTTCTATCTCGATAGGAGCTGTGTCTTCGTTAGGGACCTCAATATCCCTCATGGTTTCAAAAAAATCTTCTTCCTTTTCTTCTTCTTCTTCTTCCTCCGAATCTTCTTCTTCTTCTTGCACTGGTGGATAAGGAGATTCGACGTTTTGTGGTTCTTTGCTTGCACTATATTCTTCATTCTTTTTTTGGGACTTTTTAATAAAATCGGCCAACAGAGTGTCATCTTCGACCTCTACAGATTTGGCCGCGTCCGCAAGGACTGACAAATTGTCTTCCTCGGGTGTCTATGCATGCACTGGTGGCATAGAAGGAGTCTCTTCTATTTATTTTCCAGATCATTTCATTTTTTCACTAGTGCAAGAAGACTCCCTTGTTCATTCTTACCCAGGCCCTTGCTTGTACTGGCGGGGTCCTCTATCTCCTTTCCAACAGCTTTCTTTTTATGCAGATGTTTTAACAGTGCCTCCCAGGTCATGCCTTTAATTTCCAATTGTTTCTGCACCAAGATTTTTATCAGACCATGGTGATATAATTTCTTATCGGCCTGGTCCGCCCGTGCGTCCCACACACATTTAACCATTTTTTCCAGAATCTTTAGCAAAAAATAGGGGAAATCAATTTTCCACCAGACGTGATGGACACCTTCGAAATGCTGCAACATCCTGAAATGATACACAAAAGTGAGGGATTACCTTCCCTCACAGGTCACAAATTTCTATAGGATGAAAAGGAGGTCCTGCCACTGTCCCAGCAGGGCACTGTGCGGAATTCCTTTCTTCCAATCTACCTTCATGTTCCTGTCGACGACAAAACACTGCCATCGATTTTTCTCTAATTTCTTATTTTTGAATCATTGCTCACCAGTGTTTTCTAACCTTGTTGCTGCTGCTATTAACTCTTCCGTAATCTTAAATTTTAGGGGCCCAATTTGTACTCGGCCATTCTTAAAACTTTGGGTGAACTGTAGGGCCACTTCATGGTCATGCCCGTCAAACTTTTGTAAGAACTGAGGAAAGCCTAAGTCTCGCAATAGTACAAGACTATTTCAAAACTTAGCGGTCTGTTATACCATACTAAGGGACGATGGTTCGCTTCGAACAGGCGGCATTGCTGCTCAACAATTATGAATAGTCAAATTTTACATGCAATCACCGGAAAAAATTGGATCTTATAGATTGGGATCCAACGGTCCACCATCCCTTCCATCTTATCACCCATTCATTCCACTGAAATATCCATCAATATGCGGCATATTTGAGGTCATGCCGAATTGGTACTTTCGACGACATTTTTAATGGCTAGGTGAGGTAATCATTGTGAGTGAAGGATATCTAGGATTATGGCGGAAAGGGTAATTATATCTAAGAAACAGTTAAACAATCCCACGCTCCTTCATAATTAGAAAAATAACTTTAGCATTCATTAAAAAAATTCATCATGACTCTTAACTTAAAAACAATTTGTAATTTCAATAATTTTCTCCTAGTTAATATGATAGCACAAGTAATTCTCGACTACATGAAAGGATTTCTCATAAATCTTCATGATGACCACTTTCTTATGACATATGCTTATGAAAAAAACAAATTATATTCTGTTTCTTAGCAGGGTGCATGCTTGCACTAATTTGATTGCACTGCTTAAACTTTTCTACTCTACTGGTACCATTCTGCTTACACTTAATATATAGGACAAACATGCTTGCACTAGTGCAAGCATGATATCTGAAAAAAGAACAGAAAAATTTAAATGAAATATAGGCTGGACTTCTACCATGACTTCCTCAGCTTATACTGGAAATTTGCTTCGCCCTTCCTTGATGTTTCAGAGCATATCCTTTTTGCTCTTTGTACATGAGATCCTACAATTCATGAGGGATAAAAGAAGTGGGAAAAATGGAATTTCAGAATGGGAAAGAATTTTGTTACAGGGATTTCAAGAATAGTACCACAAGAGGGGATAAACAAAAGTGGGATAGGGAAAAAAATTCAAGGGTAAAGTGGGGTTTTACGAAACAGACAGGGTAAATTCGGAAGAATATGGGAAGGTAAATCATTTGGTATTAAAGAAGAAACTGAGGGAATATTATGAAATGGGATAGGAAGAAAGGCAGAAAATTTTATGGAAGGTTTGCCTGCACTAGTGTAAGAAAAATAACTGCAGCGAGAATTAAGCGTTACTTGAAATAAAAATGTCCATACTAATTACCCCAATTGTATAAGGGTTGCTTTTACTTGGTGGTTGCTAGCATATCTAAAGATCAAGCAACATTCTCTTTTTATTAGAAATTTTTTATCTTCCCACCAGCAAGATGTTTTTCAGGTTGATCCTTCTGCAATCATGTCAGCGAACTTATTTTCAAAATTACCGGAAAATATTTTTTCTTTACTTTTTATTTAGAATTTTTTTATATTTTTTTATTTTTTTTTCTTTTTAGGAAGAAGAAAACTCATATTTTCAAAAATTTGGTATTACCATTCACCACTACCGTCTCGAATTGCTGTTGGACTTGCTGTGTAAAATCTTTCCTGGAAAGTGGCTGAAAATACTTCTTTAATATGTGTCCATTTACCAGGAATACTGAGTTTTTTCCATCAATAGTTTTAACTTCTACTACTCCATTCTCGAATACTCAGATCACTTCATGAGGTCCCATCCAACGTGTATGGAATTTCCCTTTAAAAATTTTAAATCTAGAATCATAAAGGAGCACCCAATCACTTGGTTGGAATTGCTTTTTCTGAATAGACTTGTCATGCCACCTTTTGCATTTCTGTTGAATGAGTATGTTATGCTAAAAAACATCCCTATGAAATTCATCTAACTCATTTAATTGGAGAAGACGTTGTTTTTGTGCCTCAGAGAGATCTAGTCCTAACTGTACTGCAGTTCTGAAAATTTTTATCTGGAATTCAATTGGTAATAGAACTTGTTTTCCATATACCAACTCATATGGTGTATGTCCCGTGCTATTTCTCCAAGTGGTTCTGTATGCCCATAAAGCTTCTAGTAATCTTTTAGCCCAGTCTTTCCGATGCATGTTTACTATCTTTGTAAGAATGGACTTGATCAATTTATTTGTGGATTCCACTTGGCCATTTTCTTGTGGGTGATACGGTGTGGATTTCCTGTGCCGGATCTTGTATTTCTCCATCACACTCTGTACCAGATTAGAAATAAACTGCAGACCACTGTTAGAAACAATTTATTTAGGCACACCAAATCTAGTAAAGATTTGAGTAAAAATAAAATCAACAACAACTTTTTCTGTAGCAAAGGAAACAACTTTAGCTTCTACCCATTTTGTAACAAAATCTGTACAAACCAAAATATGCTTTTTACTCAATGACATTGGATTTATTGGCCCTATAAAATAAATAGCCCATTTTTCAAATGGCTCAATCATAACTTGGGGGCATAAAGGAATTTCATTGGTTTTATTAGGCTTGCCCATTAGTTGACATCTATCACATAGCCTGACATACTATTTGGCATCCTTAAACAAGGAAGACCAAAATTAATCAGCACACAATACTTTATATGCAGTCTGCTTATCAGCAAAGTGGCCTCTGCAAGGTTCATCATGAGAAGGTTTCAATATGTCAAACACTTCCTCCTCTCTTACACATCCACGGATAATCAAATCTAGACCAGTGTAAAAGAGATCTCCTCAAATCCAGGAATATGCAGCACTTTTCTTAATAATGTTCCGCTTTTCACGAGCGGATGAGTGAGGTGGTGTTTTCCCAGTAACCAAGTAATTAGCAATGTCAGAAAACCATGGAGAATATGTTGACATAGCAAAAAGATGTTCGTTTGGAAAATCATCATTAACAGGAGTTGCTTTACCAGGGTTATCTAATATAGAAAGAAAATTTGCTACAACATTAGATTTCCCTGGTCTATCAACAATAGTAACATTAAATTCCTGCAACAATAGCAACCACCTAGTCACTCTACCGCTAGTCAATGGTTTGTTTATCAAATATTTAATCGTGGAATGATCAGTATGTAAAAATAATTCATATCCTGTAATATAGTGCATGAACTTATTATTTGCAAAAATTATAGCTAAAAGCTCTTTCTCTGTAACTGCATAATTCAATTCAGCGGAAGACAAATTGTTACTAATATAATAAATAACATAGGATTTCTTATTTTCTTCTTGTCCTAAAGTTGCGCCAATAGCCAAATCTAAAGCATCAGAGGAAATGTGAAAAGGTAGGGACTAGTTAGGACCTCTAAAAACTGGTGCCTATACCAACTTTTCCTTCAATGTTTCAAAAGACTGTTGGCAAGCTATGGACCAATAAAATTCACTATCCTTAGCTAGAAGTCGAAAAAGAGGGGCAGCTATCTTAGAAAAATTTTCAATGAATCTTCTATAGTAACCAGCATGTCCTAAAAACCATCTTACTTCCCTTTGATTTTTGGGTGCAGGAAGATGCAGAATGATTTCAATCTTTGTCGGATCAACCTGGATACCTTTATCAGAAATCAAATGGCCAAGTACCACTCTCGCTTTGCACATTAATATACATTTATTGTCACTCAAAGCGAGATGGGATTCCTGACAATGAAGAAGCACTTTTTCCATATTTTTGAGAGCTTCCTGAAAAGAATCACCAAACACAAAAAAGTCATCCATATGAATTTCTACAAATTCTAGATCAGCAAAAATAGCCAGGACTGCCCTTTGAAAGGTAGCTGGAACATTACATAACCCAAAGGGAAGTACTTTATAAACAAAGGTACCCCATGGACATGTAAAAGTAGTTTTATCCTGATCTTCGGGTGCAATCTGTATCTGGCTATAACCATTGAAGCCATCCAAAAAGGAAAAATATTTCTTTCCTGCAAGGGTATCAAGCACCTGGTCAATGAAAGGGAGAGGGAAGTAATTTTTGAGAGTGGCTTTATTTAATTCTCGATAATCAATACAAATACGCCACCTTCCATCTGTTAGCCACCTATAAATTTGTTATAGCAAAAGGTGGCTAAAACTTTTGGAGCCTCCAAGGAACAAATTTCATTGCTAAAAATTGTTGGCTCTTGAAGACTATTGAAGGCCTCTTTCTTCTGTCTGAATCTTCAATACTATGCCTATTCCCCATTCAGAAATCCTGCTGATTTCTAAGACAAAATACTACTACAAAGACCCTTTTCTCCCCTCCCCCCTCTTCCAAAAATAACCTTCATTTGCTCCCCTTTTTTCTCCATAAAACTCCTTTGTTTTCATGATTCCTCTTCTTCCCTTCATGAAAATCACTTTTACAAAGTTAAAGACTCACTCTTTAAACTTACCAAAACCCCCAAATCCATTGAAAACCTTGAAAAATTCCGTGAAAATCATGTTTTTTATGTATTGGGCTTGAGCCCCTTGGGCTAAAGTTTCTAACTACTTTCGATCATATGCCCACACCCTGGGACCAAGCGCTAACCCTGTTCGGCGCTTATTGCATAAGAAAGATTCAAGTGCGCAAGTTTTTTTCCATGTTCGAAAGTTCCGATTGCGATTGGGGCTTATATATATAAAACTCCGCCCCCCCCCTCCCCTCCGGCCTCTCTATTACATATGACTTTCACCCGGGACCAAGTGTTAAAGATCCCAAGTGATTGAAAATCCCAAGCCCGAGGCTCCGATTGCGATTGGCCCTTGTTATATAAAGCCCCGGGCCCATGGTACTCCATACATCCAGCGGCCCCACAATCGGGCGCTAGTCACTTCATATATAAATATTCAGCCCCGATCCATAAGAACCTTTGTTTTTATTAAAAAATTTGGGTTTTCCATAAAGTATAAGGGTTTCTGCCGGCGCAAAGTTGAAATGATATTAACCGTCGATCTAAGGCCTATCCAGCGGTGTGCGCTACATTGCATCGCGACTTTTCATCGGGCGCGTTTATTTGCCACTCCCGATTAGCCAATCCTCCGATTCATTCTCCACCATTGATCTAATTCTTAGATCAATGGCCCCTGCTCGATCGCATCGGAGTTTTTCATCACATGCCTTTGTTCGCTCCCTCCGATCAGCCAATCCCTCCGATTCATTTTCCACTGTTGATCTGATCCTCAGATTAACGGCCCGCACTCAATCGCATCGCAAATTTCAATCGGTGCATTTTCCTGCCACCCCCGATTGCAATCCCCCGATTGCGATCCTCCGATTGGATCTGGACCGTCCACGTGTCCAAATCGGATGGTCCAAAATCACTCTGTCTTATTCTTCTCCCCACTCTCCTTTTTGCCTCTTCTACGCATATCTCCACCGTTGGATGCTTCCATCCAATGGCTACGCTCCTCCCCACATCCTCTGCAGCAGTTAAACCCACAAACGCAGGATTTCTTAATAAGTTTTGTATTTTTTCAGGTGTTAAAGGTTTATCTGTTATATTGAAAGAAAGGCCGAAGGCCGAGGATGACGATTCCTGTGCCTTCGTTTCATAAAAGAGAACCATTCATAGGGCTCTAATCCATGTCTCGTCATTTTCTTCATGAGGCAGTGATGCCATACGAGCCGTGCTTGGCCCTGTACATCGACAAGACACAATGATTTTAAATCACACTTAAAGAGTATCAGTGTTAAAGAAATAACATAACAGAACAGAGGATTGAAGATAATTTGGGGATTATGGCTAATAATGATTATCAAAAGCCTAATCCCCGTAATTAAATTAGAGTTAAAGGAAATCATAAAGATTTACAGACAAAAAGGCCTCCACTGCCACATCTGAGGCCAATTGATTCCTCTCATCTACCATAGTGCCACCTGTAGCCACCGACATCCAAACAGAGGCCGAAGTTATTGATCAAATCAGATATTCGCCTCAGCGCAGCCATAGAAGTTAATTCTGCACATAAACATAATGAAAAAATATCATCAGAGTTACTCCAACATAACGCAGAGCCTTAAAGGTCAACAAAAGCTCCCACCAAGCTTAATTCATAAATGTAAATCAATTAATACAGTAACACACCTGTAAACTTCTCCATCAAGCCCCTCAAATGCCGAGAAGTCATCACTCTGTATTAATTTTCCTGAGAGATCTTTTATCAAATCTCACCTCCTCATTCTTCTATAAATACTACTATGGAAAATGAGAAATTGTTGGTTGTTGGTTGATCACTAGTTGTAATATTGGAACTCTCTGAAATAATACATAGTCTGTTGAAGTTGAAGAAGAAATTGAAGTCTTGGAAGCCCTGATGATGTTGTTGCATGCTTGTTACTGAGAAGGCTCTATCATTGGATCCATGAGCTTATTGCTGGTGAAGTATTCTAACTCGTTTAATGTTTTTCCCCCGTTTTCATTATGTTCCATAACTTCTTACTATAGTAGGTTGAAAGTTTTCTACTAAGAAATGACTCCTCGGAAGCACCTTAGACCCGTTCATCCTTCACCGTTTTATGTTTTCTTCTCGTCGAAGTATTTTAGAGTCTTTAATCTCTTTAGTCTTCATGCTCGTTTATTTCCTTAATAGTTCAAATAGTTGGTTTCAGCATGATTTATGGTTTTCCCTGCTTGTCTGCTGCCACTTAAAAATTGTTATTGAAGTCTCCCTTTGAAATTTCTTGTTTACAGTGAATCAAGGAGGTCTGTTCCAATCTTTCCCTTTGTCCTTGCTTAAAAAGTTGCCTTGAAGGTCTTTATAGTTGTAATCATAGATGTGTTAGGTGTTCCCTCATCTATGACCGCAATTATCAGTGAATCTTTTATGTTTTCTAAGTCATTTGAAATAAAATATTTGAGGAAATAGGGTGTTCCCCGAATCTTAGATTTCATTTTAAAAATTGCTTTGGAATCATTGTTTGCTTAAAGGTGTGATTTTTAGAATTCATGGTTAGCCCTGTCTATCAAAAAGATCTTTATTGTTCAAATTGTGTTTCCCAATTCCCTTTTTTGAGAATTAAAATTCTCTTTCCAAATCATTGATGTCCATCTCATTCCAAAAACCAAAGGATCTTGTGGCCAAGTTAGATTTGCCCTCTGATATCCCATATCCGTTGATGAGTATGTTATGACCTCATTTTGACTCCATTGCCCAATGAACCAGATGTTTCTCCATTCTATATATCTTTCCTAGATCTTTCATTTTCTGCTATGTCAACCCAACCAAACAAACAAAAAAACACCTGCACTTAATAGCTAGTCTAAAATCCATATTCTAAGCACACAAGATAAACCTTTGCAAACAAACATTCGAGAGATCCCTCTCTGAGAACAGGAGGAGTAGATCCTGGGACTCTAAAGATTGGTTCTGATGTTGCCTTGTCTTTTGATTTGCCAAACTATCAAAACACGGGACACCAACATAATGGCAATCACAGTGGGACCACTGAGTTCATAATTTCCTGGAAAGCTCTTATAAACTCATTAGTCTTTCAAGAAACCATAGAAACTCGGAAAAACCCAAAAATAATTCAGTTTGGCTTCATAATAAACATGGTGGTGGAACCATAAAACATTTTGCCTTTACAAAAGCTAAAAATTTTCCACCTGGTGACTCCACTGGCCTCTAGTAGCCTTATTACCCTTCCAGTCCTTGTAGACTCCCTTGGGAATGCATTGAGCAAACCCAATCATGTTGTTGGTGGACAACAAATTTCAAAATCTTCCACCTGGCGACTCCATAATCCCAAAAGACCTAATAAATCCACTGGTAAAGGACCCCGAACCGACTAACTACACACGTTGACCTTTTTTCTTTATTTACAACATGATTCCAAAATACAACGAAGATATGCCCCAATGAGTAGAGAGATCATATCCCGGGTTCCCACATAAGATGCCCTGTGAATTGGGTGAAAACTCGCCTGCCGGGCTGGTGAAAAGTTTGATGACCCTTTATTACACCTCATCAAATTTCATATACATGTATGGAGGTTGAAAGTTGAATGGCATGAAGACTGCCTAACGAAGATGTTCATGTTAACATTAGAAGGAAAAGCTAGGGACTGGTATGAATGCTTAAGATCTAGTAGTTTGTTTTCTTTAAGAGACCTAGAATATGTGTTCTATGAGAACTATAAAGAAAACACTACATCATTATCATTGGGCGCAATATATTATGATCCATCACAAAACATCACCCAACACATTATAGATAATGAGGAAGCTTTGGAAGAGATGAATCCTGAAGATATTTTAACAGCCATTCATGAGTTTAATATTCTATTGAAAATTTTTAAGAACATAGATGAATCAGTTGAGGAAGAGATGATCCAAGTAGTAAAGAAAATTCCTCAAGATATCCTTGAAAACTCAAATATTGATTCATCATCCCTTATAGCCGAGGCTCAAGAGAACATCCAGCCTCAAAATCAGCCTTCACAAGAGACATAGAACTGTTGTACTTCTGTTCAAAGGGACATAGAAATATCCTCCCCGTCGACAGAAGAAGAGATAGATCAGAATATTAATAAACAGTCAGTCTCTGAAACTTATTGCAAAACAAATACTCTTGCCCATTCACATAGATAACTTTGTTGTACAGATTTAGAAAGTTCTTTTGTAGATCAGAATGAAGAAGGACCTGCTGATAACCCAGTATGTTTGATTGGTAGTATTACTTATATATTCGTGATTCTCCTAACTTTTTTCCACATAGTGATGATGCTTCCCAAACAAAGATTAATTTTGTAGGATCATAATTAGCAGATTTATGCGAGGAAGATCAGTTCCTTCAAAGAAGTAATGAGCCAGTGCGGACTATTTACGATACTGATGATGAAAGTTTTCAAAGCTTAGAAGTGAGTGAAGATTCATTCGATCTTTTCTATGCTTCATTTCAGATTATCAGTAATAATTTCCATATGATTGGGACTCATCAGACTTTCGGCTCAAAGGATGAGTAGGAAAGAAACAAAGAAATTTTCGAGCAGGTGGAAATCAAGGAGCCTTCTCTTGAAAAAGAGGAAAAAATTGAACGTACCCCTGCTCAAGAATATAATAACCCCCTCATAGAGTACAGTCCACTAAACCAGAGCTTACTAGGGCTACAAGAGGACAGCACTGCCAAATATGATCAGTCCTCCAGTTCAGATGATGATGAAGAAGAAGGAGAGAAACAAATAGAAGACCGTCCTACTGAGGATATACCATCTTCTCAAGAATAATATTTTTCCTTTTCTGTTAAGAATGATGAAGCTTCCAAGAAAATTTCTAAAGATATGCTCCTCAAAGCTGAAGTCTTGGAAGCAGACAATCTACCAGACATGGGGGACCAAAAAGAAGAGAACCTTCATATTTTCTTTGTTGAACCTTTGGAAGAGTGTGTGGAGATCCCGACTGGCTCAAATTATCAAAAATTGATCCTTTAAAAGAGCCAGAGACATGAAAAGTTGTCACCTTCTGTGATAGTTTTTATTTTGAAGATTAATCTTCAAAATATACTATGGATACCCCTGACAAGCAGCTAGAGTTTCTTCTTCTTTATGACATTACTCAATTGGTTGCATTGGCATTTTTGTATCATATGATAATGTAAATACTCCAAGTTAGAATAGGTTAGATAGGAATGTCAATAAAGCTCAACCTTTGAGCATTTAGTTATGTGTTATTTTCTTCCTTTTAGAAAATCAAAAATACAAAAACAGTTAAAAAAAAAAGGAGGGTGAATTGTGAAAACAAGAAAGGTATATCCCCATACCAAAAAAGACAAAAAAATATGAAGTGTGCAAGCTCAAATGCCACTCCTGAAGAACACACTTCTAGTTAGTCAAACAGCTTAATCTTGACTAATTAGCTTTAAATTTTCTACTGATAGGATAGTGAATTCGATTTTCCAAACTGTTTAATCTTGGTTTATCAGTAGATATTTTAGGATAGAAATTAAAGGTTCAAACATGCTCAAAATCTGAACCTAAATTTCCAAGAAAAAGAATGACTCAAATCTATTTTAAAAAATCTCCGAGTCAAACAAGTAAAACTGTTCGAGCATAAAAACTCCGAAATCCGTATAACAAAGGGAAAAGAGCTCAAACAAGCTTAAAACAAGAGTCGAAGAAAAGAGAAGGATGTTATTAAAAACTTTCAGATCTTAAAGCCTTCATCATTTTGATTTAATTTTCTACAAATAATAATCTATCAACAGCGAAACCTTATGCCATAGAGCAAGATCATTATTTTTGTCTAACTCGATTTGATTTTTTAACCTTAAATTTCGTTAGGTAAATTTAGGAGAATGAAAGTCTCATGGACGCTTAATCAACAACATTGATAATAGGTAGAGAAGCTTATGAACTCAACTGCTTAATCTGAGTTCATGGAGGAATAATATTAGACTTAGATTAGTTTTTGTTTTTCAAAAGAATAAAATTTCATAAGAGAGTTTGCCAATCCAAGTGCACTCTAAGGAAGAAAAAATGTTAGATCAATCGGATTGGGTAGGTAGAACGCTTGTTGATGAAAGATCCATTGTTTTTATGGCTACTAATATTTTGGTTTTCAAACTCATGTGGTGATCATTTTTTAAGGAGCTTTCCGGATTATCCACATTGCTAGAGAACGAATGTCGACGTTTCGAATCCCAACGGGGATCCATCATCAGGATAGTTTTTGAATGAAGAAATGAGAGAAAAGGCCGAGACCATTAATAGTGGTATAAAAAGATGATATCTGGAAAAGGGCCGACCACAAATTTTTTATATATAAATTTCATATTTTCAATAACATTATTATTAATATTTTAAAATAATTAAATTTAAAATTTTTTACATTTTAATTAAAAACTACTAATTCAAAAAAGGCAAGATTCCAACTAGGTTAAAAAACAAAAAGAAAACTATTTCACACTTTAATTAAAGAGGGTGGCTATATTATTAGTTAATTTTATTTTAGGCTATAAAATTAGATAACAATATTTAAGGAAATAATCAAATCTAATATATAATAGAATTAAAAAGATATATTTAGTTAATTAAATATATTATTATAATGTATTATATATCTAATTTTTATTATATGATTATTTGAAGAGATTCATAAGAAGATTAAAAGGAAAAAGCTATCTAAAAAATAAAAAGTGAGAAGCCTTATTAAAAGCTAACCTAAATAAAAGGTTTAATAAAATATAAATATATAATTGAATTAAAATGATATATTAGGTTGATTAAATATATCATTTTAGGATATTATATATTTAACTTTATTAAATAATTAATTTTAATGCTATATTTCTTATTTTAATGATATATTTTTTCTAATTTTAATGATATATCTTAATATAATTAGAGTATCTAAGCTTATTTTAATTAACTAAAAAACTATAAATCCTAGGAAAGGGAAATTATCTATAAGGGAAAAAAAAAAATCTAATAACTAAGATTAATTAATTAACTTTTATTATAACCAAATAAAAATTAACTAATTAATAGGGTTAGTAATTAGAATTTTAGCTCAATAAAACTAAAGCTAAATTAGAATCCAAAGGAGGAGGAACATACCTGGAGTTATATACCTGAAAAATATACCTCAATGGAGGGTGTTTTTGGAGGAGCAGATCTGTCGAAGAAGGGGTCTCCAAGTGTCACTAATTTCAACTCCACCATCCCTATTAAGATTATCTGGATGCTTTATAATCTCAAGGGCCTCTCTTATTTTTCTTCTTTGATATTGCTCTTCTTTCGCAATGATTGTTGCATCTTCCAGACGTATTTGATGTTTGGTTTTCGAGGAGTGTTCTGCAAGGGCTGAGGTGCGTGATCGTTCATATCTAATATCGGCTCCATGCTCCTTAAGTCTTTTCTGAAGGGAACGTCCAGTCTCACCGATATAACTCATCCCACATGAACAGTTAATCTTGTAAACTTCTTTAAATTGTTCAGGGTTTATGCCATCCTTGACTGATCGCATCTTTTGTCTAATAGTTCCTAATGCAGAAAATTGAGCGAAAATATTGTTCTTTCTCATGAGCTTGGCTATTTTATCAGTAATCCCCTTAATGTATGGTAGAACAACTCTTCCTGTATTTTCTTGTTGTTTGCGGTGATTCTGAGATAAGATCGAACCCTTAGCTTTTTCGAGGGCTTTTTTGATATCCCTCTCTTTATAGCCCAAATCTCTGAAAACGGCTGAAAGGTGGCTGATTTCTTCGTTTAGGTGCTTGGTATCAGAAATCCTCATGGCTCTAACAGCTAGAGTATTAAGGACACCAAACTTTTGTGCTGGATGGTGGTAGGAGTCAACATGGAGATAGCTGTCGGTATGGGTTTTCTTTCTAAACACTTGATGCCCAAGCGTTCCATCATCATTCCTAGTGACAAGAACGTCCAAAAAAGAAATGCTCCTATTTTCTTCGACCTCCATTATGAACTTAATCTCTGTAGAGATGGAATTGAGGTGTTTGAAAAATCCTTCAAGATTTTCTCTCCCGTGGGCCCATTTTATGTTGGTGTCATCCACAAACCTTTTCCACCAGTCTGGTTTTAAGGGATAAAAGGCAAGGGCCTTTTTCTCAAAATGTTCCATGTATAGGTTGGCGACAATAGGGGATAGTGGAGATCCCATTGCGACACCTGATACTTGTTCATAGAATTCCACTTGAAAACTGAAGAACGTGGATCGAAGGCAAATCTCAGCAAGTTTGGTTGTTTCAGGATCAGTGACATCATTAATGACCTAGATTGCCTCATCTAAAGGAATTTTCGTGAAAAGTGATACGACATCGAAACTAACCAAGATGTCACTCTCTTCAACTTTCTAATTCTTAATGAGCTTGACAAAATCGCTTGAGTCTTTAATGAAGGAGTCAGTATTACCAACGAGAGGTTTTAGTATCTTAGCAACATACTTTGCCAGCTCATAAGTAGGGGATCCTATGGTATTAACAATCGGTCTTAGGGGTATTCCTTCTTTATGAATTTTGGGCAAACCATAAATCCTTGGCATGATTTCGCAGGATGGGGTTAATTTCTTTTTTAGTATGTCATCCAACCCAGAATTTTTTATTGCTTTCTTGACTTCTCTTAATACCTTGGGCATGGGGTTGTAGTTAAGCTTCTTGTAGCTGCTGCAATCTAGATGCTCATTCATTTTTCTAATGTAATCATCCTTATCAAGAACGACAGCAGCACCTCCTTTGTCAACTTTAAGAACCATAATGTTTTCATTCTTGCGAAGATCCTTAAGGGCAAAAAACTCTTCCTTGGTTAAGTTGCTTTTGGGTGTTTTGGCTTTTTTTAGAATAAGGGAGCACTCTTGTCTCAAGGTCTCTTTGTCATCAAGCGTTAAACTTCTAATCCCCTCCTCGATACTGCAAAATATACTTTCGTTTGGGATGCCCTTGGGGGCAACCGCAAATCCTAGACCCTTACCAAGAATCTTAATTTCATATTGACTTAGCTCTACAGAGGATAAGTTGACCACTTTTTTATTTCTGCTATGTAGGTTATGTTCATGTCTCATAATGGCCTCATTATATAAATTAAAAACATTATCCGATTCCAACTTAGGAGCATTCAAAGCATTGTCCTTTATATCCTTTTTAGCTTGGGTTGAGTTGGTGAATTGCGCGTTATTTGAGCTACTCTCACTAACTAATTCTTCTTTATTCTTTTTGCCGAGGACTGATCTACTTAACGAACTCAAACTGCACCCTGGCTCACTCGACATTCGTTCTCTGGCTACTAATATGTTTTCAGAACAAGATCATCCCAGCAGAGGAAGGGCAGCCCAATGGATGAGGCACATGTCAGCCTCCCAGAGAATACAAGTTTGAAGTTCTTGATGCCTTCAGGAAGGCACCATCCCCAAGTGGAGCCACTGTTAGCCACCTATAAATTTGTTATAGCAAAAGGTGGCTAAAAATTTTGGAGCCTCCAAGGAACAAATTTCATTGCTAAAAATTGTTGGCTCTTGAAGACTCTTGAAGGCCTCTTGCTTCTGTCCGAATATTCACTACTATGCCCATTCCCCATTCAGAAATTCTGCTGATTTCCAAGCCAAAATACTGCTGCAAAGACCGTTTTCTCCCCTCTGCCCTCTTCCAAAACTAACCTTCATTTGCTCCCCTTTTTTCTCCATAAAACTCCTTTGTTTTCATGATTCCTCTTCTTCCCTTCATGAAAATCACTTTTACAAAGTTAAAGACTCACTCTTTAAACTTACCGAAACCCCCAAATCCATTGAAAACCTTGAAAAATTCCATGAAATCATGTTTTTTATGTATTGGGCTTGAGCCCCCTTGGGCTAAAGTTTCTAACTACTTTTGATCATATGCCCACACCCTGGGACCAAGCGCTGACCCTGTTCGGCGCTTATCGCATCGAAAAGATTCAAGTGCGCAAGTCTTTTGCCATGTTCGAAAGTTCCGATTGTGATTGGGGCTTATATATATAAAACTCTGCCCCCCCACCTCTCTATTACATATGAATTTCACCCGGGACCAAGTGTTAAAGATCCCAAGCGCCAATCGCATCACAAAATTCCAATGGGTTGATTGAAAAGCCCAAGCCCGAGGCTCCGATTGCGATTGGCCCTTGTTATATAAAGCCCCCAGCCCATGGTACTCCATACATCCAGCGGCCCCGAAATCGGGCGCTAGTCACTTCATATATAAATATTCTGCCCCGATCCATAAGAACCTTTGTTTTTATTAAAAAAATTGGGTTTTCCATAAAGTATAAGGGTTTCCGCCGGTGCAAAGTTGAAATGATATTAACCGTCGATCTAAGGTCTATCCAGCGGTCTGCACTACATCGCATCGCGATTTTTCAACAAGCGTGTTTATTTGCCACTCCCGATCAGCCAATCCTCCGATTCATTCTCCACTGTTGATCTAATTATTAGATCAACGGCCCCTGCTCAATCGCATCGGATTTTTTCATCGCATGCCTTTGTTCGCTCCCTCCGATCGGCCAATCCCTCCTATTCATTTTCCACCATTTATCTGATCCTCAGATCAACGGTTCGCGCTCAATTGCATCGCAACTTTCAATTGGTGCATTTGCCTGCCACCCCTGATTGCAATCCCCCGATTGTGATCCTCCGATTGGATCTGGACCGTCCATGTGTCCAAATTGGACGGTCCAAAATCACTCTATCTTATTCTTCTCCCCGCTCTCCTTTTTGCCTCTTCTACGCATATCTCCACCATTGGATGCTTCCATCCAACGGCTATGCTCCTCCCCACATCCTCTGCAGCAGTTAAACCCACAAATGCAGGATTTCTTAATATTTTTTGTATTTTTCAAGTGTTAAAGGTTTATCTGTTATATTGAAAGAAAGGCCGAAGACCGGGGATGACGATTCCTGTGCCTTCGATTCATAAAAGAGAACCATTCACAGGGCTCTACTCCATGTCTCATCATTTGCTTCATGAGGCAGTGATGCCATACGAGCCCCTCTTGGCCTTGCACATCGACAAGACATATTGATTTTAAATCACACTTAAAGAGTATCAGTGTTGAAGAAACAACATAACAGAACATAGGATTGAAGATAATTTGGGGATTATGGCTAATAATGATTATCAAAAGCCCAATACCCATAATTAAATCAGAGCTAAAGGAAATCATAAATATTTATAGACAGAAAGGCCTCCACCACCACATCTGAGGCCAATTGATTCCTCTCATCTACCATAGTGCCACCTGTAGCCACCAGCATCCAAACAGAGGCCGAAGTTATTGATCAAGTCAGATATTCGCCTCAGCGCAACCATAGAAGTTAATTCTGCACATAAACATAATGAAAAAATATCATCAGAGTTACTCCAACATAACGCAGAGCCTTAAAGGTCAACAAAATCTCCCACCAAGCTTAATTCATAAATGTAAATCAATTAATACAGTAACACACCTGTAAACTTCTCCATCGAGCCCCTCAAAGGCCGAGAAGTCATCACTCTGTATTAATTGTCTTGAAAGATCTTTTATAGATCTCACCTCCTCATTCTTCTATAAATACTACTGTGGAAAATGAGAAATTGTTGGTTGTTGGTTGATCACTAGTTGTAATATTGGAACTCTCTGAAATAATACATAGTCTGTTGAAGTTGAAGAAGAAATTGAAGTCTTGGAAGCCCTGATGATGTTGTTGCATGCTTGTTACTAAGAAGGCTCTATCATTGGATCCATGAGCTTGGATGTTGGTGAAGTATTCTGAACTGTTTAATGTTTTTCCCCTGTTTTCATTATGTTCCATAACTTCTTACTATAGTAGGTTGAAATTTTTAGGCTAAGAAATGACTCCTGGAAGCACCATAGACCTGTTCATCCTTCACTATTTTATGTTTTCTTCTGCTGAAGTATTTTAGAGTCTTTAATCTCTCTCTTTAGTCTTCATGCTCGTTTGTTTCCTTAATAGTTCGAATAGTTGGTTTCAGCATGATTTATGGTTTTCCCTGCTTGTCTGCTGCCACTTAAAAACTGTTATTGAAGTCTCCCTTTGAAGTTTCTTGTTTACAGTGAATCAAGGAGGTCTGTTCCGATCTTGCCCTTTGTCCTTGCTTAAACAGTTGCCTTGAAGGTCTTTATAGTTGTAATCATAGATGTGTTAGGTGTTCCCTCTTCTATGACCGCAATTATCAGTGAATCTTTTATGTTTTCTAAAGTCATTTGAAATAAAATCTTTGAGGAAATAGGGTGTTCCACGAATCTTAGATTTCATTTCAAAAGTTGTTTTGGAATCATTGTTTGCTTAAAGGTGTGATTTGTAGAATTCATGGTTAGCCCTGTCTATCAGAAAGCTCTTTATTGTTCAAATTTTGTTTTCCAATTCCCTTTGTTGAGAGTTAAACTTCTCTTTCCAAGTCATTGATGTCCATCTCATTCCAAAAACCAAATGATCCTGTGGCCAAGTTAGATTTTCCCTCTGATATCCCATATCCATTGATGAGTATGTTATGACCTCTTTTTGACTCCATTGCCCAATGGACCAGATGTTTCTCCATTCTATATATCTTTCCTAGATCTTTCATTTTCTGCTATGTCAACCCAACCAACCAAACAAACAAACAAACACCTGCACTTAATAACTAGTCTAAAATCCATACTCTAAGCACACAAGATAAACCTTTGCAAACAAACATTTGAGAGATCCCTCTATGAGAACAGGAGGACTAGATCCTGGAACTCTAAAGATTGGTTCTGATGTTGCCTTGTCTTTTGATTTTCCAAACTATCAAAACACAGGACACCAACACCATCTTTCTTAGGGACTAGTGCTAATGGAGAGACCCACTTACTGTCAGAAATAGGATAGATAAAACCGACATCCAAGGGTTTCTATACTTCTTCCTTCATAATATCTCTTAGAGCTGGATTCATTCGCCTTTGGGGTTGTCGGACAGGTCAGGTTCCTTCTTGAATATAGATATGATGTCTACAAGTTTCAGGAGGGATACCCTTCATATATTCATAGCCCAAACAAAGGCACTAAGATGGTTTTGCAAAAAATTCACAAGCTGCTCCTGCTAAGATGAGTACAAATCTAAACTAATATGCAAGG
Source organism: Pinus albicaulis (assembly GCA_034641835.2). Lineage (NCBI taxonomy): Eukaryota > Viridiplantae > Streptophyta > Pinopsida > Pinales > Pinaceae > Pinus > Pinus albicaulis. The sequence continues at coordinate 317,978,225 of CM076578.1, forward strand.
ATTTACTAGGGCTAATCTCAACAAGAGTGGTATCAAGCTCAGGAGTACTTAAGGGAATGGTGAAATGCAATGGTACAGAAGAATGAGAATCATGATTATCTTGAAAATCTAGGTTGAAAATCTGGCTCAATAGCTCAAAATTAGGCATGGTGTCTAGATTATTCAAGAAATCTTGAATCTCATCTTCTTGTGAAGACCCAGTATAATGATGGATAAGGGAAATGGTTTGAGTCTCCTCCTCATTGCTTTTATCCAACCATAAAGTATCTTGAAGGTCCTGAATGGATCTGGTAGGGGGGTATAAGGTAACTTTCTTCCTAGAATTTCCATGCGAAATATACATATCACCGGAACTACATCCAATATATGCATCAGCTATAGCAATCCATGGTCGACCCAAGATCAAGGGATGTCCTCCTACTGGGTTCTTTGGCTGAAGCACAATGAAATCAACGTGATATTCCCAAGAATATAATGAGATAATTACATCATCCAATACTCCTTCTGGATTAATTTTAGATATATTTGCTAATTCAAGCATAGTGGGAGTAGGGAGAAGATGAGATAACTGAAGTTGATCCATGGTTTGCTTAGTCATGACATTAATGGCTACCTCCAGGTCTATAAGAACATTAGAGACAAGGACATTACCAATCTGAACTGAGACAACAGGGTTTCTGGGATCAGTATATTTTTCCATAGATACACATCTCGTCATCAACTCTGCTACCCTACCAACAAATTGAATGGTTTGGGGTTCCAATATCTTCCTCTTGGGTTTCTTAAGATAGATTTCCTTAATAATCTTAGTACAAATGGGGATCTCTTTAATGGCTTGGAGAAAAGGTATCTTAATATAAAGATTCCTAAGCTCAGATGCCAAACTGGTCTTAGAAACAGGCTCACTTCTTTCCATTGCTAGCCTCTCTGGGAAGGGAGGTTGGTTGGAAGAATATGGCAAGGATTCAGAGGGTAAAGGCTGCTTAGTGAAAACTTTCGGAGAATGGTTAAGAGTTTCCTATTCTCCTTTCTCTTCAATAATCACCATATGTTGTTTCCGAATTTCTGATGTTACAGTATTTTTAGATCTTAATTGAATATCATGAACCCCAACTGGAATATACTGGTATTCGAATGTTAAAGGTGGGATTTTTACATAGATCATTTGCACTACTTTCGTATTGTTAGGATTGGGCATAGGTTGAGTAGGCAACTGAGGAGGTCGAAAGGGTGGAGGTAAATTCAACGGTGGAGTAGACTGACTCAGAATTTGAGGCATTAAATAAGGTGTACGCATAGATGGATATGACTGCATAGGTGGATAGTGGGAATATGGAAAATGAGTTGGCCCTTTCCAACCTTGTTGCCATGGTTGAGAAGGTTTCCCATGCCGATATTGATTCCTATACTACCACTGCTGATTAGTGTTAGGATAAGAATATGCATGTGAATTATAACCAAAATAGTGTGGAAAAAATTCAGGAGCCACACCTGTACCTACTCGAGGCCAATTCCTTCTTGTTCCCGTAACATACAAGTATTCAGCTTTAGGCTATCCCCCTGTAAATACAGCTTTAAGTCCTGGTATAGAGGGACATTTTTCTGTGACATGGTCTTCTGCACAAATAACACACTTATTAGTTTCTTTCAAATTAAGAGGACACTCTTTAGGAGGATGCTTGTCTCTACATTTAGGATAGAAAATACATAATGAATCTTGTTCTTTCATAATTTTTTGGTGGAATTTCAAAGAGTCTAACTATTTGGTAACAGTATTCATTATATCAATTTTCATGTTTTCCATTTTATTTTCTAGTCCAATAATCATAGCATCAGTAGATTCAGTTTTTCTATTTCTGTTTTGAGTTCCTCTACCGAATCTATACTGATTTCTTGAAAATTTCCTAAATAATTCACAACTTTGTTCAAAATTTTGCTGAGAAATATCACCTTGTCCTAACAGATTTAAATTGTTTCTAGCATTATTTGTAAGTCCTCTTAAGAACAAGGTTCTAATAGTACTGGGATCAAACTTAATTTTTGACCTTTGTAAAATATACAGAAATATTTCCAAGTAATCTTCAAGAGTTTCATCATCATCTTGTATGATTGTAAAAATCGCATCCTGCATGTCCCGAGTTTTGCAATATTCTTGATATTTAGACAAAGAAACTCTCTTCATCTGATCCCAAGAGTTTATAGTGTTTCCTCCTAACCCCATAAACCAGCGTAAAGCTGAGTCTTTGAGAGTAACAGGAAATAATCTTAACTTCTGAGCATCAGTTGAATAATCATAACTTATACATAGAATATCAAACTCGAATAGAAAAGAGTCAGGATCTTCATGAACTTTACCATGGAAATGAGGGAGAGCTGATGGTGGAATATTCTTCATTTGCGCCACAGTATCAAGATCCACAATTGGAAACACAAAAGTGGATTGTTCTCTACTTACTTGGTTCTCACCAGTCCCTTCCAAATGATCTTCATGGTCCACCATTGTTTCCCTTTACTTGTACCACTCTCAACATGCTAATCCACACCCGAGCTGTTGACACCAGAATCCAGGTGGATTTTTCCTACGTGATGGGTTTGAATTGAATTGGGCTTCCTGCTTACAGAAGGAGACCCAATATGAGAAAAATTGTTTTGGCCCTTAGTGGGCTTCGAACCCTTACCTTTTCTAGGCATTCATTTCAAAAAAAGAAATAAAAATAAAAAATAACTGCTAGTAAATTTTTTTGTCAGAAATCAATTAACACCAGAAAAATTCCTTCAAATTTTTTTTTCCAAACAATGTTGCAAAAATAAGGAAAAAATTACCTCTATTGTATAATAAGAAAATTCTTACCAAATCAAATTGCCTCCCCAGCAAAGGCGCCAAAATGTTTGGTGAAGAAATTACACTTAAGTAAATTCCTCAACACTTAATTTGTCAACCCAGGGGATCAAAGAATACCGTAGGAATTGTTATCCCACCTCATCACTAACATAATGGCGATCACGGTGGGACCTATTGAATCTATGTTAGCCTAGAAAACTACCATAAAATCATTAGTCCTTCAGTTTCCTAAGAAAATCAGTTAGAAAGCCATGGATTAGACTCTGTTTGTTTTAAAACACCTTAGCTAAGTGTTCAAATCAGATATAGCACACTCTCATAACCATAGAAATATATAAAAATCCAAAAATACTTTAGATTGGCTTCATAATAAACATGGTGGTGGAACCATAAAACATTTTACCTTCACAAAAGCTAAAAGGTTTCCACCTGGTGACTCCACTTGCCCCAGTAGGCCTATTACTCATCTAGGTCTCCAGATCTCTTTAGGAATGTGTTAACCAGCCTTGAGGAAGTTTAGAAACCTAGTCTCATACTAGAATATTCATTGTGAGAGGAAAAACTTTCTAAACAATCCTTACAAAACTTCAGCCTCTCCCATTTTTGAAAAAGTAGTATGGCTTCATGTAGGATCAATACTAGATCTCATCCAGACCCTAATCATCATACAATAGTTGACAATCCAGAAAATATTTTGTGGCAGAGTTCTAAGTCTGGAAAATCAGCTGCTGATAGGAGCCTCTTAAGAACAAAATCTATCCCTGAAAACCTTGCTGTCATAGAGGATTTACACTTTGAATTACATCATACAAAGAACATATTTAGAACCAAGTCTCAAAGTGATTTAAACCAAGCTGATCTTGGAAATGCAAATTTGCAGCAGAGCTTTAGTAGAGAAGCTTCACCTTCTACTCCTCCTGATTCCCAGCTTCTTCACCACTTCAGCCTCTTCCATAACAAATCTGCTCAAAACCAGTTTGCTGGCCCAAGTGTTTCTTCCACTCCATTCTATACCACCACTGTCCAAAACACCCCTTTTCACCCCGCTTTCCCTCCTATCAATCCACCTCCTGTAAATCCACCTTTCTTTCCAGCCATGGTAGCATGGTATGCCCCACTAGTGTTAGCACAACCTATTCTTCCCTTGCCAAATGACTATCAATCTAAAATTCCCCATTTCAATGGAAAATAATCTACCACAACTCAACAACATGTAGAAAGAATGGAAGATGCATTTGATTATATGGAGATAGATGATGAGACCATTAAATTGAGAATCTTTGCCCAAATTTTAGGAGGAGAGGTAAAAAGGTGGTTTAAAAGCTTAACTCCTAATAGCATCAATGATCTCCCTTCATTGCATCAAAAATTCATAAACAAATGCGAAATAAAAAATAACCCTCTCCAAATATTAGTAGAGTATAACAATCTTAAAAGAAATCAAGGGGAGAATGTTCATGACTACTCCACTAGGTTTAACAGTGTTTACAATGCTCTTCCACCTCACATGAAACCTCCCCAAGGCTTCGCCTTAGTAAAATATCCTGAAGGCTTTGATGCTGAAATGGCCTTTCAACTAAGGGAGAGAGATTACTTAACTCTATAAGACATGCAAAAGGGGGTTGTAAGTGTAGAGGCAAATTTAATTGAGAAAAGAGCAAGGGTAAGATCAGAAAAGAGGGTAACTTATAAAGAGGACACTGCACCTTCACCCTCAGCTTCTAACACCAAAATTGACAACCTAGTGAAAGGGATGGAGAGAATTCTTGGAAAGATAAATTTAAATGATAGAGTGCCACCAAGAGAAAATCAGAACAACCCCCAAAATAGAAATAGAAACCAGAATTATAGAAGAGAAAACAATCAAGATAGAAAAAGAGACAATGACCAACAGATTAGACCTCCCTTCCAACAAAACTATGTATATCAAGACGAGGAAGAAAGGGAGATTGAAAGATTGGGAGAAAATCATGTAAACTTGATTGGATCAGACAATGGGGATGATGCCTTCCTCACTGAAGAAGAACAAGGTTTGTTCTCCTCAGATCAAAATGAAAACACTTATGAGGATTCTGAAGATTATAGGTTGGGGTTTGAAAATGCAATCATGGAGGCACACAAGCAGTATGATCTTAGAAGCAAAGGGAACGTAGATAATTCAAAAGATAAAAGCACTAGCACTACTATTAGAAAAAATACAGAAAATTTTCCTAAGAAAACAGCAGAGAAAACCAACACTTTGGCTAAGAAAACAAATTCAAACAAAGAGAAAAGCAACCAGCCAAATGTTGAACAAAGCAGCCCTAGCACCTCAGCTAGTGGCCCTAATAAAACTATCCCAAATGATAGTCCAAACAAAATTCAGCAAATCAGAATTGCTGAAAGGAATTCAATTGAAAAAACAGATGTAAATATGACAAAAGCAATAGTTCCTTTCATCCTTGAGGGAGAGATTGCAAAAATAAAAATTACTATACCCCTAGCTGGACTAGTGACCCAAGAAGTGTACAAAAACCAGGTTTTGAAAGCTTTAAATTTAGGAAGTGACATTGACACATTGAACTTGATAGATGATAAACTAGAGTTGTTGTTTGGTCCTGAAGTTGAAGGAAAATACCAAGAAGGGGTTGTCCCTCCCTTCTATGTCAGTCTAAATGTACATGATAGAATATTACACAATGCCATGTTAGACTCTGGAGCTTCACATAATCTTATGCCTAAAGTAGTAATGGAAAGCTTAGGCTTAGAAATTACTAAACCATACAGAGATCTGTATTCCTTTTATTCAAGCAGAGTCAAATGTTTGGGTTTAATCAAAGATTTATGTGTTAACTTATCTCAAATCCCTGCTAAGAGTCTAGTGATGGACATAGTAGTAGCTGACATTGCCCCAAAATATGGCATGCTTTTATCAAGATCATGGGGAGCCAAACTTCAAGGGAGCCTTCAAATCGACATGTCCTATGCCACCATCCCAGTATTCAACCATAATAGAAAATTATACAGAGAATCCCCCATGAAATACATGGTGAGAAACATTGATAAACCAAACAACTCTCCAATATACTCCATTCAATCAAGCTTATATTCCTTTATATTGTTCAACATAGAAGAAATCACTCAACAAGAGAAGGAAAACAAAGAAAAGATCAGTTCACCAGAACAATCTAAGCTACCATTAACTCAAATACAAAATAGTAATAATCAGCAGCAACAAGAACATGAAAATGAGACAAAAATACTTTGGACAATAAACTTTGATGGGTCTTGTAATAAAACAAGTGCAAGGGTAGGTGTATGGATCCACAATACAAATCAGGGATACTCTTACCAATTGGATTTTCCATGCACCAACAATATTGTTGAATATGAAGCCCTTCTCCTTGGCTTACAGTTGCTTAAACAATTAGAAGCCCAGAAAATATTAGTCTTAGGAGACTCTGAACTTATCATAAGAAAAATTAAAGGGGAATATTCAGCCAAGAACCCAAGACTTAGAGAATATCGAAATGTTGCACTAGATTTACTAAAAACCTTTGAAAAATATGAACTCATTTTCATACCAAGAGCCCAAAATCATCTCTCAAATGTACTTGCCTTCAATGCTAGCAATTTCCAAGTACCTCAGATAAATGAAAAGCTCAATGTAAAGGTAAAAAACAGGCCTGCTGTGCCTGACAATGAGGATCACTGGCAAGTGTTTGACACTGACAAACACATATATGATTTCCTAAAATCAGAGAATGATTTTGCCATACCAACATTAGAAACCAGCCATGAAGAAAACTGTTTGGATAATGAACAAATCCCAGAAACAAAAATGACATATTCTGCTGATATAAATCACTGTGAAAATATTTTTGAAGTAGAATTAATTGACAACGCAGACCAGAAAGACTTGGAAGTTTTACAATGCAAGAATGATACAATTTGAAGAGGTCTCACACCTTTAGAACACCTTTTTGACTTTAATTATGTAGCCAAAGAACCAAGAATGGAGCCTATGGAAACAGATGTAGAAGAACATAACATAGGTAGCCTAGCAGAACCCAAGATGATCAAACTGTCCAACACTCTCCCAACCCATATGAAATTGCAATACATAGAGTTGTTCAAATAATTTAGAGATGTGTTTGCTTGGGGATACAAAGATCTAAAATCTTATGACACTAGCATCATTCAACACAAAATTCCTCTTAAGGAAAATCAGAAACCTTTCAAACAAAAACTAAGAAGGATAAACCCTGTTTTATTACCTTTAGTCAAGAAATAAATTGAAAATATGTATGATGCTGGGATTATAGTATCCCTTAGATATTCAGAATGAGTGTCAAACCTAGTTTCTGTTAGGAAGAAGATAGGGGAAATCAGGTTCTGCATTGACTTTAGAAATCTAAATAGAGCCTCCTTGAAAGACAACTACCCCTTGCCCAAGATGGACCATATACTTCAAAGGGTAGTTGGGTCGAAAATAATATCACTATTGGATGGGTTCTCAGGGTACAATCAGGTGTTAGTGCTCCCAAGTGAACAACACAAAACTTCTTTTACTACACCTTGGGGCACCTTTATGTATGTCAAAATGCCATTTGGTCTGATGAATGCAGGGGCCACCTTCCAAAGGGCCATGTACATAGTCTTATTAGAAGATATTGGCTATTTTATAATCATTTACCTTGATGACATAACTATTTTCTCTAAAACTGATAAAGAACCCTTGATTGATTTAAGAAACGTTTTTGAGAAATGTAGGAAATTCGGCTTATCTTTGAATCCTAAGAAGACACTCTTTGGTCTCCAATAAGGAAAACTCTTGGTCACATAATTTTAGAAGAGGGAATCAGAGTAGACCCTAAAAGGATTGATGGCATATTGATAATCAGCCATCCAAGAAGCCTCAAAGAATTACAATCTTTCATTGGAAAGATTAATTTTTTGAGGAGGTTTATCCCCAACCTTGCTGAGTTATTAAGAAACATTACAAACATTCTTAAGAAAGAGGTAGGTGTTAAATGGACAACACAAGCCAAACAATCATTTGAACTGGTTAAACAATCTTTCACTCAAACACTAGTCCTGATTAGTCCAGATTTCACCAAAGATTTTTATATCTTTTCTTTTGCATCTGAACATACAATAGCTACAGTATTACTTCAAAAGAATGACTTGGGGCAAGAACAACCAATATCCTTTTTTAATAGGGCCTTAAGAGATGCTCCTCTCAAATATAACATCATGGAGAAACAAGCCTTAGCATTGGTGAAAGCATTAAAGGACTTTAGAGTCTACATTTTACACTCTCACATCATTGCTTTTGTACCACATACTGTTGTTAAGGATATTTTAAGTCAAGACCTTGATGGTAAAAGGGGAAAATGGATTGCTACTATTTTTTAATATGACTTAGAAATCAGGCCCACCAAACTGATTAAAGGGTAGGGATTAGCAAAACTCATGGCTGAGTCAAACTTCCAAGCACTAGATATAAATATGGTGGATGTATTGTAAGAAATAGAAGAATTCATTGCTCCCTTCATTGAAGAAACATTCCTGAATTCACCTTGGTATGCTGATATCATATATGTAATTTTATATTTGAATGCCCATCCTTCTTTGTCTAAAACTAAAGCTATATTTTTGAAACAGAAGGCTTTGAATTATTGCATATTATGTGGGGTATTGTATTGGAAAAATGCTGTTGGAATTTTTCTTAAATGTTTACTTGAAGATGATGCAGGAAAAATCATGCATGAGCTGCATGATGGAGAATGTGGGGGACACCTCTACTAGAAGACCACAACCAATAAAATCCTCAGGTTTGGCCACTATTGGCCCACCCTTTTCTCAGATACTCAAAAGTTAGTCATGTCTTTCCATAAGTGTCAAAATTTTTATGGCAAAAGAAAACTCCTTCCCTTACCCTTACATCCTATCAGTGTTGAGGCACCCTTCCAACAATGGGGCTTGGACTTCACTGGGGAAATTCACCCATATTCATCAGCCCAACATAAGTGGATCCTCAATGCCACTAACTACTTTACCAAGTGGATAGAAGCTATACCATCTAGGAATGCTACTGACTCTGTCATTATCAAGTTCCTTGAAACAAACATCCTATCCAGATTTGGTTGTCCTAGAAACATTATCACAGATAATGTTGTTGCCTTCAAATCTAAAAGAATGGTTGATTTATACTACAAATACCACATCACCTTAGGCCATTATATTGCCTACTATCCCCAAGGAAATGGATTAGCTGAATCCTCCAACAAGAGCCTCATCAATATCATCAAAAATCTGTTGGAGCAAAATCAGAAATCATGGCACAGTAAGCTGGTTCATGCTTTATGGGCTGATAGATTAAATACTAAGAAGTCAATAAATATGTCCCCCTATCAGCTAGTCTATGGCTTGGATGCAGTCTTTCCAACATCATTAGGAGTTCCAGTCATGAAACTCCTTCAAGAAGTACAAATTGAGGAAAATGATATGCATATAAGAATCAATCAAACAATTCATTTACAGCAATCCAGAGAGGAGGTTTATGAAAGAACAAAGCTAGTCCAAGAAAATATCAAGAAGCTATTTGACAAAAGGACTAAGGCAAATAATTTCCAAATTGGAAATGTGGTTCTTAAATGGGATTCAAGAAGGGAAGAGAAGGGAAAACATGGAAAGTTTGAGAACCTATGGAAAGGACCCTATATTATTCATGCTGAGAGGGGTCATAATGCATTTTTCCTGAAAGAATTGAATGGAGAAGACTTATATGGAGATCCTGTCAATGGCGAGATGCTCAAGCATTACTTCTGTCAAGAGTCATGAGTTTCAAAGATTTTTACTTTCCATTGTAAATTATCATTGTCTAAACATTGCATTCAAAGTTAGAAAAATAAAAATACAAAAACAATAGAAAATAGAAGAGTGCAGATAAAAACAAGAAAGATACAGCCCCATACCAAAAAAGAGAGACAAAGTTTGAAAGTGTGCAAGCTCAAATGCCACTCCTAAAAACACACTTCTAGTTAGTCATACAGCGTAATCATGACTAATTAGCTTTTCAATTTACTGCTGATAGGTTAGTGAATTAGATCAGCCAAACATCACAATCTTGGCTTTTCAGTAAGGTAGATTAGGATAGAGGAAACAAAGGTTCAAACCAATTCAATATCCGAACCTATGAATCTCAAAAGAAGAATGGCTCTAATTAGATTAAATCTTGAGCCAAAGTTAGAAAACAAACTGGTTCCAATATGCTCAAAACTTGAACCAGGTGAGAGAGAAAACACAGCTCAAACAAATTCAAAACAGAGTTGAAGAAATAATGAAGGATGTTTTAGTTTTCAGATCTTAAGCCTTCACAAGTTTGTTCTACTTTTCTGCAAATAAAATCTATGTGCAGCTTGTTTTTATGCCATAGATCTGCAGCAAGTAAAATTGCTTAATCCTAGCTTGGCTGCTTTTAAATTTCCTGTTTTAGAAATTAGAGAATAAAGGTCTGTCAGACAGTCTAATCCTGACAGATAGTAGTTAGGTAGAGAATTTATAAACTCAACTATTTAAACTGAGTTCATGGTGAAATAAGAGTAGAAATAAATTAGTTTCCTGTTTTTCAAAAGAATAAAATGTTGATGAAGAGAGTTTTCTAGTCCAAATGCACTCTGAAAGAAGAAAAAATGTTAGGATTATCAATAATGGGTAGGTAAAGATGTTGTTTTGATAGAATTCCATTGTTTCAGATTGTTAAAAAGATTATCAACTCATAAAAAGGTCAGCGAAAGAAAGAAAAGTTGCTTCCCAATGGATGAAGGCACTGGTTTACTGAAAAGCCAAAGATAAATAGTTGAGGTTATGGACACCTAAAGAACTAGCTGTCCTCCCCAAGTGGAGCCACTGTTAGCCACCTTTAAATTCTGTCATACTCAATGGTGGCTAAGCTTATCTTTTAAACTTTCAAGAAATAGTTCCCTTTGAAAATTTATCATCGTTTCAAGTTTTATGATGATTATTACCTTTTGAGTTAATCTTCACTGCTATTTCACTATTAGCCCTAAAGTACCTGCTAATTCACCAAGAGAAAGACTGCTTAAAACTCCATTTTTTCATCATTACACTTCTCTATTTCATTCTCCATTTTTCATCCATAAACACCTTCATCTAACCTCAAAATAATTTTAAACCCTCTGTTAAACCTTATATCTCCCCTTGATTTGGCTTTTAAGTCCCTGATTTAGCCTATCAAAACCCCCATTTAAACCTAAAAACCCTGTTTTTGGCCTTAAAAACAGTCTTTTTACATTACAAAGGCATTAAGCCCCTGAGGGCTTATTACCTTAAGCTCTTTCCTCCATGTATCCTAAAGCCACGCAATCGGGTGCTAAAAGACTTGAAAACTTTTCCCAAACCTTTACTTTCCTTTATTTTTCCATTACCCTGACATTATGATTTAAACAAATCTAGACCGTTGATCTCTGCAGATCAACAGCCATCGGGCTCCATTCTTTTGCCCATCCATCCTACCTTACCTTTTCCTCCATCCATATATCTACTCCTTCTTTCAATCCTAACCATCCATCAAAGAGATCTGACGATTGAGACTTAACCCAATAGCCTATTACACCTGTCCACTACACGACAAAAGCGTTACGTCACCATGGACCCTGCATACAGTTTTACCCTGCAGCTCTTCATTCATCGCGCTCAACCCACACCATTGGATCTAGAGCCTCCAATCCAACGGTTGACTATCAATATCACGCGATTTTCACCCCTCCTCCACAGTGCACTACTTCTGCACGATAAAAGTTGTTTTCATTTGCCACACATCAAGCGATGAGTTGTATTGCACTCCAAAAGTTAATACCGCCTACCCCCCCAAATGATGCGCGAAAACCACTGATGGTTTTCCTGAAATCGCTTCTTCCCAATTCACGCCATATTTTAAATTTAAACCCGGGGTCTCTGTTTTGGCATAGAAACTCATTCTCTGCTCCAAATTCCTCCATCCTCATTGCTCCAAAATGCTTCCACAAGCCCTCCTAAGCAGTTCTAAACCAATTTTCGCGGGATTTAAATAATGATTGTTTTTTTTTTATGTAGGTTTAATGAAGTTCAAGTTAAAAACCCTCCAGCAGATAATTACAGTGTTACTGGCCAAGGATGACGATCCTCACGGCCTTTGATACAAATTAAAGGGTTTTAAAGTGATAATTACACTTTTTTAGAAGATTGATAAGTCATGATTATCGACTTTCTGAACAAAAAACTCCAACAAGCCCTCTACGCACCTACAAACAACGAAACACCGTCAGCATCAATTAATGAAAGAGTATCAATGTCAAAGATGAAGATCAGAGGATAATTGAAGGATTAAAGGTTCTAGACAGAGTTTAAACGGATCAAGGCATAAATTAAATATCAAAGGCCTAATCCACAAATGAAGACAGATCCAGAAGAACCTCGAATGCCACATCAGAGGGGCTAATTGAATCCCCAGCTACCATATTGCCACTTGTAACCTCTCTGCCTCAAAGGAATACCCAGATCAAATCTCAATCAAAAAAAAGTTAAGGCCAAAGGTTGCTAACAGTTATTACAAGAAAAATCAAATATTTCACACTGACAACAAAGTTATTGTAAAAGATAAAAAGAGCCTTAAAGTCAATATTTTCACCCACTAAGCCTAAAAAGTAGAAAACAGAGTTACTGAAACAAACTTGTAAATCAAAGGCTTTCCTGCCTTATGCCTTGCATGGTTTTCAAGGCTAGGAGTTTCATTTAGTATGGAATTAATGATATCTAACCCTATAACTCTTCCACCTCCTCTTTCTTCTATAAATAATTCTGAAGAAGATGGTTGATTGTTGGTTGGTCACTAGTTGTAACATTGGAATTCTCTAAAATAATACATAGTGTGTTTGAAGTTGAAGAAGAAATTGAAGTCTTGGAAGCTTGATGAGGTTTTGACATGCTTGTTCTTGAGAAGGCTCTATCATTAGATCCATGAGCTTGGCTGTTGGTGATGTATTATGAACTATCTTTTGTTTTTCCCGTTTCCATTTTGTTCCATAAATTCTTACTACAGTAGGGTGAAAAATTTAGGCTAAGAAATGACTCCTGGAAGCACCTTAGACTTGTTTATCCTTCACTGTTTCATGTTTTCTTCTGCTGAGGCATTTTAGAGTCTTTAATGATTCTCTTGAACCCTTATGCTCATTTATTTCTCAAATAGTTCAAATAGTTGGTTCCAGCATGATTTATGGTTTTCCCTGCTTGTCTGCTGCCACTTGAAAGCTGTTTTTGAAGTCTCCCTTTGAAGTACCATTGTTTATAGTTTGCCAAAGAGGTATGTTTTGATCATACCCTTTGTTCCTGCTTAAATAGTTGTTTTAAAGGTCTTTATAATTGTAATCATGGATGTTTTTAGGTGTTCCCTCTTCTATGACTGCAATTATCAGTGAATCTTTCATGTTTTATAACTCCTTTGAAATAAAATCTTTGAGGAAATAGGATGTGCTCTCGAATCTTAGATTTCATTTTAAAAGTTGTCTCAAAGTCATCATTTGCTTAGAGTGTGGTTTGTAGAATTCATGGTTAGCCCTATCTATAAAATGCCTCTTTATGTTCAAGTTATGTTTTTAAGTTCCCTTTTTTGAGAATTCAAACTCTCTTTTCAAATCATTGATGTCCATATCCTTCACAAAAACTAAAGGATCCTGTGGCCAAGTTAGATTTTCCCTTTGATATCCCATATCCACTTATGAGCCTATTACCAACTTCATTTTGACTTCATTGCCCAATGAACCTGACACTTCTTTTTTCTATCTATACTACCTAGACCTTTCATGTTCTGCTATACCAATTCAACCAAACAAACAAACAAAACTAAACAACTTGCACTTAATAACTAGTCTAAAATCAATACTTAAAAGCAAAAAAGATATACCTTTGCAAAACATTTGAGAGATCCCTCTGTGAGAACAGGGGGACTAGATCCTGGAACTCTAAAGATTGGTTCTGATGTTGTCTTGTCTTTTGGTTAGCCAATCTATCAAAACTCAGGAACCCCAACACAAGGTTTATTTTCTCACTTAAGTTTCTCGAGGTACTCTTTAAGCCCATATAGGGAAACTTCTCCCCACACTTCTTCCTACAAGGATCCATATTTTCACGAGGAAACCCAAGTAGAAGTTCCATCATACCTAGACCCACCTAGGGTTATAGGGACAAAATAGCCACACACCCTTCAGTTTTTCTATATCTAGTTTAATTACTATCCCTTAGAAATATCTATTAGAAAGGGAAATTGAATTTATTTCATTCTCCTCCTGCTCCAAACTCTTTTCCCTTCCCTAATTTATAGTCATGATGTTTCTTGTCTTAAGTGTGACATATTTCATACTAATTTTTTCTTTAATACACAAGCCCTTTGTCCCCACTATAGAGTCCCCTTAGCCTTAAATCACATTATACATCCTCAAATCCCCCAATATGAATTTTCTTACCAATATAATTAACATATAACTACTCCCGAACCTCAATATCATATGCACATTTAATAAAAAATTTGGGCATTAAGGGTATTACATATTTTCACAACTATTGGCACCATTTTGTACCAATTATTAACTGAGAAGGATGAATAAAAAATCCTTAATAATTTCCATAGTGATTCTTGTGGTGGCCACTTGTCTACAATTTCTTGCTTATAAAAATCCCTTTCTATAGAGTATTACTAGCACTTTTCCATCACTACATCCATAACACAATTAAGCATTGTAATAATTATCAAATATTTTCTTTCAATACATGAAATCCATCATGGACATTCATCACCATCCATTCCTTTTGTGAATGGGATATTGATTGAACATGGAATGTTAGCTCGCATCGAAGAATTGTTATAAGCAAACTTGTGATAGTTAACTATTTAGCTAAGTGGGCATAAGAAATGTCTATATTTACATGACGTTGTAGAGTATAGTACATTTAAAAACAATAAAATAATATTTACAATAACAAATTGAAAAAGGAGAAAAAAAAAAGATCCAATTTTCCATAAATAAGATACTTCAATTTCCACATTAATTTTACATCCACTTTATACAGGGATAAAGTTCTTATAGGTCAATTTTGGAATCATTCCCAATGACTTGGTTAACTGGACATCACCTCCAAGACCAATGAATAGGGTCTATCATCCCCTATAATTTCAGTTGCTACATGACCTAAGACAAATAACAAGACAAATCATTCAAGATTTTCATCTGCAAAGGTTTCCAAGATTTGAAGTTTATAATATATCATATGAGAGCTCACCAATGCTGCCTCTCAAGGGACTAAGTGTGTTGCATATGCAGGTAGCCCCATGCAAGGCTACTTTGAAAATCACTTCCCAACATTCACAGGTGTGTTGGTCACATTGGGAGCGGAATTATCATTGTTCTGGAATCTCCACTTGGCTAGTGCCTTCTAGAAGAGTTCAAATGTATCAAGCTTCGAATCCAAGTGTCCATTTGACATCTACAAGATTGGGAACATGTCTTATCTATTATTGGAAATTCATTGAGTGTAAAACTACTTTAAGCTCCTGTATAAATTGAGCACAGATCTTAGTGTTTGATAAGGAAGAATTTGGGTAGAGAAATGTTGGTGGAATTTCAATTGACGAGTTGATTTGAGTGACATATTGTTGGAGATATCTGCATTGTGATGAGGTTGGGATGCTGCTAGAGATGGTGACACTAAATCAATCACTGGGTTGTAACCTCCCCTTCTATCATTAATAAATATTATTGCTTATCTTTCCCTATATGCATCTATATAAGTTTTGATTCTCCATATCATGATTTCTTATTTGATGTATATGGTTTATGCTTTATTGATTTAGCTAAATATCTTGAATAGAAATCTGTATTATTGATGTCTCTTGTTGTTTAGTGTTCATTCTTGCAGGAAATATTTTGCACAGCCAGCTGGAATTTGAAGCTACATCAAAGTGACAGAAGGAGATTTTGTAGGAAGCGCTTGGACTCCAAGTAAGCTTATTGTTTCATTCTGTGTGTCTATTTACAGTTAGGAAAGATAGTTGTAAATTATTTGACCTGTTGTTCTAGATTATCACCTGTCTAGGGAAGAATGATTTATCCGTAATTCATAATTCTGCATAACAAATTGGTGACTCTGTTGGGGAGATTACTCTTTATCCTAGGTGTTTTAGCCTCTGATTTTCTCTGTTTATTCACCCAGTAGTTTTTACTCACAAATATTAAGCCTTTTGAAATCCAAATTTGCAAAAGAAGTGCGTTAAACAGTTGTGTTTTTCCTTATACACTACACCCAATGCATTCTTGGACAGGACACGGTGCTTTGCATAGCACTTTATCCCAATCAGGCTTGCGTTGCAAAGCACTATCTCTCTTTAGAGACTGTGTTGCCTCCTAAAACCATCCAAATTCCCTTGAATTTGTCTTTCCAATTTGTTTCAGTTTGTTTTCTGCTGTGTTTTCAAAAGCCTAAACCTCATATTGACCAATGAACCTATCTACCTCTTCCTCCTTTGAAATAATAATTTGTTCAATGTTTGTTTAAAGTGTTTTTCTTTATCATTGAAGAATTAACTTCAAAGTATTTTCATTGTCAGATTAGATCCATTTTCCTTTGAAAAGGAAATTTTCATAAATTCTTCGTTTCCTCATAGAGAAATTGTTATTAAATTTCTCATTTTTCCTTCAAAAGAGAAATTGTTGTTTGTATTCCTCATTCCTAAAAAGTAAAAGACATTTGTTTTTATTGATTTAGTGCACTTAGTTTATTTTCTTCATTCATAACGTTAAAGGAACTGAAAAGAAAAACCTGCATTTGCATGTAGTGGTTTGTGTGTTTTGCAAAAGGAAAACTCCTGAAATATGCATTTTAGTTTTTTCTCATTGATTTGTTTGCTCTCAAATTGATTGCTCTTTCCCTCTAGTAGCTAGGATTTTCATTGAAAAACTAAAAGTGAAAGATTTCTTATGATTCTTAGTTTGCATTTTAGGAATTTCCAATACATCATTGCGGTGAACCTTTGAAAGGAAAATTGATAAAAAAGATCAACTTAAAATTTATCTCAATTTACCTAACAAAGCATTGGAACCATAATGATAACATTTAGAAGGTCTAGGCTAGAGACATGTTCCGGTGTCGTAAAACATAGCAGCTATCCTTAATTGTATACGATACATTCTGAGTGTGATACCTCACTCCACGTATGTAAGTATATCGTAGCTCATCCACGTACTTTCGGGTATATCGGGTAGTGTTACAGTACAGAAAGTATAAAGGGGTGCTCTCACTGTGCGGTTTAGCATCAAACAGTGCTAATACGGACTTGGGCCTCCATGTACCTTCGAGTATATTTGGGAGGACAATTTTTAGGTTATATCCATCCATAGTGAACCGAGTCGGCCGCCTTGTAAATTTTGATGCACCGAACACAACATTCGGGGAGATTGCCTGCCCATACTTCTTGGTTTGTCAGGAGGTATTCTGCAGTTCACAGTTTCTTGGTAAACCCTTTTGCCTATCATTACCCTTTTATTTTGTTTATTTGTTTTTTTTTTTAAATGAATCAATAATCATGGAAGAACAAAATCCTTTCCCCCGTCGTTCGCGTAGATTAGCATTGAAACCACCTTTACCACCAGAAGTTACTCCTGGTCGGTGAAGGCGACATCACTCTACCAAAACCAGTACTGTCAATACCTCTGGTGAAGCATCATCTTCCCATATACTATAGTTGGCACAAGTTGTTTCTACAAATCTTGGTTTGTCTACTATTGACAAGACAGAGTCTTCACAATTACCTGTGGACACGATCCATCCAGTCAATGAGACCATACCTACTGAACCTGACGTTGTTCAACTGGAATTTGATCTGGATCCCATTATGCTTTAGGGGGCAGCTATTATTGGTCAAACTGGACATCATCCCCAGGACCAATGAAATAGGGACTATCATCCCATTATATTTCAATTGCTATATTCCCTAAGTGGAGAAAATCTTGATCCCGAAGTCGAAAAATCAGAAGTTGTTCCTATATTGGTCGCTCCACAATCTATTGTAGCCATTGAGTCTCCCATATCGCACAGTCAACCACCTGAAATATACTTCGGTCCTGACAGTGAATTTCTTCCACCTAGTTTGATTTCGATTGAATAAATATCACAAGACGAGACACCTTTAACTCCCACTCATTTTTGGTAGGAGCTTTACCTGTATGAGTCTTTTCCTCAATCACCTTCCTCTGCTTTTGTTGATCCCGTTTCACTTCGAGTTCCCATAGATTCTATAGGGTGTACAACAGGTCATTTGACCATGGCTGAGATAACATCCCAGACTAAACGATTTATTTCAGCTGCGAAAACATCTACTGTTGCTTCATCTTCAATGTTTTGTCCATTGACTTCACCCATGTCATCATCTGGAATCCTATCTGGTTCCTCCCTTATGAGTACTGAATGGCTTTATCGTTTATTCACATCTTTAGTGTAATATCAAGTTGGTCCCATCAGTTATTCTCCTTGGTGGCCGGTGATTTCACATAAATTACCCTCTGAAATTCCAAAATTCAATGAAAACCCTAGAGAAGACCCGTCAACACATGTTATAAATTATCATTTGTGGTGCTCATCAAACTCCTTAAATGATGACTCCGTTAGACTACGTCTTTTCCAAAGCACACTGACTAGTCCAACTGCACTATGAGGATAGTTATTTTTTCTTATGTCAAGCTCGTTAAAAAATGAAACATGTGCCTATGAGGATAGTTATATTTTTTAGTCAACCTCGTTAAAAAGTGAAATGGGCCATGACGATAGTTCTTTTATTGTGTCAACCTCGTTAAAAAATGAAACAGGTCATGAGCATAGTTCTTTTCCTGTGTCAAGATCGTTAAAAAATGAAACAAATCCTCCCCTATAATGAATCTTCATTCCATCCAGCTATTAGTAACCAATAATCTACTTAGGTGAATGAAATGAAGCTGGGGGGGCATCTTCTTTTGCAGAGGAATTCAAAACATTCTTACTAATTACACACAATCAACAGTTGAAGTTCGTGGGAAAAAATAGATTCAAAGCTCCAAAATGCAAATGGTAACTTTCAAATGGTAAAAATGAATGGTAAATCTCTTTTAAATAGTCATTTAATTGTTTGCAAATCATATTTATTTCTATGACTATGGTTTTATTATATTTTTATCATGAAACAAGTATTTTTAATCCATTTGGTGTTGTTCTGAACAAATCTTACAACTGATGAACAGATTAATCGTGCAGATTTATTTCAAGAATGATTTGACCACAAAGCATACTTTTTCTCCTTATTTTTCGAGCTTTGTTAAAAACGAAAAATGATTTGAAGCGCACTTTTATCTCTTTTTCGAGCTTCAATATCAGCGAAAAAGGAACCCTTGGAGTCTTCTTTCAGCTTTTTTCAAACTCCGATAATGTGAAAAGATTGCCAAGAACTTGTATTTTTGAGCTTGTAAAAGTAAAGAATTGATATCTACTCAGTATAAGTTTAACCCTTTTCTGGACTAAGATAGATTATTTACAAAAGAGGAATACCTTGGTCGAACATGACTAAAGAGGTTCTCTCAGATATTATTTTACACTTTTGTGGATCTGAGTGACAAATTTACGAAAAAGTACTTTTGGAGTTTTCTTTCATCCTCTTTTTCAAGCTCTCTATATATGAAAAAGAACCGAGCTATCACTGTTTTTAAGCTCATTAAAAAATAAAATAGTGACGAGCTTGTCGATCATGGAAAGAATCAAGTTTCATTCATCACTAGACTCGTTAAATTATTAAATAGCGATACATTATTCGCCTGAAGGGTTAAATTATAGATCAAGAAAATGTTATCCTCCTCAAGCTTATTAAAAAATAAAGAGGTACTGGTCGAAAAATGACCAGGGAAATTTTTGGAAAAGTAAGCAAAATTCTTTATGGTAGCAAGTCGCTCTTGAACATGATGCTTCACTCCATCACCGTGACTATTTGGGTTGGGTAATATTCTTGACGGTTCATTCCTACTTATGGGTCATCATACCTTCACTTCGGTTTTGGGTCAATGATGTCAAATCACCTCAGTGTCGCCGATATGTTCAAGAGAAGTCATCCAGTGAATACTCATCCTTCTGCAATACTCATAAACCTTCATTCTCATGACCGTCACCCCTGAAAATTACTATATCAAGTCATACCTTTTTCTCCAAAATCAGTAACTCCCATTTCGCAATAAGGTGGCATCTTGTCGACGAAAAATAATTGTCCAGGAAGTTCACTTAGAAACATCTGATTCTAGTACCATGAGGCTTGTTACAGTATCGACAAGATCCTCGCTTCTGGACTTTTGACCGAAAAATTTTGTTTGCCGTTCGACATCAAATCATCTATTCACGCCTTATGAAATGTACTGCAGTACCTTGAGGGCCATTGACATTAATGGTGGTTCTCTCGCATTTGTTAACAACTCACATCATTGGCTGGTAATCAAATGCTGTCTTACCATGTTCAACTACAAATCATATATTCGCATGGCTAGACTTGTACCCGAATGATCAAGTGAACAAGATAAGAAGACCCTGGATCTAGTTCAACCATCCAGGCTGCGATTTCAGGATTGTTGTACACATCATCTGTACGGTGACCTTACATACAGATCATCATCCAAACATGGGCCTATATCTGTAGGCATGTCTGTATTGGGAAACATTCAAATGTAGATGACTTTCTGAATTATGTACATGTTATTAGATTGTTTATGTGCTGAACATGGGAATGCCTACCCTCAACAATTATGATCAAAGAGGATATATCATGATGTACTGTATTGTAATATTGATGCAGGTCGCCACTCCACTTCATCTCTAGCCCATCATAGTGTAAAGCATCTCAATCAAAATATTGTTATTATTATTCTAACTTCATGCTTTAGGGGGGAATTTGTTATAGGTCAATTTGCGCATCATTCCCAATGACCTAGTTAACTGGACAACATCTCCAGGACCAATGAATAAGTGCATTGCATATGCATGTAGGTCCATGAAAGGCTACTCTGCAAAGCACTTCCTGACATTCATAGGTGCATTGGTCACATTGGGAGCGAAATTTTCATTGTTCCGGAATCTCCACTTGGCCAATGCCTTCTAGAAGAGTTCACATGTGTCAAGCTTCAAATCCAAGTGTCCATTTGACATCTACAAGATTGGGAACATGTCTTAGATATTATTGGAAAGTCATTGATTGTAAAACTACCTTCAGCTCCTCTATAAATTGAGCACAGATCTTAGTGTTTGATAAGGAAGAATTTGAGTAGAGAAATGTTGGTGAAATTTCAATTGAGGAGTTGATTTGAGTGACATATTGTTGGAGATATATGCATTGTGATGAGGCTGGGATGTTGCTGGAGATGGTGAAACTAAATCAATCACTGGGTTGTAACCTCCCCTTCTATTATTAATAAATATTACTACTTATATTTCCCTATATGCATCTATATAAGATTTGATTCTCCATATCATGATTTCCTACTTGACGTATATGGTTTATGCTTTATTGATTTAGATAAATAACTTGAATAGACATCTATATTATTTCTATCTCTTGTTGTTTAGTGTTCATTCTTGCAGGAAATATTTTTCATAGTCGGCTGGAATTTGAAGCTACAGCAAAAGCGACAAAAGGAGATTTTGGAAGCGCTTGGACTCCAAGTAAGCTTCTTGTTTCATTCTGTGTGTCTGTTTACAGTTAGCAAAGATAGTTGTAAAGTCTTTAACCTGTTGTTCTAGATTAGCACCTAGCTGGGGAAGAATTATTAATTCCACATAACAAAAGTAATTTAAAGTAAAGAGAAAAAAATAATTTACATTTAAATATTAAAGAGACATGTATTCCTTCAATGCTTAATATGGAGTTGATATATGCAATGTAAAAATAATAGAATTGATAGTACATGATATGTAATTCATTCAATGTTTAATTCACATGTAACAATAAAAAAAAAAAAACTAATGGCATAATTTTTTTAACTATCATCCAGACGTAAAATATTTCATTGCACATTTTAAATAACATAGTATTATATGAAATTTATACAAATAAAAAAGAGAACTGTTTTTTTTTCATTCCAACAAATAACAAATATTTTCAATTTATTTAGTTTTTAATATAGAGATGATACATAACCTTTAAAAAATACTAATGGAAAAAAAGTTAATATTCATTGTATATATATATATATATATATATATATATATATATATATATATATATATTTCTTATTCCATTACTAGATTCTCTAGAGATATTTGTAATTAATTGATTTTTTAATATGGATTTTACCTATATTATTTAAAAAAATGATTTCTAAGAAAAAAAATTATTTGGATCGTCCTTAGAAATATGATTAGGGCATGTATTAGGAATTTAATGTGTATAATGTGAAATATATATATATATATGATCTCGTTCAACGATGCTTGGTAACAATACCTTACACATCACCCTAGAAGTTGAAAGCTGTGTGCAACAAATCAGAGGCTATAACGAGTAGCCATAACGTTTATGCTCACAGAAAGATATCTGGAACTAGCAAGAAACTACTTTTCTTCATTAAATTGCATAGGGTCAACGAACCCTTCGTTGTCTAGTTTGTATCCCCTAGTTTGTATCCACTGAATTTTAGAACGTGACCAAAGACAAGTGGGAAATTTTGCCTCCTAAGATTTAATAGCATGAGAACGGATGCCATGGTGTTTTAATGGAAGGTAAATTCATAATGATAAGTGGATACCAGTTGCACAATTTTTCAGAACTTTGCAATCATAGTACATGAATGTGGAGAAAGTGGGAGGGTGTAGATGAATGGGGAAGTTGTGCCCTTGTTTTTTCATTTGGAGAGTTGTATACATTCAAGGAATAACACGTGATGAAGTATGATGGCGATAAAAGAGTTTGGACCATTGTGGCTTCTCTTCTCGAACATTTTGTCGTAGTTTAGTGTGCTACACAATGGCTTTGCTATATTTTGTAAGGAGTTTTCCTTACACAGATCTCATATTTGTTCAAATTTTCAAAGGGGTAGTGGCTTGAAGTTAACAGTGGTATTTTATAGTCGAAATACTTAGAAACGACAAAAACCATGGTGTAAACCTACATGCTACTTAATAGAGGATTTTATTCTA
The DNA here is from genome assembly GCA_034641835.2 of Pinus albicaulis. Taxonomy (NCBI): domain Eukaryota; kingdom Viridiplantae; phylum Streptophyta; class Pinopsida; order Pinales; family Pinaceae; genus Pinus; species Pinus albicaulis. Next base: position 318,001,296 of record CM076578.1, read on the forward strand.
GAGGTCTTTAAACGAATCCATGATCAAAGGCTCAGTAAAGAAAAAAAATGAAAGTTCTTAGAAATGATCCAAACCAGAATGACAACATAGAGCTCATCTCTAGGAATCCAACGCTATTTGTTTCGAGAAAATCCGACTTTGGATGAGGAAGTTATGACCTCTTCTCTGTTTTCTCAAACTTGTAAAAAAATTGTAGAACAGTGGCACGTTGATGACATGGAAGCCCAATCAGCATTCCTGGTATATTCATGGAATATTCTTCAGTTTTAGCCAAATGAAACTGTGACAAATGTCACAACCAGATTCGCTAGTGAACTTTGGAAGTGAATTTTTTTTTACAACTATCCCAAGGTTGAAGGAGAATTTTTTTTAGCTGGAATAGTCCAACCAGAGCTAGACACATGGTGCAACTGGGGGCCGCCACGTGCCCCCCTGGTGGATCCATCAAACTTTTGGTTATGTTGAAATTCCAAATTATTTCATTAACCAAGGTTCTGGACATATGTTTATATTTCGGATTATTTACATTTTTCATTATCCAAAGAATCGAACTATTGAAAAGCTATATTAATTTGGGTTGGACATATATATTATACCCGAAGTCCAAACCTTTGGTAAGTAGACAGATGGAGTGATATAAACTGTAGGAGGAACTATTTATTTATCCAAGGTCGAAACCTTTGGATATGGGACAAGCAGGATATATGTATGGCAGGAGAAGTTATATTATATACCAAAGTTTATTGATTAAGGTTTATTGTTATGCCATGGAACAAAAATTTTGTTCAGGGGTCGGGGTCGAACCCACGACCTACCCCGCGCTAGTCTAGTGATTTACCACTTCTCCTCTCCAATGGTTCTTAACCATATAAGGGCACCACTTATACTTATTGGTGAGCCCTGGTATTGCACCAAGAGTGCTACAACTCCCAGGGGCTTCCCTACTTTACTTCATCAACCCGGGGTTCATACAAACTTGGAGGTGACAGTGATATATATACAACAATTTCATTTTTTTCATGTCACCTTCTTCTTCTTTATGAAAGTGTGTTATTTCCTAAACAATGATAAAATCTGAAAATTAAATTGCTGGAAGGAAATGACAGAAAGGAAAATACCTTAATTTGCTGAAAGGAAATGCCGAAAATGAAACTAATTTAATGTGCAGAAAGGAAATGACAGAAAGAAACTAAATTAAATTGCTAAAAATAAATGGCAGAAAGGAAACTAATTCTAAACCACACTTAACTTGGCCAAACGGCTAAATGCACTCTACTTATCCTATGGTCTATCTACCATGCTTCTATCCATGCAGCTAAGCTATCCATGATTTAATTCTAATTGAAAAAGCGTTGATTTGTAGCTTGGAGGAAAAGAAAGCTAAAGAGGCTAAGTGAGGTCTTAAAACATGAAACAAGGCTTAGAAGTGGAAATAGGGGTTTAAAACTTATTAAAACTTTGTTATAGTGCACAAATGATTCAAAGCAGAATAATTTGAAAAGTGTGATGGCGGAGATGTGTTGGATCAAAAGTTGCAAAGTGCGACGGGATAAAAGCTACGACGTGCGAAATGCGATGGGAAAGAACTGCAAAATGCGATAAGTCAAATGAGGTGGCAATAGGACATGTGGCAGAGTGCTTTGATCATATTGCAGGTTTTGCCATTTTTTTTAATTAATTTTTTTAAATATAAAATGATATAAAGGATAATGATATCATTTGAATTTCATGTTTTTTAATTTAGTAAATTTGATATATGAAAAAAATTAATTTAATTTAGTTATTTTTTTCTTTATTATTGAAAATATGCTAAAACAAACTGAGCTAAAATTTGTAGTAAAAAGATTTAAAATATAGAAGAGAGGCCAAGGTAGTAATTTTAGAAATGTTAGAATACTCTATATCCATTAAATTATTTGTAAAGGACCCCGAAAAAATTTAATAAATAATACTTTCTCTTTTACTTACTAATTGTAGGAGTTCTAAAGTTATGAGAATGGAATTTTTTTTAATTGATGGACTAGACATAGATGAGAAACAAAGTGAGTATGAATTAGATAAGTGGATGACCCCACCAACACCCCGATCATAGGAGTGCCTTGAAACACACCATAAAAAATTACCCATGACAAATTTGCATATATTTATAAATAAGGACATTAGCTAGGAGGGGTAGTCTGATATATACTTGGGTAAGATTCCAAAATTTCTAGGATTTATACAATAGCAATTATATGAGAGGGAAATTTCCTATCACATTAATTGTAGTTATCCAAATGTCCCAAGAAACAAATATAGGTAGAGAAATGTATTTTTTTTGTTGAGTGATGGACAAACAATTTTGGAAACCTTGCTCAACTATTCCTCATACCATGAAAAAAGGATCACACTAGTATTTTGTATTTCATTCCATAATTTTGTAGAAAAGTAGTAGGAAAGAATTTTGTAGGATTTTAATGATAGAGAGAAAATATAGATGTACCAAAATACTAAAATTTGATACTTGCAAAACAAGAGAGAGAAAAATTGCTAGGAAATTCACTAAGAAACCAGTGAAATGATTTCGAAGATGATATTATAAATGTAATTGCACAAGTATATGGGTTTTAATTACGTAAAGGAGGGAATGTACAATTTCTGAATTAGAGAAATGAATGTGGAATTAAATGTAGCCAATGTGTCACTTGACATCATGACATATTCTATTCTTTAAGAAAATCATCCCCACAAAGTTAAAATAATGGATGTAAAGTTCAGCTGGGAGGCTCTTATCCTTTTGGAGACAATGAGGAATACCTTAAATCCCACCTTTAGTAATTTTATCCAGAAGCTACATGTTCTATTATTAATAAAAATTACAAGGAAGAGGGTAGCCACCCGTAATATCATGTCTATATCAACCTTAGAATTTTCTATAAGCGATCTTGAGAAGTGGGAGACCCATTCATGAGATCTATCTTCAAAAGAGGTAGTTTTTGTTCCATTAGATTTGTTGATGGTTGTAATGGAGTTTATAGCATCCTTATTATGATTGGCATAGTAATTGAATTTTTTTAAATTTTGTGGGATTTTAATGATATGAAGAAAATATAGATGTACCAAAATACTAAAATTTGATACTTGCAAAACAAGAGAGAGAAAAAATGCTAGGAAATTCACTAAGAAACCAGCAAAATTATTTTGAAAATGATTTTATAAATGTAATTGCACAAGTATATGGGTTTTAATTACTTAAAGGAGGGAATGTACAATTTCTGAAATAGAGAAATGAATGTGGAACTAAATGTAGCCAAGGTGTCACTTGTCATCATGATGTATTCTATTGTTTAAGAAAATCATCCCCACAAAATTAAAATAATGGATGTAAAGTTCAGCTGGGAGGCTCTTATCCTTTTGGAGACAATGAGGAATACCTTAAATCTCACCTTTTGTAATTTTATCTAGAAGCTACATGTTCTATTCTTAATTAAAAAGTACAAGGAAGAGGGTAGCCACCCATAATATCTTGTCTATATCAAACTTAGAGTTTTCTATAAACGATCTTGAGAAGTGGGAGACACATTCATGAGATCTATCTTCAAAAGAGGTATTTTGTGTTCCATTATATTTTTTGATGGTAATAATGGAGTTTATAGCCTCCTTATTATGATTGGCATAGTAATGGAAAAAAATTGTAATTTCAATAATTAAATGAAATCATAATTCCTTAGTTTTCATTTTTTTTTCTTTTTCTTTTTTTCTAAGAGAATTTTATGAACATGTTTCTCCAATTCTTCAAATGTAACTTTTTTTGTTTAGGAAGAATACCCATGCCCTCATTTAGCAAGAAATTTTGAATCCAAGCCTTAATATACGAGAGAGCCAGATTGTCCATTTTAAATTTCTAAATATACGAAGTGATTGTTGTGGCTTTTATGTCCAAAGAGATTTAAGGAATTGAATTTGGTGGTATTCGAGAATAATGCAGTCTTAAGGCCACAAAAATTCTTTTGTGGTTTGAATGGATGTGGAATATTCAGTTATTCGAGTCTTACTTTAAAATGGATGTGATGCTTTCCCATAGTGGAGGCCATTTCCAAAAGAATTTGGTAGGGATCTATTTTACCCCTAGAAGAAATTCGTTGATTATATTTATATTATCCTCCAAGAAAGAATCTAAAGGAGGAACCAGTCCAATATTTTAGCCACTCTAGAATTACCAATTTAAAGTTTCTCCATGCGATTAAAATATTTTCAAGATGGATATCTATTAAACCGTCTTTCTATGTAGCCCCAAAAAAATTCTGAAAGGAGGTCAATATGAGTAAGAAAATTCAATATTTCACTAGCCCCTAAGAAAAAATTAAGATTTCCACAAAATCATCAGTCTTTCCTATAATAATATGGAGTTATAGAAATTATTTTACTAGAAACATCTTCTATTGAAGTACCAAACCCTATAACATCCAACCAACATGCTCACGTCCCTCATGAGCCCCACACCTATTTAGTGCACCCCATTCTCCGCACTCATAATCCCTTGAGTTGTGCCACTACCTCTAGTATGTCTAAATCTATTGGTAAGGATTTTCTTAGAGACCTATGGTTTCCATGATTTATTTTCTCCCTTAATTTTCTCGAGGTACTCTTTAAGCCAATATAAGGAAACTTCTCCCCACACTTCTTCCTACAAGGATGCATATTTCCGCGAGGTAGCCCAAATAGAAGTTCCATCATACTGAGACCCACCTAGGGTTCAAGGGACACAATAGCCACATACCTTCGGTTTTATATATATATATATTAATTATTATCCCTTAGAAATATCTATTAGAAAGGGAAATTGAATGTATTTCATTCCCCTCTATTTACCATTTTATTTTTTTGTATTATAATATTTTAATATTATTTCCTAAGGTTACCTTTAGGAATGATAAATCATTTGGCATAGGAACCACATATGGGTTCCACCACATCACCTGTCTCTTTTGGGGAGTCCTCGTGCTCCATACTCTTTTTCGTTCCCTAATTTATAGTCATGATGTATGTTTGTCTTATGTGTTACATATTTCATACTAATTGGTACTTTAATACACAAGCCCTTTGTCCTCACTATAGAGCCACCGTAGCCTTAAAGCACATTTATACATCCTCAAATGCCTCAATATAATTTTTCTTACCAATATAATTAGCATATAACTACTCCCGAACCTCAATATCATATGCAAATTTAATAAAACATTTTGGGGTTAAGTGATTACATATTTTCACAACTATTGGCACCATTTTGTACCAGTTCTTAACTCAGAAGGATGAATAAAACATCCTTAATAATTTCCACAGTGATTCTTGTGGTGGCCACTTGTCTAAAGTTTATTGCTTATAAAATTCCCTTTCTATAGAGTATTACTAGCACTTTTCCATCACTCCATCCATGAGACAATTAAGCATTGTAATAATTATCAAATATTTGCTTTCAATACATGAAATCCATCATGGACATTCATCACCATCCATTCCTTTTGTGAATGGGATATTGATTGAACATGGAATGTCAGCTAGCATCTAAGAATTGTTATAAGCACACTTGTGATAGTTAACTATTTAGCTAAGTGGGCATAATAAATGGCTAGATTTACACGACGTTGTAGAGTATAGTACATTTCAAAACAATAAAAATACTTACAATAGCAAATTGAAAAAAATAAATAACAAAAAGATCCAATTTTCCATAAATAAGATACTTCAATTTCCACCTTAATTTTACATCCACTTTATACAGGAATAAAGTAATTGAAAGTAAAGAGAAAAAAATAATTTACATTTAAATATTAAAGAGACATGTAATTCCTTCAATGCTTAATATGGAGTTGATATATGCCATGTAAAAATAATAGAATTGATAGTACATGATATGTAATTCATTCTATGTTTAATTCACATGTAACAATCAAAATAAAAACAATCTAATAACATATTTTTTCTTAACAGTCATCCAGAACTAAAATATTCCATTGCCCATTTTAAATAACATAGTATTATATGAAATTTATATAAATAAAAAAAGAGAACTGTTTTTTTTAATTTTAACAAATAACAAATATGTGTAATTTATTTAGTTTTTAATATAGAGTTGATACATAACCTTTAAAAAATACTAATGAAAAAAAAAGTAATATCCATTATAAATATATATATATATATATATATATATATATATATATATATATATATTTCTTATTCCATTACTAGATTCTCTAGAGATATTTGTAATTAATTGATTTTTTAATATGGAGTTTACCTATATTATTTTTAAAATGATTTATAAGAAAAATAATTATTTGGATTGTCCTTATAAATATGATTAGGGCATGTATTAGGAATTTAATGTGTATAATGTCAAATACATATATGATCTCGTTCAACGATGCTTGGTAACAGTACCTTACACATCACCGGATAAGTTGAAAGTTGCGTGCAACAACTAGGAGGCTTTAGCAAGTAGCCATAAATTTTTTTCTCACAGAAAGATATCTAGGAATAGTGAGGAAACTACTTTACTTCATTAAATAGCATAGGGTTGATGGACCCTTCTTTGTCTAGTTTGTATCCCCTAGTGGTACCAATTAGGATTGAACTCACATGGCATCCACTGAATTTTATAACGTGACCAAAGACAAGTGGGAAATTTTTCCTCCTAAGATTTAATAGCGCGACAATGGATGCCACGGTGTTTTCATGGAAGGTAAATTCATAATAATAAGTGGATATTGGTTAGACAATTTTTCATAACTTTGAAATCATAGTACATGAACATGGAGAAGGTGGGAGGGTGTAGATGAATGGGGAAGTTGTGCCCTTTTTTTTTCATTTGCAGAGTTGTATATGTTCAAGGAATAACATGTGATGAAGTATTATGGCATTAAAAGAGTTTGGACCAATGTGGCTTCTCTTCTCGAACATTTTGTTGCAGTTCTGCGTGCTACACAATGGCCTTGCTATATTTTGTAAGTAGGTTTCCTTACACAGATCTCATATTTGTTCAAATTCTCAAAGGGGTAGTGGATTGAATTTAATGGTGGCAGTTTATAGTCGAAATAAGTAGAAATGACAACAACCATTGTGTAAACCTACATGCTACCTAATAGAGGATTATATTCTAGAAGTCTGTAAACTACTTCATGATCATAGGCTTAGTATTAAGCAAAAAAATTAAAGTGCTTAGAAATTATCCAAACCAGAATGACACCGTAGAGCTCGCCTCCAGGAATCCGGCACTATTTTTTTTGAGAAAATCCAACTTCGGATGAGGAAGTTATGAGCTGTTGTCTGTTTTCTCGGACTTGTAAAAAAATTGTAGAATAGTGACAGGTTGATGACATGGCAGCCCAGTCAACACTCCAGGTATATTTAGGGAATATTCTCCAGTTTTAGCCCAATGAAATTGTCACAAATGTCACAACCAGATTTGCCAGTGAACTTTGGAAGTGAATTTTTTTTACAACTATCCTAAGGTTGAAGGATTATTTTTTAGGTGGAATAGTCCAACCAGAGCTAGACATGTGGTGCAGCCAGGGGATGCCACGTGTCCCCTCTGGTGGACCCATCCAACCTTTGGTTATGTTGAAATTCTGAATTATTTCATTAACCAAGGTTTTGGACATATGTTTATATTTCAGGTTATTTACATTTTTCATTATCCAAAGTATCGAACTATTGAAAAGTTATATTAATTTGGGCTGGACATATATATTATACCCAAATTCCAAACCTTTGGTAAGTAGACAGATGGAGTGATATAAATTGCAGGAGGAAATATTTATTTATCCAAGGTCGAAACCTTTGGATATGGGACAAGCAGGATATATGTATGGCGTTATATTATATGCCAAAGTTTATTGACTAAGGTTTATTGTTACGCCACGGAACACAACTTTTGTTCAGGAGTCGGGGTCAAACACATGACCTACCCCACGCCACTCTAGTGATTTACCACTTCTCCTCTTTGATGGTTCTTAACAATTTAAGGGCACCACTTATACTTATTGGTGAGCCCTGGTATTGCATCAAGAGCGCTGCAACTCCTAGAGGCTTCCCTACTTTACTTTATCAACCCGAGGTTCGTACAAACTTGGAGGTGACATTGATATATACACAACAGGTTCATTCTGTTCATGTCATCCTCTTCTTCTTTACGAAAGGGTGTTATTTCCTAAACTATGCTAAAAAATGAAAATGAAAATGCTGGAAGGAAATGATTGAAAGGAAAATAACTTAATTTGCAGAAAGGAAATGCCGGAAATGAAACTAATTTAATGTGCATAAATGTAATGACAGAAAGAAACTAAATTAAATTGCTGAAAATAAATGACAAAAAGGAAATTAATTCTAAACAACACTTAACTTGGCCAAACAGCTAAATGCACTCTAGTTATCCTATGGTCTATCTACCATGCTTTTATCCATGCAGCTAAGCTATCCATGACATAATTCTAATTGAAAAGGTGTTGATTTGTAGCTTGGAGGAAAAAAAAGCTAAAGAGGCTAATGGAGGCTTAACACATGAAACAAGGCTTAGAACTGGAAAGAGGGGTTTAAACCTTATTAAAAATTTGTTATAGTGCAAAAATGATTCGAAGCGGAATAATTTAAAAAGTGTGATGACGGAGATGTGTTGGAGAAAAATTTGCGAAGTGAAAAGTGTGACGGGATAAAAGCTGCGACGTGCGAAATGTAATGGGAAAGAACTGCGAAATGCGAAATGGGATAAGTCAGATGACGTGGCAGTAGGACAGGTGGCAGAGTGCTTTTATCATATTGAACTCAGCAGAAAGGAGCGGTGGGTGTTAAAGGAAATAAACTAAACAATGCGAAGTGTGAAATGTGACGACAATAAACATTACAATTTGCGATGGGTGACATGGGGGTGGGACTAGCGGTGGAGTGCAATCGCAATATCGTAATCGGAAAATAAGAGAGATAAGTCTTTAAATAAAAAGGGAAATTATGTGAAGTGCGAAGTACGAAATGCAATATCACAATCGCAATATCGAAAAGTAGGAGGGATAACAAAAGTGTTGTTCAGGAAAAGTTGTGAAGTGCGAAGTGCGATGGATGACATGGTAGTGGGATTGGCGGCAGAGTGTGATGACAGTATCACAATCGGTGAAAAGGGACTGTAAGTATTAAAGAAGAAGGGAAAATGATGCAAAGTGTAATGTGCGATGCGGCGGAGTTTATCGCAATCAACGAAAAGGAGCGGTGAGTCTTACAGAAAAAGGAAAAGGTTGCGATGTGCAAAAAGAAAAAAGGCCAAAGGCTGCAAAGTGAGAAATGTGATGGGGTAAAAGTTGTGAATTGCAAAGTGCGATGAACTGTGAAGTGTGATGTGATAAAAGTTGCGAAATTTGAAATGCGATATCGCAGTTCGTAATATCACAAATTTTAAGGGGTAGCAGAAATTTTTTCTATCAAATGTTGCGAAGTACGAAGTGCGATAGCAGGAATTTCGAGGAGGAAAGGTGGAGGTCAAACTTTAAATTTTTTTCAAGCATTTTGTGAATAAAAAGAGTGACAACTACAACGAAAGGAGGTAATAGAGTGTAATTGAGGTGGTTGGAAGAATGAAAATAGAGATGGAGAATGAAATGGGAAGCACCATGGATTTGCTCTAGAATTTTAGCAATAATTCCTGCAATCTCCCTGCTAACTTATGCGCAAAGAAATAGACGAATGCGTAACAATATAGTGCAAAGGAAGACTGAAAAATGGTAATTCAACTCGACTTTTAATCTTAGAATAATGAACATAAATCTGTTTTTGGGTCTATGGGATAGTTCACCCTCCTTGAGCTCTATAACGGAGATGAGAAGGGGGTCTTGATCCACAAATTTTCAGTTTTTCTCCTCTATTCTATTACTCACAAGCAAATCAAACCTACAGTAGCACACTGAAAGAAAAACTAAACAAAAATGAAACTATCAGAAGAAGAACTAATTGAATGACAGAAAGCAGAGAACAAATACAACAGAGAGGCTGAGACACATGGATTGGGCCCTAAACCATGATCCTAGCTCTTTGAAACTTAAATAAGTAAAGTGAAATCAATCTTCTCATTCTCATACATTTCTGAAAGTTTGATCGTAGAGTAAAATAAAAAGCTCAATAGCTTGCAACAAATTTCTGACTAGAATCAACCTCTTCCTAGCTCTATCTCTACTCTATTTATTCTTCAGGGAAGCTACCAACAACTCCTTAGAAAATGGTGATTGAGTCCACTTGACTCCAAGTAAACAAATATTGGGTGCACTCCTCTTTGAGTTTCTTCGCTACCTCTGGAATTCGAGTTGTTGGAGAGAATCCTTGTGAATCCTTTGGCTGCCTTGGAATTCAAATTGCTAGAGAGAATATTTGGGATCTTTCAGCTGCTTTTAAGAGTTAAGGAGGGTGGATAATCCTCCTATAATTTCTCTTTGTTGTCTCCTCCAAGCATTTATGATAAAATCCTTATAAAAATGATAATAATTCATGATTTTATGCACTCAACCTCATATTAGGCACTCATAGTATGTTAGCCTTAATCGCCAACTATACTAGCATCACAAAACCAAATAATAATAAAAATGCAAGAAAAAAAGATCTAAGAAGGAAAAAAGGTGACCATTAACCCCTCCAAATATGTCTAATGATGGAGCTCATCATCAACCCCCTACTGAATAGTTTCTCATCCTCTCATAAACTAATCCTCCTCCTGCATTTCCTCCAGGGCTTTGACAACCCCCTGATTTCCTCAGGAAGAAGTGTGGGAGTTTCCCCAAGGGGGTAAAAACCACTATTCTTTTCTACATTCTAAAATTCTCTATCTTCATCATCTATGTCCTTTTCATCATTCAGCCCTAGCAGCAAAGGTGGGCTAACATTTAGTCCCAACCATTGGATCTTTTTTGCCTACATGGCCCTCTTGTATAATGGCACACTTTCCAATGCGCCCCTCAGTCTTTCTGGAGTATGGTACTCCTTTTTCTTGAGGCTATGAGGAAGGATTTTCCATCTCCTCTGGCTGGTCATAATGCACTCATCTTCTATCTTCCTAGAAATATCATCAAAGTGGTATATTACTTATGTTTGAGTCTGAAGGTAGCTTTCAATTAGTGAAGGGTCCCTTTCAATTTCTCGATGGTTAAGGATGACTCCTCTTGGGGTAAAATTTTTTGGTCTGATATATAAGGGTTCTCTATTTCTTCTTCCCATGACCCTCCATATCTATTTCACTCTAGTGTCCTCATTCATCATCCAAGATACTAAAGCCATCAACTGCATATCCCCCATTGTAGGATTGGGGTCCCAAGTATTCAGATTTGTCAGCACAAGGTCATGCACATAAAACTCTTCCATATTTTCCTGATCATCCATGTTAGCGTTCTTGTATAAATCCATGAATTTCCAACAATCTTGGAAAGGTAGGGATCCAAGGGAGGCTATAGTTCTGATTTGAAATAAGAGCCATTGCTGCTTGAGGTACACATCATATGAGTCAGAAGGGAATCTATGCTGAAGGGCTTTGATGCATAAGTCTTCCAAGGTGGCTACTTGCTATCTTTTTTCTGCAATTGCTCCTTCAATGTTACATTCTCTTCCTATGCCTTCTGCAGCTGCTCATGGGAGGAGTTTCTAGCTCTCTCTGACTTATCCTCTGACTCTTGTCAACTCTGAAATACATAGATGTCTGTGTTTTTCTCTTTGCACTCAGAGGAGCTAAGGTGGTAATCACCTCTTTGTCTTGAGGGGATGTGGTGTTGTGCTGTGAGTCTGCTTCTTGCTCACTTTCTGCTACCTCTATGACTTGTATTGTCATCTCCTTTGTTTTTCCTTGGCCCTTTTTCTCTTCCACTCCTTCTTCTGGTTCTTGTTTTGGTTGTTTGGGTAGCTATAAAAGCTTCCCTTTGTCCCTTTCTATTGTGTCGGATATGCGATATAATTTGGAAGCTAGCTCAACTGCTGGTGATTTTTTTTTGTTGCTGCTACTGCTTCACGTTGTTCAAATACACAACCCACTCTCGGTACTGCTGTGCTGTGGGCTCCCTTCGGTCACTTCCCTCAAAAATTCTCAATTCACTAGTTTGGATGAGATGAGATCTCTTTTTATTAGATTGCACAACTAATTTTGGAGTGCTTATGTAACTCGACATCAACTCTAGTTTTTGTTAGAGACCATTGTTTCCTTCTCTCTGTTAATTCATGATGGACTTCATGTTTCCTCCCCGCGTTCTCCTCTACTCCACTTGATTTAAATCTTTTCTTTTGCATGCACAAGTGGTGTGACTTTGTAGTTCTCCCTAGTCATACTTCATGATGGTGGCCAAGCTAACTGGCCACCTTTCTGCCCCTTAAACTCTAAGTCTGCAAATTTAATTATTTATGGCTATTATGGATGCATATCGAGGGGTGAGAAGATGTACCTGAGTTTACTTTTTGTTTTCAAGGCATGTGTAGGAGCTGTAATTTGGGGACAAGCCTCTTATATGCTGCGTTCTTCCTTATTTTCTTGTTTTATGAGTGAGCAACTTGCTAAATGAGAAACTCTCTAAGTGAGCTGGTGATATTTATTACTATTTTTTCCCATTGTAGATGCTACGTGGGGGTGATCTAGATGCCATGGGTGGCACTCCTATCTCTCCTAGGGTTTTCCTTATAAGCTCCTCCTTTTTTTTCTTTGCAGTCCGTGAACAACTTTGTTTTTGAAGGAACTTCCTGATGTTTGTAGAAGTTTTTGGCTTGCTTTATTTTGATACATTGTGCTCAGGAATGGAGGAATATGGTGTATGGAGGTGATGGAAGGAGTTATGGAAATGAATGTAGTGAATGATGGGATGGATGGTAAAATAGAAGGGGAGAGAAGATTATTGCTTCAACGAATGGAGTGAATAATGGGATGGATGGTAAAATAGAAAGGGAGAGAAGATGAATGCTTCCCTATGTTTCCAAAAACCATTAATAACCTTTAAAACAACAAACACAGAAAACACAGAGATGCAGTTGTAATTTTATTTTATTTTTATAAAGAAAGTGGGCTGCCTCCATGGAGGTTTTCAACCCACAACTTGCCTTGGGTGCCTCAAAGAGGTTTTCACCCATGGATCTTTGTTTCATTTTCTTTTTGCTCTTTTTTTTTCTTTAAGCAAGTGAGCTGCCTCCATCGAGGTTTTCAAATCAAAAGCTTTCCTTGGGTGCCTCAGAGAGGTTTTCACCCATGGATATTTATTCTTTTTTCTTTCACTTTTTTTTAGGAGGTGTGGGAACTATGGAGTTTCCCATCACATACACCTCTATTCTTATTGAATTTATGAATTATGCCCTTGACAAAGGATTCTTGTAGATTTTAAGTCTGTGACCATTGACAAGCAAGGGGATTCCTTCCTTATCTATGGTTCTGATTTGGAATGCGCCATTATCAAAACATTTTTCAACTATGTAAGGTCCCAACCATCTTGTCATCAATTTTCCTTTGAAATATTTAAACCTTGAATCATACAACAACACCCAATATCCTTCTTAGAAGGTCTTTTATTTGATGTTCTTGTTATGCCAGATCTTCCTTTGCAGCTGAACTACCTTCGTGTGAAGAAGTGTTTGCATTCTGAACTCATCCAATCCATTTAGTTGCAACAACATCTCTTTTCGGGCATTTGATAGATCTAGATTTAATTCAGATTCCATTCTTAAAGTATTGAATTCAAATTCAACTGACAGTAGAGCCTTCTTACCATAGACTAGTTCATAAGCAGTGAATCCTATTTTTGTCTTCCAAGTGGTGTGGGAGGCCCAAGTAGCTTCTACCAATCTATCTACCCAATATTTTCTACTCAACCTCACAACCTTGGTGAGTGTTGTATCTTAAGAGACAATCCCTTAGTTGTGGTAAGGAATCAGTGCTTAAGACATTTTAGAAATATATGTGGTGGCAGGTCGCCCTGCCTTTAACCCACATTCTCACTACTTTCATGCATATAAAAATGCATCTCCAAATTTATGCCCCAAATAAAACTTCAAGTCTGGGCAAGTTAAAAAACTTTTCAATAATGATGCAGAAGCTCTCTCTTTTCACAAATATCCATCATGAAGATTTCTTCACATTTAATATATGATTATAAAACCATATTTGAAATCCATTTTAAAGGATTCCTGCTTTCGCTTATTCCCAAGCGAGATCCCTTTTCATACCATACTCGGTCTTAATCAATAAACCCTTCTTATGACTATTCGAATAAACATTCGAACTTTGCATTCTAACCCAAAATAATAATGGTCCATAGCTTTTGAAATCTCACATTTACAATGTGAGATATATGCTCGCAAATTTGGATATTAACAAGCATTAATATATATATACTCTTTTAAGCCACCCATTATCATGCCAATAATTAAAGCCTTTCAACTTGTGGTATACCAAACTTGTCTCACGTGCTATACTTTCATTCTACCATATATTCGTGATATTTCAAAGCTACTTTATGTTATAAATTTAACACGAGCTTAACTCACCAATTCCGCCTTTGAATGAACCACACACAAGTCGATGCTCCACTTATATAAGACATATCTGGCCACCATTATTTTATTTCAACGAACTTAATTGCATACTTTGTTAACCTCTGTGCTATTTCCATAAGTGAACATCGTTGGATCTCTTGCCCTTGAGATCTAACAAAAATCGCGTTTTTTCCCTCACAGAGACTTAACACAAAATTGTTGTGCGATAAAACTGGTTTCCGAATACCATCTTTAACACGTGTCTGTCAATGACCCTAAACGTGTTCCATTTTGCAAAACAACTTACCAGTTATTTTCTATGTGATAACCATGGTTTTGGTTCAAAAACTGCTTTCACTGTTTGGTCACTGTTGACTTCACAGTTTCGCATCATTCCTTCCGCCTTCAATCGATCGAGCCAAGTACCGATCAATTTCTTCTTCACAGTTTTGATTTAATATTTCGTTCCAATTCAAAGTTCACTAAGAATTTTTCTCCAATCCCTATGCCTTATGAAGCTCGACTTCATATTCCTCTGCGCTTTTGATCTTATTTTCCATGCTAAACCTGCAATTCTGCCTTGTTGGGTTTGCATCTAAACTATGCCATTGCTCTCTGCTATTCCATGCAATGATATTCAAGGATCGGATAGGCTTTAAGAAAAATCCTCTACACCTAATTACAAGTCGAAAACCTTCAACGATTCTGCAGATGCTCACAATTCTGTCTTAATCATTTAACACAGAATTCTGCCTTCATTCTACGCTTCCATGTAGAAAATATTTTTCATGACCTCATCGGCTTTCATTTACCATCATTCACACGATTGTAACATTACTCCCTTCTCGTGCATTTTCTTCTGCCAATTTAACTCTGTTTTAAACAGTCCACTACACATCTCACTTGCTATGGAATTGCTTTCATTTAATGCACAAATTTGAACGTGTTAGGGCTCGATCTGCATATTCGATCTCAGTTTTTCCATATGATCTCTTCGTAGATCTCTATATTGGCTAACGCACATAATACTTTGTATTCAAAATTTCATTTTAATTACAAGTCATCGATCCTTTGATTGATCTCACAACATTATTATATTTCCTTTGCTTGCCTTCTGATTGCTTGCACAATTGCTTAATCTAAATTGAACTTTGGATTTAATCCTTCTCCTGTATAATCGATCTTCCAGTGATTGATATTCCAGATATGTATATTTATATAACTTTGTATACAAACCTTCTCACTCTAATTCATAAAATTGAAATTAAATCTGTAATTAACATCAATTTTCCAATTCGTATACGCACTCTCACTTCAAACCCCAATTACAGAATTTAAGCATGCAATTTCTCAATCAACCAATACATATAGTTATGAAACATATAATTTTATAATTACAAATGAAATTACTTACAGAATATCTGTTTCTGGCCTGATTTTCAAATCATTGGCCCTTCTTACACAATTTCCCGAAGGCTTGACAAACAAAACTCTGTTTATCCCCTTCAACTCCTGTTTCCTACCTCTCCTCTATTCTGATCTATTTTTCCTTTAAGGCTTATTAATTTATACAAATTTGGATGAACCAATTTAGGTTCAAATCCCTTTAATAACTCAACAAAGTCCTCAAATATCTCAACACCCCTACAATCTAGATTTTATCCCTAAAATCTTGAAACCAAATCCAACTTAGGGTTCATAATTAATTCTTAGATATCTCAAATCTAATTTCTCTCATGTTCTCCAAATCATTTGGGAACATTAACAAATCCTCACAATAATTAATTAAAATCTCTCAAAAATCCCACTAATATTTACATAAAATTAATATTTTCTCACAAACATAAGACCCCCTAGGTTTAATAAAATACAAAGTATTTTCCCGAATCTAATGCCCTTGCATCAATATGTCACAAAACTTATAATATCATATTGTCTTTGTTTAATACCTTTGGAAATTAATTCCTTAATACTCTCAATAATCTTATATAATGAAAGACTTCGCAATGCCATTAACTACTAATATCTGAGTGAAAAGAATATCTGGAAAGGAAACTCAAAATGATATGTTGAAAAACAGAATCTATCCCTTTAAACTTCAAAATAACTTTGTGTAGAAAGAATATGTGGAGTGAAGGAGTGAATATTAAGGCTATTTAACTCTTACTTACAGGTGCAATAAAGAGATTGGAAACTACTTTACTTCACTTCATTCAAAGAAGAATAAACACATAATGAAACTGGAAATACAAATCAACATCAATAGATGCAAGAAACTTGATATTCTTCCATTAATTTCTTAGAAAATTACGTACAAGATTTTTAGGCATTCAAAGGTCCAAAACTTGGAACCCTCTTCTTTCTTACTCGTTTGTTTAAATACATACAAAACAATTTGTAACTGCTGGAACTTCTTGTAACTACTTAAACTTCCTAAAACTGTGTAAACTACCTATTACATTACAATTAAAAACTTCATTACAATATCGATATTTTAACAAGAAAGAAAAATAAAATTAGAAATATTAATTTATTTACTGGATCTGGATTTGATTGGTTGTCGCTGTGTTTTCCAAATTTGTTGATGTGTCCTTCTAAGGTGCTAATGTGTCACCTCGTGAATCTTTCGTTCCTGCTCTGTACTTCTTCCAAATTTCAAAATTTGTCTTTTCTGATCGTTGTCTATTGCGTTCTGTCTTTTCTTTCCTTTTTCTCTGTGTTGAGTCACACACCCGAGTCCACTACTCGCGTTCATGTTTCTCCATAAAACCAACACAATTGCACATAATCTTGGATTTTAAATAAGTTCAATTTAACCTTTGAATGGTATCGTGTCTGCCTTTCCTCTACATTTTGGCCTTCAATGTTCACAACATATTTCTTAGCACCTTTCCTCCTGAGTTTACGCCATATGATATGCAATCACATCGCCTCATAATATCACAACCTTAGGCATCATCATAGATAAGATTTTATAACTTTTACCTCATCGACACTTTGCAACTTTGCCAATTTTCAATTCCTCTGATCGCCGCAAGACTTGGACTAGAAATATATTCTATTCACCTCTAATGAATGCATCGTGTCCGCTTTCTATCGCATTTCGACGTTTCACCGATTTTACTTTATAATCCTCCTTATCCTCCTCCGATGTGATTCAACATAGGAAACGCTTTACACCCGGATTTGAAATCCTTTGGAGTTCGCCTTTGAAACTACGTCACATCCGGGCTTTTTGTCTCGCTCCACAACTTTACTAATTTCCATTTTTTGCGATCACCACTAAACATTATTACATGCCATGTGCAATATACTGCACATTTAATCACCACCTCCCCTCTTTATAGCATCGCAACTTAAATCAATTTTTGTGTGAAGACTTAGCAATAAACACAAGAATAGCCAATGTGCGATATGCACCAACCATCTTATGTGATCTGGTCCGTCCATCACTTGTTATCATTTATGTGACTTGATCCTCAACGTCGATTTCCCCCCTTTACGCTTCTTCCAAAAGTCTTAAGTTTTTAAGGAAAATGCCAGTTATCTGCCTTCAAGAAATCTATATGATTTCTTCGATAACGAACATAGTTTCATTCAACAGGATCACATATGTTCCTTTAATGAATAAATGATCTTGATTACTAACTTGTTGTTCTCCACAGTGTAACCCTCCTGAGCTTATTTGGTATTTTGTAGCCTAGACTCTCCTGAGCTTGCGAATAAGCTCGACTCGAACTGCCTTCACATCTCTGCACATAATGTTAATACACTAACATATAAATCAAAATTATTTTTTGACATACAAAAATTTTACCTTTTCTTACATATATGATTTTTTTTGTATTTTTAAAAATATAATAAACATAATTGTGAATGAGCCACAACATCTGGATCCACCTAGGGATAGTGTTTTTTGCCATGAAACACTAAGAACCACAGATTAGTTCCTTCATCTCGGGCATGGATTTAAAATATTTCATGGTGATATATGAACAATGGAAATTCTGGTATTTAAAATAGTGAAATGTTGAACTTTAAGGTTGGAAACAATGTTTCAAATACTGCCCATTTACATGCAATTGTATTGATTCTTCATCTATATCTTCCAAAATGAATGTGTTATTTGACCTTAATTTAGTAATCTTGTATGGACCGTACCAGAGAGGATCGAACTTACCATGCTTCCCCTTATCTTCTCTTCTGGCGTCCCATCTTAATAATAAATCCCCTGCTTGGAAGATGACTTACTTTGATTTTCTGTCAAATATAGACTTCATCTTTTCCTAATAAGAAATCAAATTATCTCTAACTTTGTTTCTGTTTTCACTTGTCTCAACCACTTTGTTCATTCTTCTTACTAGAGCATTAGGTTCTTCCTAAGCTTCTTGAAGATGAGCAATCACTAGTCTAGCCAACTAAGTAGGAAATAGTGCCCGAGTTCCATAAACCAATTCATAGGGATACTTACCAGTAGACCTTTTGGTAGTTACTCGAACTGCCCAAAGGGAAAAATTCAACTTTGAATAATAGTCCTTATGATTTTCGGTGATTGTCTTCTTTAAGATTCTGACCAATGTCTTGTTTGAGGATTTTTCCAATCCATTTCCTTAGGGATGATATGCTATGGAATGTGATAAAATTACATTATAAGTTTGACAAAAATTAATGAATCGATCAGAGTTGAATTCCTGATCATTATCAGTTACAATCTTGATTGGACATCTGAATCTGCTGAAAATGTTCTCCTCCAGAAACTTCATCACTACTTGGTCGTTTGCCTTTTTAGTGGGTATTTCTTCAACCCACTTTGTGAAGTAATCAATGGTAGTTAGAATCCATTTGAACTGTCTAATTTATGGTGGATTCATTTCCCAATAAAATCCAACCCCCATTGCCTGAAAGGTTCTTCTATGAATATTGGGATGAGAGGTAATGGAGCAAGTCTTTTCTTTTCCGCAAACAACTAACATTTCCGAGAAATTCTGACCAGTCTATATACATCTACAAATAGGGTGGGACAATAGAACATAACTTGAGGATTTTATGAGCAGTGAACTTCCAGCTATAATGACCTCCACATAGACTTTCATGATATTCCCTGATGAATTCAATAGATTCACCTTCAGTTAAACAT
Source organism: Pinus albicaulis (assembly GCA_034641835.2). Lineage (NCBI taxonomy): Eukaryota > Viridiplantae > Streptophyta > Pinopsida > Pinales > Pinaceae > Pinus > Pinus albicaulis. The sequence goes on from CM076578.1 coordinate 318,020,941, forward strand.
AACAGAAAAATACCAGTATGATCTTTCCAGTATAGCTTTTCTCCTACTATAACATATGGCTGAGATTTTAGATTGAGAGCTCTATATTTCATTCTATTTAGTGAAGTTGGACAAGAAAATAAACACATGTAATTAAAAATTTCCTTATACCAATCTGAACACAAAAAATTGTATTGAATACCTGTTTTAGGCTTTCTCTGACCTTCTTCATTGGAAACTTCATCCACTAGTGCCAACAAGTTTATTCCCAATGCTTGAAAATTTGTTTCTGTTAACAAATTTGCTAAACTCTATCCCTTTAATAACTTGGTGGGTTTAATGTCCAAATCATACTCCTAGATTTTCGTTATCCACTTTCCTCTTTTTCCTTCAACATCACTTTGAACCAACAAGTCTTTAACATCAGAATTAGGGATATAAGAATTTATCTGGGACTATAACACATAAGTCCTAAAGGCTTTGAGTGCTTTGACCAATGCATACACTTGATTCTCCAAAATTTTATATTTAAGTTCAGCATCTCTGATAACTTTATTGAAAAATGCCACTGGCTTCTCCTTACTATCCTCATTTTTCTGCAACAACACAACAACAATAGTAGTGGGTGATGAAAATGAGAATATCTGAAAGGCTCTTTGATAATCTGGACTAATTAGAATTGGAGCTTCCTACAATGCCTCTTTTATTCTAGCAAATGCTTCTCTTGCTTCCTTATCCCATCTTTCTTCTGCATTTTTCTTCAACATGTTTGTTATAGTTCTCACAATCTCAGCATAATTTGGCATAAACCTCCTCAGAAAGTTTATTTTAACAAAAATAATTGAAAATATTTCTTTCTTCTGGGTAAAGGAATTGTCTAAATTGATTCCACTCTTGCTGGATCAATATTTACTCTTTGTTTTGAAACTATGTGACCCAATAATTTAACTTCTTATAATGAAAATAAATATTTCTTGGGATTTAGTGACAGACCAAAATTTCTGCACTTTTGAAAGGTATTTTGTAAATGGTCCAAGTGTTCATCATCTGACCTCGAGAAAACAGTTGCATTAGCTAGATATAGAACCACATATTTGTCACTAAAAAAACGCTATGTCCATGGCCCTTTGAAATGTTGCACCAACATTCATAAGAAAAAATGGCATCCTTGCATACATGAAGGTGCCCCAGGGGGTTGTGAAAGTTATCTTATTTTGATCTTATTTTTCAACTACAACCTGATTACACCCAAAGAATCCATCAACCATGGACATCCTGTAAGCTCCTGTCACCTTCTGTAGGACATAATCCATTTTTGGCAAGGGATAATTATCTTTTAGAGATGCTCTTTTCAAATTCCTGAAGTCCACACACAATCTTATTTCTCCACTATTATTCCTCACAGGAAACATATTAGAAACCCAATCTAAATATCTGAGAGGAGCTATGATTTTTTCTTGCATCAATTTCTTCACTTATTTTTCAATTGGAGCTAAAAGTAATGGATTAATCTATCTGAGCTTTTGTCTGTGTGGTTTGATTCCTTCTTTCAATGGAATCTTATGCTGAATTATGCTTGTGTCATATGTTTTCAGGTCTTCATGTGACCAAAGAAACACATCCATATATTTCTTTAATATATCAATGTATCTTTATTTATAGTTTTTGGGAACACCTTTGAACAATTTCACCATTTTTGGTTCCTGCTGAGTTCCCAAATTACAATCCTCCATCTCTTCCTCTTGATGTATTTTCTTCGAATTAACAGCAACATCGTTAGAGTCAAATAATATTTCAAGCGGAACTAGCCCTTTGGGGAGCACAATATCTTTTAACTGAATGATCTTCTCATCACCAATTGACAGTTTGAGGTGTTTTATTTCTGCTTTCTACTCATTTTGTTCTTCTTCATTGTCAATCTCAGCATCCTCAACATTTCCAATCATAGTAAAGAATTGATTTATCTGTTCATCATCTTCAAACACCTGCCAATGTTTCATATTGTTAGGGATAGAGGGTCTATGTCTAATTTCAATTTCATACCTTAGCCTTAGATTTATTGGAGGCTTGAAGGTACTGGTTGCAACTGCTAATGTGTAAACCATTCTATTCTCCTCCCTCGAGATAAAATGAAGATTGAAGGCTTCAAAATAGTTCTCCATCAAATCCCAAAATTCATTTCTGTATGATCTTAGTCTCAGATTCTTGGTTTGACAATGATTTTTTATGTCTTATTATTAATTCAGAATCACAAAAAATCGAGATACATTGAATTCCCATATATTTAGAAATCTAAAAACTTAAGATCAAGGCCTCATACTGAACCACATTATTTGTTGAATAAAATTATAACTTAAAAGAAAAAGGCATGAGGTTACCTTCTGGTGATATCAACATGAATCCAGCTCCTGTGCCATCATTGGAGTAGGCACCATCAAAGTAGCAATTCCAAAGCTTATTTAAATGCAGCTCATTATATACAAATGTTGAAGAGAGCTACTTTTCTGTGTCTTCAGTAAATTTTACATCTTCATGCAACATGAAACACGAAAGGTCTTCTTTTTCCTGACTATAAATGGGGGAATTACCTGCATCCTTCTTTGTAGTGGTTTTCACAAACCTTATTTCTCTATACAATATCCTTTCTTCCCCATTGGAAATAGGAATGATAGCATAAGTGAAATCTAATTTTAAAACTCCTCCCAAATTTTGTCCCCAAGATCTTGACAAGAGCATTCCAAATTTAGCTGGAATGTCAGCAACCACTATGTCCATAACAATAATTTTTGTTGGAATGTGTGCCAAATACACTACCATGTCCTTTATTAACCCAACACATTTCACCCTCTTGGAGTCAAATGAATATAGATCCCTGTAAGGTTTAGTAATCTGCAAATTCAATTCCTTCATGACAGACAATGGCATAAGATTGTGGGAATCCCCTGAATCTAACATATAGTTATGAAGAATAAAATCATGAAGCAATAATGAAATGTAACATGGAGGAACAGAAGAGTCCACTTATTCTACTTGAGGGAAAAAAGTGACTAGTGGCTTCTCTTCATGCAAGTTCACAGTATCATTAATATCTTTATTCTATGAGAGATTAATAAATTTTGAAATTTCCTTTTTGTAAACTGTTGTTTTAGCCAATTCAAGAAGAGGTACATGAATCTTGATTTTCTCCAACTCCTTTTTCAAACTAAACATCTGAGTCTTCTTAACATTCTTTTCAGGTTCTTCTTCAATCTTTCTAGAACTTGAAATATGTTGAGGTACAGGAACAAATTTCTCCAAAATATTTGTATCAACTGCTTTGTTTTGGGAAGATTCACCCTGTTGTACTTTTGTTCGATCTACTAAATTTGCAAGTTGTTTTCCTTTATCTATTTGTTTTACAGGGTCCTTCTATGGTGGAGTCACCATTGGAGAAGGGGCATAATCTTGTTTTTCAACCTCACTATCTTGCGTCGTAGATCTCTTTATTGATCTCAAGTTATACTTTTTATGCAACTCAACTTGCATAAAATCAGTGAATTTTTTATAGTATTCATTTATCTCATCTTCATAAAAAGACATTTCAGCCTCTGCATATTCTTCTTCACAATTTTTATTCTTCATCATCAAATCTTATATACACAACATATATTTGATCTTCATCTTCTTTTTTGTCATCTTTTGTTGACTCTCGAGGTGTTGCTTCTATATACAATGGTTCTTGGACTTGATCTTGTTCTTTTCTTTCCCTCTGCAAAATTTGCAGGGGTTGTTTTCTGAATTGAGGATTAAATCCTCCTCTGTTTTGTTCTATTGGTCTCTGGGAGTTCTTACTTTCCTACTCTATCTTAACCAACTGATTTGAATTTTTTTTTATCACCTTTGTCATATCTTTGATCGTGTGTTGATTCTTCTTTTTCTTTTCCCTTCTCTTGAACTGACTGCTTTTCTTTTATTTTCCCACCTGCAGTCATATTAGCTTCAATCTCTATAGCATTCGTTTGTATTTTCTCAAGAGTATGGGATTTCCTCTCTCTAAGTGTAAAACTGAAATCAACTTCAAAAGCCCCAGTAAAAACTACCTTTGCTCCAACAGTATGGGGCTTCATCTCTATAGGTAAACTATTGTACAATTTGTTGACTCTTTTAACAAACTCAAAAATGTTCTCATCCGACTTTATTTTAATTGCATTAAATTATGTTAATGAATAACCATGATCTCTCTTCTCTCCCCATCTCTGAGTGAATTGAGTTTCTAACTCTTCCTAGTTATTAATTGAACCAATTGGTAAACCTTTGAACCATTTTCTAGCCGCTCCATTTAGAGACTGCACAAAAAATCTCATTACAACATCAAGATGTTCTACATTTAAATTTTCAGCAAAATTGCAAAATAGGGGTAAATGTTGTTATGTCATTACTTCATCTTCTACAGTGAAACGAGGAAGTAATTTAAGATATTCTTGAGGCATGGAATTCATTGGTTGTGGAACATTAAGTGGTGCATATCTATTCATCAAGGAAGTTGGTGTTGTCATATTTACACCTTGATTAACTCTTCTTTGGGTGAAAAAGTTTGATGAACCTGCTATGAAAGTGAATGAAGGTGGTGAAAAAACCGATATGGGAGTGGGTTTATGAACCATAGCACAGAAACCAGAAACTATAGTTTGTTGAGCTTGTGTAAAGGTAAAAGAAACATACTTAAAGAAATGTTCTTCCAACTTAGGTTCTTGAAAATGAATGGGTGTGAAAGGTGAATCTTGTTCCAGGAAAGGGAGTTCCTTGGAGATATCTTCAAAAAAAGGGTTAAGAGAACTGCTTCCAGGAGCAGACAATGTAGAATCAGGTGTTGAATTTGTTTTTGGTTTCTAAGCCCTTTTAGAAACCAACCTTTCTGGATATGAAAAAGTAGGAAATTTCTACTGCAAGGTATTTGACCTCGTGTGAGGCCTTTTGAAAGCCAAGATTCTAAAAATAACAGACACAACTGAATATTTCCTCCTCATTGAACAACCAGAGGAAATAGTATGAAAACCCAAGGAAAATGAACTTCACTTATTACTCCCCGGAAACAACGCCAAAAAATGTTGTATCTTAAGAGACAATCCCTTGGTTGTGGTAAGGAATCAATGCTTAAGACATTTTATAAATATATGTCACAAAACTTATAATATCACATAGTATTTATTTAATACCTTTGGAAATTAATTCTTTAATACCCTCAATAATATGATATAATGAAAGACTTCACAATGCCATTAATTTCCGACATCTGAGTGAAAAGAAGAACAGGAAGGGAAACTCAAAATGATATGTTGAAAAATAGAATCTATCACTTTAAAATTCAGAAGAACTTTGTGTAGAAAGAATAGTTGGAGTGAAGGAGCGCATATTAAGTCTATTTAAATCTTACTTACAGGTGTAATAAAGAGACCGACAACTAATTTTCTTCACTTCATTCAAAGAAGAATAAACATAGAATGAAACTAGAAAGACAAATCAACATCAATAGATGCAAGAAACTTGATCTTCTTCCATTAATTTCTCAGAAAATTAAGTACAAAATTTTTAGTCATCCAGAGGTCCAAAACGTGGAACCCTCTCCTTTCCTACTCATTGGTTTAAATATATACAAAAATAGTTTGTAACTACTGGAACTTATTGTAACTACTCAAACTTCCTAAAATTGTGTAAACTTCCTATTACAATGCAATTAAAGACTTCATTACAATATCGATCTTTTAAAATGAAAGAAAATAAAATTAGAAATATCAATTTATTTATTGGATATGGATTTGATTGGTTTTCATTGTGTTTTTTAGAATTGTTTATGTGTCCTTCTGAGGTGCTAATGTGTCACCTGGTCAATCTGTCACCCCTGATCTGTACTTCTTCCAGATTTCAACATTTGTCTTTTATGCTCGCTGTCTATTGCATTATGTCTTTTCTTTCCCTTTGCTCTGCTTCAGGCCAAATACCCGAGTTCACTGCCTGCGTTCACGTTTCTCCATAAAACCAATTCAATTGCACATAATATTGGCTTTTAAATAAGTTCAAATTAACCTTTGAATGGTATCACGTCCACCTTTCCTCTAAATTTTGGCCTTTGGCGTTCAAAACATATTTCTTAGCACCTTTCCTCCTGAGCTTACGTCATGCGATATGAGATCACATTGCCTCATAATATCACAACTTTAGGCCTCATCGCAGATCAGATTTTATAACTTTTACCTCATCAACACTTCGCAACTTTTCCAATTTTAAATTCCTTCGATTGTCGCAGGACTTGGACTTGAAATATATTCTATTCACCTCTGAAGAATGGATTGCGTATGCTTTCTATCGAATTTCAGCGTTTCACCAATTTTATTTTCTAATCCTCCTTATCCTCATCCGATATGATTTAACATAGGAAATACTTTACATCTGGATTTGAAATCCTTTGGAGTTCACCTTTGAAACTACATTGTATCCGGACTTTTTGTCACACTCCGTAACTTTACTAATTTCCAATTTCTGTGATCACCACTAAACCTTATCGCATGCGATGTGCAACATACTTTTCATTGCATCGACACCTCCCATATTTATAGCATCACAACTTAAATCACTTGCCATGTGCAGACTTAGCAATAAACACAAGAATCGTTGATGTGTGATATGCGCCAACCATATTATGTGATCTTGTCGGTCCATCACTCACTATCATTTTTGTGACTTGATCCTCACCATCTATTTTCCCCCTTTACGCTTCTTCAAACTCTTAAGTTTTTAAGGAAAACACCAGTTCTCTACATTTGAGAAATATATACGATTTCTTCGATAACGAACATAGTTTCATTCAATAGGCTCAGATATGTTCCTTTAACGAATAAACGATCTCGATTACTAACTTGTTGTTCTCCATGGTGTAACCCTCCTAAGCTTATTTGGTATTCTGTAGCGCTAGTCTCTCCCGAGCTTGCAAATAAGCCTGACTCGATCTGCCTTCACATATTTGCATATAATGGTAATACACCAACATATAAATCAAAATTCTTTTTCGACATACAAAAAGTTTACCTTTTCTAGCATATTTTTTTTTTTTGTATTTTGAAAAATATAATAAACATAATTGCAGATGATCCACAATAGTGAGGATGCTCTCTAAATATTTGTTAGTTACTTCTACTTGGCCATTCGCCTGAGGGTGATAGGCAGTAGAAGTTATATGCTTAATCTTGTGCTTCCTCAAAATATTTTCAATGAGGTGAGAGGTGAATTGTGCTCCCTGATCAGTGAATATTTCTATGGGGTACCGAAACTTGTAAAACACATTATCGCTCAGAAATTCTGCTACTTTCTCCTCGGTTGCTACCTTCACTACCTTTTTTTAAGCCCACTTTGTCAGGTAATCAATGCAGACTATGATATACTACTTTTGTCTGGATGGTGGATCGATAGGTCCAAAAAAGTCCATGCCCCCCTTATCAAATGGCTCAAGAGCCACCTGAGGGTGTAAATGAATATCATCCCTTCGCGTGGGTCTCCCCATCCTTTAGCATTGGTCACACCTACTAGTGTATCTTCTGGAATCTTGGTGAAAGGTAGGCCAATAGTATCCAGCATGCAAAAATTTGTAAGCAATTCTCTTTGTAGCAAAGTGGCCTCCACATGGGCTTTAATGACATGCAGAGAGGAAATCAAAAAATTCTTCCTCCCTCACACATCTCCTTAGGATTTGATCAAGGCCTAACTTAAAAAGGTTCCCCCCAATCCAAATGAAAGGGGTGCTTTTTCTGATGATTCTTCCCCTCTCCCTGAATGAAAAATTAGGAGGGAGTCTCCCAGCAACCAAGTAGTTGGCTATATCAAAAAACCATGCTGATAGTGTTGATATAGCAAAGAGATGTTCATATGGCAGTTGGTCATCCACCATTCCTTCTTCACATGAAGGGAGAGCTAACCTAAAAAACAAATCTGCAACAACATTTTCCTTTCCAGGTTTATCAACAATAATCAAATCAAATTGTTGCAAAAGTAACAACCATCTAATTATCCTAGCATTAACAACCGGTTTGTTCATTAAATACTTGATGGTTGAATGGTTAGTGTGAGAAAATTTCTGATGTCCAATCACATAATGCTTGAATTTTTTCGAAGCATTGACAATGGCTAACATTGTCTCCTTCTTAGTAATAATATAATTCAGTTCGATCTTGGACAAGTTCTTGTTGATGAATTAAATGGCATAAGGGATTTTTTCCTCTAATTGTCCAAATGTTTCCCCTACAACTTTTTCGTATGCATCAATGTGGATGTGGAAAGGTAGAGTCCAATTTTGACCTCAGAGGAATGGGAAAGTAGTCAACTTTTCCTTAATGAGCTTGAAAGCCTCTTGACAAGGACCAAACAAAATAAATTCAGAATATTTGGCCAATAACCCAAATAATGGCGAAGCCATATTGCTGAAATATTTGGTGAACCTTCTATAGTAACCAGATAAGCTGAAGAAACTCCTGACATCTTTCTTCTTTTTAGAAGCAGGTACCCTTTTGATGATAGTGATTTTGTTCAGGTCTACCTATAATCCCGCTTAGGATATGGAGTGGCCTCATACAACCCCTTATTTCTTCAAGAATTCACATTTTTTTGGGCTCAAGGAGAGATGCATCTCAATGGAACTTCTTAGTACTTTACCTAAATTAGAGAGAGCTTCCTGGAATTCATCCCCACATGGTTTGAAATCAACCATGTAGATTTCGACAGATTCATGGACTAACTCAGAAAATATGCTCAGGACAGCTCCTTGGAAGGTATCTAGGGCATTGCACAACCCAAAGGGTAGGACTCTATAAGCAAAGGTACCCCAAGGGCAAGTGAAAGTAGTCCTATCCTGGTCTTCAGGGTTGATTTGAATTTGATTGTACCCACTGAACCCATCTAAGAAATAAAATAATTTCTTCCCCGTAAGGCCATCCAAGACTTGGTCTATAAAGGGCAAAGGGAAGTGGTATTTATTGGTGGCTTTGTTAAGTTCTCGATAATCAACACAAATTTTCCACTTCCCATTCTTCTTTGGGACTAGGACAAGAGGGGATACCCACTCACTGTTGGATATAGGATATATGAACCTTGCATCCAATAGTTTTTGCAGCTCTTCTTTGACTATGTCTTTCAAAGTCGGGTCCATCCTTATTTGGGGTTGTCTCACAGGCTTGCATCCTTCTTTGATGTAAATGTGATATCTGCATACTGAAGGATGCACCCCTTTTATGTCCCTGTAATCCCAAGAAAATGCTTCAATATTTTATTTCAAAAGTTGGCATAGCTACTTCTCTTCTTCATTCAAGAGGTTTGGGTTAATTTTAAGAGATCTGGATGGGCCAAAATCAATAGCCTTAGTGGTTTCAGAGGTTGAATCAACTGAGTGCACTTCCATCCAAGGTTGGCTTTCAGACTCTTTGACTAAGGTTTTGAGAGGAATGTTAGTGGAGGACTGGTTTTGAATGGCATGGTTGATGAGTTCATCTTCATCAAGCTGCCCCCCTCTAAGAATATCATCTACGGTACACATATGGGCAATGTTATATAACTCATATTCTTCATCCTCAAACCATATAGGGAGATCATAATCAATGGAAGGTTGGGCCAGAGGATATAACACTAGTTGTTTAGACAAAGTCCCATTTTTGATAGTCATGTTTCCGGCCCAACAACTAATATGTGAAATGGCGAACCAAGGTCTCCCTAAGATGAGAGGATAACCATTAAAGTTGGTTTTTGGTTGCAGGACCAGGAAATCTCTAAGATACTCCCAAGATTTAATGGTAACCATAACATCCTCAACAATTCCTTCTAGAGTTACTATGGATCAATCTGCAAATTACAGAACTATCGTGGTTTTCCACAAAGTCCCCTGGAGATCAAGTTTCAACATAATTTCCTTGGTCATGATATTGATGGCAGCCCCTTATCAATCAAATTTTCGGGGACTATGACACCATCTATATGCACATCAAAAACTAGACTACTAGGGTCCAGGTACTTTGGAAATATCACCTTCCCTGGCATTAGGTCAGACAGTTGTCCTACCACATTAATGGTGGGGTTATATCTCTTCCTTCTCCCAGGTTTCTTGAAGCACTTTTCTTTGATGAGATTATTGTAGATAGGGACATCCTTAATGGCCTGGAGAAGTGGTATATTTACACAAAAATTTTCCAATTCTCCCAGTAGTTCAGTATCCTCTGGGGTGTGTTGACTTGGGTGGATCAAGTGCTCAGGAAGAGAAGTTTGTTGGATCTGAGTGTTACCTTCTTATTTTTCCTCCTCAACCTCTACAGGTGGATATGGATCATGGTTTTCTGAGAGTACTCTTCCTGACCTAAGATTAACCTCCTGTATCTCCACAACATAAGCTGGATGTGATGTTTCTCCACTGGGAGCCTACTATGCCTATCTGTTGTTCGGGTTTGGATTGGGTTGTGAAGGTATAGGTAGCCTAGGTGGAGCAGCATGAGTAAGCTAAGGTTGAGGTTTTGGTGGAGGCATTAAAGTAGGTGGTTCATTTTTCTAATGCCTCCACCTTTGGGATGGATTGTTCCTCTGAGGTTGTTGTGGAACATATTGCTAAAATGGTTGATTTACTTGCTGAGGATGATATGAAGGGTTGTAAGGCCAAGTAGGAGGTGTAGAACAGGATGGAGGAGTGGGGGTGTACCAAGGTTGCACGCGTGCGCTCTGATTGTTGTGACAGTAAGAGTAGGTGCACCTTACATACCTTGTTGATATGACCAAGGGCCTTGAGGCTTTCCCTGGTTGATGAAACAGAGTTTCTCTGGCATTACTTCCCCACCTTGATATACAGCTTTAAGTCCAGGTAAGGAGGGAAACTTTTCTGTGCCATGATTCGCCTCACAGACTAAGAAAACCTCTTTTATATTCAGTGGACATTGATTTCTTGGGTGCTTGCTAGTACATGTAGGATAAAATAAGGCCAAGGCTCTCTCTAACTCCTCTTACTTCCTTTCCACCTACACTGTGTCCATTTGCAAAGCGAAGGTGTGCACCATGTCACTCTTGAAGTACTCTATCATGCTTCCAATCTCATGTTTTATGAAGGTGGAAGAGGAAGGGGCATTGGATGTACTTTGGCTAGCTCTTCCCTTCTTCCTAAATGCCCTAGAATAGTTCTGGAAGACAATTTTGATTTTTTCATAGGGTTTTTCATATATATCTCCTCCTGATAGAATATTCAAGGTTTCCATCAACTCTTCACTGATCCCTCAAAGAAGTACAAGTTTAAGTGATTCAAGATCAAGAGTACAGTTGGCTCTATTATAGTTCAATTGAAACCTCTCTTCATGGTTCTCTAAGGATTCATCCAGCCCTAGTCTCATCCTAAAGATCTCATCCTTAGTTTCCTTGGACCTACAATAGTCTTTGTATTTGCTGCTGAAGGACTCTTCCATCTATGGTGAGTTAGTGATGCTATCCCTAGGGAGACCCATGAACCAACGCAAGGTTGCATCCTTAAGGGTGGATAGGAATAGCTTCAACTTTTGATCATCAGAGGCGTAGTCATAAGTCCTACAAACAACAACAATTTCAAACATGAATGTGTCAAGTTCCTCAGTGGTAATTCCATGAAAGTGTGGAAGAGATTAGGGGCCAATTTTTTTCATTTTAGTTTCCCCATCTACTTCTCTTATGGGAAATGTCTCTGGATCCCAGCCATGGTTAAGATAGGTGAAGCAGGTCCCTCAGTCGAAACAAGGTCTTCTTCTTCTTCCACAATAGGATCCTCAAAATATTCAGAAGGCTCTCCTATAGGGGGTTCAATCTCACTACCACTAAAGAAGAGTGAAGGGCGGCTAGGAGATGATGTGGGGGTTTTAGGTAAGATTTGTTTTTGAGTATTCCTACTCCTAAGAGGCTTGAAAATCATATATTTTTTTATTTTTTTTAATATTTTTGAAATGACATGAAAAGAAAAGAAAGTAGGAAAGAATGCTAAAACAAAATCAAAGCATCTACTAGACACCTCCCCAACAATGAAAGTGGTGAGCCCTAGTATTGCACCAAGAGTTCTGCAACTCCCAGGGGCTGCCCTACTTTACTTTATCAACCCGGGGTTCATACAAACTTGGAGGTGACAGTGCTATATACACAACATATGCATTTTTTTCATGTCATCCTCTTCTACTTTATGAAACGGTGTTATTTCCTAAACTATGATAAAAACTGAAAAGTAAATTGCTGGAAGGAAATCACAGAAAGGAAACTAACTTAATTTGCAGAAAGGAAATGAGAGAAAGAAAATAAATTAAATTGCTGAAAATAAATGGAAGAAAGAAATCAATTCTAAACCACACTTTACTTGTCCAAATGGCTAAATGCACTCTACTTACCCTATGGTCTATCTACCATGCTTCTATCGATGTACTAAGCTATCCTTGACTTAATTATAATTGAAAAAGTGTTGATTTGCAGCTTGGAGGAAAAAAATCTAAAGAGGCTAATGGAGGGCTTAACACATGAAACAAGGATTAGAAGTGGAAAGAGGGGTTTAAACATTATTAAAACTTTGTTATAGCACAAAAATGTTTTGGAGCGGAATAATATGAAAAGTGTGATGGCGGAGATGCGCTGGAGAAAAAGTTGTGAAGTGAAAAGTACGACGGGATAAAAGATGTGGCGTGCGAAATGCGATGGGAAAGAACTTTGAAATGTGAAATGAGATAATTTAGATGATGTGGCAGTAGGATAGGTGTCTGAGCGCTTTGATCAGATTGTAATTGGCAGAAAGGAATGGTAAGTGTTAAAGGAAATAAACTAAACAATGCGATGTGTGAAATGCGATAGGGATAAACATTGCGATTTTTTATGGGTGACATCGCGGTGGGACTGGCGGCCTAGTGCGATTTTAATATTTCAATTTACAGATAGGAGCAGCAATTCTTAAAAGAAAAAGGAAAATGATGCAAATTGCGAAGTGCGAAATGCAACGGGATAAAATCTGCGAAGTGCAAAATGCGATATCACAATCTCAATATTGCAAATTTGGATGGATAACAGAAGTGTTTTTTAGGAAACGTTGCAAATGTGAAGTGCGATGGGTGACATGGTAGTGGGAACAGTGGCGGAGTGCTATGACACTATCGCAATCGGCGAAAAGGAGCAGTAAGTCTTAAAAAAAAAGGGAAAAATATGCGAAGTGCAATGTGCAATGCGGTGAAGTTTATCACAATCAGCGAAAAGGAGTGTTGAGTCTTAAAGAAAAATGAAAAGGTTGCGAAGTGCGAAATGTGAAAATGCTAAAGGTTGCAAAGTGAAAAATGCAACTGTGAAGTGCGAAGTGTGATGAACTGCGAAGTGCGATCTGTTAAAAGTTGTGAAATGCGAAATGCGATATCGCAGTTCGTAATATCTCAAAGTTTGAGGGGTAGCGGAAATGTTGTCCAGGAAAAGTTGTGAAGTGAGAAATGCGATAACAGGAATTTTGAGGAGGAAAGGCAGAGGTCAAACTGTAAAGGGTTTTCAAGCGTTTTGTGAATAAAAAGAGCGACAACTACAATGAAATAAGGAGGGAATATAGCGTAACCGAGGTGGTTGGAAGCATGAAAACATAGATGGAGAATGAAACGGGAAGCACCAAAGAGCTACTCTGGGATTTTAACAATAATTCCTGAAATCACCATGCTAGCTTATGTGCAAAGAAACAGATAAATCATTAAAAATATAATGCAAAGACAAACTAACGCAACTGTACTTTTAATCTTAGAACAATGAACAAAAATCCATTTTTGGGTCTTTGAGACGGTTCACCCTCCTTGAGCTCTATTGACAGAGATAAGAAGGGGGTCTTGATCCACAAATTTTTGGTTTTTCTCCTCTATTCTATTAATGACAAGGAAATGAAACCTACAATAGCACACTGAAAGAAAAACTAAACAACAATGAAACTATCAGAAGCAGAACTAGTTGAATGACAGAAAGCAGAGACCAAATACGGCAGAGAGGCTAAGGCACATGGGTTGTGCCCTAACCCACGAGCCTAGCTCTCTGAAACTTCAATCATTAAATTGAAATCAATCTGCCCATTTCATAAAAGAATAACCTAATACATTTCTGAAAGTTTGATCGTTGAATAAAATAAAAAGCTCCATAGCTTACAACAAAGTTCTAACTAGAATTGACCCCTTACTAGCTCTATCTCTACTCTATTTATTCTACAGGGAAGCTACCAATAGATCCATAGAAAATGGTGATTGAGTCTTCTTGAGTCCAAGTAAACAAAGATTGGGTGCACTCCTCTTTGATTTTCTTGGCTGCCTCTGGAATTCGAATTGCTAGAGAGAATCCTTGGGGATCCTTCGGCTGCCTTTTGAATTCGAATTACTGGAAAGAATATTTGGGATCCTTTAGCTTCCTTTGAGAGTTAAGAAGGGTGGAAAATCCTCCTATAATTTATCTTTGTTGTCTCCTCCAAGTCTTTGTGATAAAATACTTATAAAAATGCTAATAATTAATGATTTTCTACACTAAACCTCATTTTAGGCACTTAGAGTATGTTAGCCTTAATTTCCACCTATACCAGCATCATAAAACCAAATAATAATAAAAATACATGAAAAAGAGATCTAAGAAGGAAAAAAGGTGACCATTAACCCCTCCAAATATGTCTAATGATGGAGCTCATCACTTATGCTTCATTAGTTCTAACAACGGGGGTTCAGAGGGGGCTAGCCCCCTCCATATGACTACAGTGATGAAACCATGGGTGGAGAGGATTCAAACAACAAGAGATTAATGTTAATTAAAACTTGTTATTGCATTAACTCATGGGTTTAAAAACTAATTAAATATGTTTATATGAATCATATAAACACGTAGTTAAGATGCGCTTAACCCTGTTAAGTTGTCTTAAATGCTAGTTAATCCATGATTAAACTGGCATCAGATTTAGTGGCAGCTTCAGATTCAACAGAATCCACAAAAATAGCGGAACTATAAAGAGTCTTCTTCAGATTTGAAGGAGAAATTGTAGGAAAATTTGTTTTTTCCATAACTGAGCCAATTTCAGACCAATTTTGGTTCAGGAAAAGTCATTCTTGGTAGATTTTAATGTTTTTGACACATTAGAGCATATTGCAGAGGAAATAGGAGACTATAAACATCATTATTTCCATAATTGAGATAGTAAAAAGACTCATGGCCATGGAAGCTGGACCAAGGAGATGTAGCCCACGAGGGTTGAACTCCTTCATCAAAACAAAGTTTTATTGATTCAATTGTGATGGTTTTCTGCATGTTTATATGTTGTTGTTTATCATTTAGTTTCCATTATTTTATGTTCAAGTACTCAACTTAATCTCCACACATTTACTTGTTAATCAATCATAAGAACTTCAATAAACCCTTGTACAAGAAGAAAATATCAACACTTTTAATAGAAATCTAAAGATGATATTATCACATCATTAACTAACAATAAAATTCAGATCAAGATGATTCCAGAGAAAAGGTTATTTTCTTGTTTTGCTTGAGTTTTGTGCAAGAAGGCTTTTAATAGTTGCAATTTTGTGATGCTTACAAGGTTGAAGTTGCACAGAGGAGAAGGGAAACTATTAGTTTCTAGTCCCAACGTTAGGACCAGAAGACGAAGATTTATAAGAGCATCATCTTCAACCAAAGTTCCACTCATAGCTACACTTGAAGCACCTCAATTTTTATCTCTAGAAGTTGCGATTAAAGACGTAGAAATTTCACAAGAAGTTGTGTTGATTTAAGAGGTACAAGCATCAGAAGCTGAGCTTGAATCCTTAGCCATCATGTCAGGTGTTCGAGAGACTCAAGGAAATTCAGAAGAGGAATATGTCAAGAGATACTTCAATGACATAAAGAGGATGGTTAAAATCATGTTTGATACATTCAATGTTGAAAGGGCAAGAGAAGGTTCTCAACCTCCACATGGAGAAGGAACTTCATATGATAAGAAGGATGAAGAGAAGAGTTCAAAGGGAAGTGGAGTAAAGCCACCTCCATCTCCACCATCCTCATCCTCATCATCTTCATCAACATCATCTTCCACATCCACCACAAGAACCACCCATACTCATTCAAAAACCCCAAAAGGAAAAACTCCATTACTCAAGTTGGACATTAAGTTTGAACTTCCCATGTACAATGGTGAGGTAAATGCAGAGAAGTTGGACAATTGGATCCGTCAATTGGAGGTATACTGCAGAATTCAAAATCTACAATAAGATGACATAAAGATCCAATTAGCTTCATTGAGGCTAGAAGGAGAATCACTAGCATGGTGGGAAGAAAAGACTCAAGAGGAAATGTGAATCCATGGTAAGATATCAATTTCTTGGGTTGAGTTTATTTCTTCGATTAAAACACATTTTTATCAATCAGCCTATATGCAAAAATTATATTATGAGTTGGAAAAAATTTAGGCAACTCAAGGGTCAAACAGATAAAGAGTAAACCCAAGAGTTTAGAAAAAGGGCTTTGTTGTTAGGAATAAACTTGAATTCCCAATACACACTCTTGAAATACATTGGGTTCTTACATTCATATTTGAAACATACTATCTTTATGTTTAACCCAATAAATTCGGATGAAGTATGTGTGCAAGCCATGCATCTTGAAGCAAGGGGAAAGAACATTCAGGAAGAGGGCAGTAAAAAGAAACCATTCAAGGGTAAGGGAAAAGAGAAGGGAGGAAAATGGAAGGGAAAGAAGAATGAAAGTGTTAAGAAAGAAGGGGGGGAAACTACATGCAAACATTGTTCCAAAGAAGGGCATGTTGAAGCCCACTATTTGAAATTAAATCCTGAACTAAGGCCTAAGAAACCAAACAATAAGGGGAAACAAAAGATGACTCCCAGCACACAACATGATCTTGGATCCAATTCCGGTGATGAGACCAAGATTGTAGCCATGGTCAAAAAGGGAAAAGAAGCCATAGAAATTACTAGTTCCTCAAATTGTCACAACAAAACTCCAAATGAATACACGAGGATAGAATTGTTACATGTAAGGGTGATTTCAAATCATACAAATATTGATGCATTGTTTGATAGTGGGTCACAAGAAAACATTGTTTTAGAAGTCTTGGTAAAAAAGTTTAACCTTGAAAACATACCACATCATAAGCCATACCCTTTGGATTGGATAGTCAAGAATGCCAATTTACAGGTTACAACAAAATGCATATTTCGAATTGCCATTACTGCAAACTTTGTTGATGAAGTTGAGTTAGATGTGGTTCCACTTAACATTTTTGGAATTATCTTGGGAACTCCATATTTTTATGAGAGGGAAGCGGTATTTTATCTCCATGAGAACAATTATCATTTTCTCAAGGATGGGGTGGAGTATATTGTGAGAGCTCATCACAAAAAGCTGAATATTTCTTTAGTTAATGCAGGGCAGATGAAGAGACTAGTTAATGCAAGTAAATTGTTTTTTCTTCTCATGATAAAGAAAAAGGATGATATTGAATATGAATCCTTTGAATGATGTGATGAAAAATTAAAATATGATTTGTTTTATGTGGCAAGTTAGCATGGCGATATGTTTGAAGAACCAAGTGGGTTACCTCCCAAAAGGGGAATTCAACATGATATTCAGCTGCAGCAAGATGTTCCACTTCCAAAAATTGGTATGTATCGCATGTAAATCACGGAGAGTTTGGAAATCAAGAAGAAAATCCAAGAATTGATAAAAAAAGGTAGCATACTCCCACCTACTTCACCATGTGGTTCACTGATTGTTTTGGTATCGAAGAAGGATGGGAATTGGCACATGCGCATAGATTTTCGTGCACTAAATAAAATCACAGTTAAAAATTTCCATCCAATCCCACAAATTGATGATTTTCTTGATCAGTTAAGGTATGAAAAGTATTTCACTAAGGTAGACTTAAGAACTGGTTATCATCAAGTTCGAATAGCTGAGGAGGACATTTGGAAAAACGCATTTAAAACTATAAAATGATTGTTTGAGTGGCTAGTTATGCCATTTGGTATAACAAATTCTCAAACTACTTTCATGAGAGTTATGAATGTTGTTTTAAGACCATTTATAGATGAATTTTTCATTTCTTACTTAGATCATATTTTTATATTGAGAAAATCAAGAGATTAACATGTCATGCATGTGAACAAGGTACTTGATATCTTGAAAAAGAACAGTTATTTTTAAAGATGCTGAAGTGTGAGTTTCGTAAGAATTCTTTAGTGTATTTGCGACAAATTGGGAGGTGAGTTGAAGATATACCATTTCAAAGTTGAGGTCATTCTGAATTGGCCCAAGCCCAATATAGTTATGGAGGTAAGAGGATTTCTTGCAGTAGCACAGTATTTGAGGAAATTCGTTGCTAATTTTTCTTCCATTGCATCTCCCTTACATGCATGTACAAGTGTCAAGAAATTATTACATTGGGGAGATATGGAGCAAAAATAATTTGATGATTTAAAACAAAATATCCATTCAGCACTGGTATTGTCTCTTCTGGATCTTAGACAGCCATTTGAGATGCAAACAGATGATAGTGATTATGCCATGGGAGCAGTTATGATGCAACATGGTAAGCTTATTTCATTTCATTTTGAAAATTTTAATGGAGTTGTGACTAACTATCCCACCTATGACAAAGAGTTATATGCATTGGTACAACGTAATGAAATGGAAGCAATATTTGATGGGGAAAGAGACCATTATTTTTATCGACCATCAGCCATTATAGTACTTACAGTCACAGTCAAATGTGTAGCAATCAAGACATTTCAGATGGATTGGATTTCTACAAAAATATCATTTGTTTATTAGGTATAAAAAGGGAATCTACAATAAGGTAGCTTATATGCTCTCTATACCTATTTTAAATTCATCTATTATACTCAAGCATGATTCATTTATGCATGAAAGTTACATTGACCAATATGCATATGATACTGATTTTCAAGATGTGTATGAAATCTTGAGTCAAGGAAACCGAATTGAAGAGTAGATTATCATGTGCATAACAATTTTTTGTATCACTTGGGCAAGTTATGTATTCCACAGGGAGGAAGAAACAATATCATAAGGGAGGTGAATACTTCATTGACTGCTGGACATTTTAGTGTAGGCAAGATGGTAGTAAATCTCCAAAAGTATTGTTATTGGCCAAACATAATTGATAGTGTATCTCGTTTTATTAGAGGATGTTCTTTGTGTGCAATAAGTAAGCCTACGAAACTAGGATTGTACACTCCACTTCCGGTACCTTCACATCCTTGGGAGAGTATCATTGTTAGCCCCCCTATGAAATTCTTGACAAGCAAACTGAGGGCTAGTTTGCTCTGGAGCCTCCAAGGAATGCCTTTTCACTGAAAATTCATCCTCCTTGGAGCCTCTGTGTTGCTGTGCCTAACATATAGCCCCTCTGCTGATTCATTTCTCAAAAGGCCCATTTTTCCCCCTATATCCTGCAAATTTCCCCATCCCAACCTCTATTTTCCCTTTGTCAAAATTCTCCTTTAATCTCCCCATTATCTCCTTAAAATTCCCCTAAAAACCTACCTCAACCCCACCATCACCTCTTTATTTCTCCAAATTTCCATTTCACCCCTTTATCGTTACCTCCCTTGGGCCTGAAATTGCATTCAAAATGAGTTAAAATGATGAAATTTATGAGTTTGGGCCTTAGCCCCCTTCCCCTCTCATAAGACCCGGCGCTGGAACCCAAGGCTAAACCCTACAGGTGCTGGTCCCCTCCAAACCTTCTCCGCGCGAAAAATCATCAAAAAACTTTTGAAAACGCGCATTTGTGGGTTTTAATATATTTTATTTGATCGACGAACCTCGACCGTCTATTAAAAATCCGATCCAACGGCGCGGAGCCTGCCCGAAACAGTGGACCCCGCCTGTCATACGTCATCCGCCCATAAACCGCCGGTTTTTTCCGCACCGCCCCCGTGCGCTTGGTGGTTTTTCCCCAGAGGCCAGCGACTCCATTCATCTCCTACCACGCGTCCCCCTATACTATTCTGAAAACCGCCATTTCGCGCATTAATCTTCGGACGAAAGCCGGGCAGCGGAATTCACGATCACCGTCCAATCTCGAGTGCTCCATCCTACGATCGTAATTCATCGAAGCTGCACACTGCTTAACCTGCTGTCCCTCGCCCCCATGGCCCACTGTGCATCACGTTCTGCCGTCGATCTCCCACGATCAACGGTTCAGATCCATCCCCCTACCGTTGACCGTTCCATTGCATCCCGCCTCGCCATGTCAGCTACACGTACTCTCTTCTGTATAGTCTATCATTCTATTGCATATATATGTGCCATTCTCGCATTTTTTAATGTTTTTCATGTGTTTTCACTCTGCAGACCATTAAACCTCCACCAGAGCTCGTTGTATCATTTCGTCGCGTTTTCTCCTCTGTCCTTCGTCCGCATGGCTATCTCCCACGTCCACAGTGTGTCTTCGTCTCCTCCGTCATTCACATCAGTGAATTTCTTCACAGTCTTCATGTCTTGCAGGGATATTTAGAAGAAATGGCCGCCATGATACACTTTTGCACTACCAGGATAGATAAAACCAAAGAAGATCTGTTTTAGGAGAAGAATTTATTAGAAAGGACCAAGGAAGGTGGAGATAGGGATTTCTATTAATGAAACAGACTTCAAACCCTGTGGGAGATCAGCCAGCGCCATTTAAAGCTTGAGCTAACCTGTCAGAGGCAGAAATGAAGTAGCAGAGTATTATAGGAAAAAGAAAAGAATATTAAGGCACGATAAAGAAGATCTTGAGCCTTAATCGGTGTTTAAGAGGCAAAGCATCAGTTCACAGATCCTGGGGATCGATCAAAGGACCCTGAACGCAGGCAAAAGGTAACATCAGGGTTTTCGTCAGCAAAATGTTTTTCTATATTAGGTACAGGGCACCCATACTGTCTTATTTATACACCTTGTCCCTGAAAGGATTTCCACCAGACAACAGTTCAAAACCACTAGAGGATTTATGTGACAGGCCTTTCAGTAGTTTATTTTATTTCTGTTCAAGGCACCAGGAGTACTTCAGTCAAAAGATGTCAAGATCAAATCTGGAGCAGATCGTTCTCTCACAAGGAAGGTGACAGAGATTGAATATACAGTATGTCAAGTAGAATGGGTTTCGGCCCTGCATTCATTGTTGTGTTTAAAGATACATTTAATTTTCACCTACTCCCTCAGTCGATCTTAGGCTTACCCTTTGCTATAAAGCACAGAAGGAAACATTGTAATGGTTGTTGATGAGATATCAGTGAAACGCAAGTATTGTTTCCTCTTGAGGCTGGATGTATTCCGACTGAATGTTCAAGTTACGGGCTATGATGTACCTGATTGGTGTTGTTTTTAATATGCTAAGCATGTTTCTTTGGATCCTGATCTAAAGAAGCTGGTGATGTTTTCTTCTCTCTGTGTTTAATTCCATTTCATTTCATTTCTGCTGGTAGGCAACAGAAGTATAATATAGGATTCACCCTAGATAGGTGCCCTATGTTTCCTGCTCTCTCTACCTCAATGTTTTCTGCTGATATGTGTATCTGAATGTTGATTTCAATTGATTTAACCAGTGTAGTGGATGACATTGCCTGCTCTCTGATGTATGAATTAATGAAATCTATATTTAGATGTTCTTGTTAGGATTTAGTTGAATGTGTTGAGAATCATGGAGGTCTGGAACCTGATCTCTATCTCTCTAGGAGCTTTCCATCCCAATTAAACCTTTCCAAGATCCCTTGTTTCACCTCTGATTCTGTCCAAGCAGGCCTAGAGTTAAATGACCTCTGGTCTGATCTATAGACAGAGTTGGTTGGTTCTCCTCCTTTCATTTTCAGTCCTTAATGTTCCATTCCATCTTCTATCCTTTAAGACCCAAATGCTCTAGATGACTAGCCCAACTGAAAGCTTGCACATTGATTACAAGTAAATCCTTTCTTGACTCCATAGCCCAATGGCTTTGAGATTCTCAGAGTTATCTATCTCAGCCTAAGCTTCCTCTTTGCTCATCCTTGTCTTATATTGGTCCTTCTTTTCTTGATTCCCTCCAACCAAACACAAACAATCAAACAAACAACCTCGAGCCTATAACTAGCCTAAAATCTTATACTTTGAGCCTTAAAGACATAAACCTTTGGCTATCATAGAGAGATCCCTCTCTGGACCTAGGAGGGCTATATCCTAAGGTCTGAAAGTGGTTCTATGTTGTCTCATCTTTTGGTCTCTGTCAACCTGGCCAAAACATGGGATCCCCAACATAATGGTGACTCCGCTGGGGATATTCTGGGTACATTTCACCTTAAGCATTCGTAAAGAACCTCAGAAACTTAGAACTCTGGTCAGGTTGACAATAAGTCATCCCTTTCTTGAATCAACCTCCATTATTGAATATCCACCATACTCTTAGACAGAGCCTGGAAAGGGCCAGGTAGCCTCCAGATCTCATCCTCTTTTCAGAGGTGACATATCTGGTAAATTCCCTCCCAGTCAATCTCTGGTTGGAGCTTGTTGTGTTAGAGGAGATTCTTGAAAGGTGATAGTGCCTGAGCACTGTGGTGGACAGTGTGCCCCTTAGAAACATCCTAAACCCTCCACCTGGCGACTCCATTGTTCCTAAACGTTAAAAGACTCCACTGGGAGAGCAGGCCCAAAACATAATGAAGACTCTGCTAGGAGGCCAGTCTCTGAGACAACATCAACCATAGTAGAAATAACAAATAGGGTTAAGCTTCTTAAGCTTATAAACAACATTCTGGCTTTCAGAACCATTCATACGAGAGCTTTCCCTGATCCAAACCCACCTGAAATAGTTGATAATTCGGAGAAAATCCTCAAGAGAACACCTGTAAGTAAGGGATCAACTATTTCCAGCAACATTCATAGAGCTAATTCTGCACCAGAAGATCTTGCAGCTCTATTAGACCCTTTTTCTGACCTAGAACTAGGTCATTCAGTGTTTCAAACCAGCCAGACACTAGGGACAGTGAAACCCCTCCTTCCACACCACCTGACTTTCACTTCCTTCAAAACTTGGGGCTCTCTCACCCTAGATCTACTCAACAGACTTCTGTTGGTATTAATATCCCTATCATTCAAATACCAGCTGCTCAAATTAACCCTTTGCCTCACCAGAATATCATCATGGCAGCTTGGTATGCACCTTTAGTTCTACCCCAACCCATGTTACCCTTACCCAATGATTATCAATCAAAAATCCCACACTTCACTACTAAAGAGTCTATCATAGCTCAACAACATGTAGATAAAATGGAGGATTCTTTTGATTATATGGAAATTGATGATGAAACAATCAAAATGAGGATCTTTGCCCAAAGTCTAGGGGGTGAGGTGAAAAAATGGTTTAAGAATTTACCTCCTGGCAGTATCCAAGATCTCCCTGCATTATACCAGACCTTTATAAACAAGTGGGAGGTTAGATCAAACCCTCGCCAGCTCCTAGCAGAATACATGTCCCTTAAGAGGAATGTAAGAGAGAGTGTTCATGATTATACCACTAGATTCAACAACATCTACAATGCTCTCCCTCCACACATGAAACCTCCACAAGGTATGGCCCTGGCTAAATATCCAGATGGGTTTGATGCTGACATGGCCTATGAGCTTAGAGACAAAGAGTACACCACATTAGAAGACATGCAAAAAGAAGCAATAACCATAGAGGCAAACCTGATGGAAAAAAGGGCAAGATTAAAAGCTGAAAAAAGGGTAACATATAGGGATGAAAATATAGCTTCCACATCTTATCCCAAATATGACAGACTTTCAAAAAATGTGGAAGAACTTCAACAAATGATAAAGAGGATGGTTGTCCAAAACAACAACCAAAACAGAAACCAGAACCAAAACATTAGAAGAAACAATGCTGCCCCCAACAGACAAAGAGAGTCATATCAACAAATTATTCCCCCATTTCAAGAAAAAATTTTAAATGAAGAGGAGGGAATCATTGAAGAGTCTGAAGGGAATACCATAAATATGTTTCAAGCAGAGGACTCAGTCCTTAACTATGATTCAGAAGAAGACCAACCCTCACCTTCATATTGGAGTGAGGAATGGTTAGAAACTGAAGATTACAGACTAGGATTTGAAAATGCCATGTTGCAAGTCAGGGAACAATATGAACTTAGGAGAAAGAAAAGCCAAGATACTTCTAAAACAAAGACGCCTGAGGTAACCATCAAGAAAAGACCTGATAAATCCTCCAAAGCATCTGCCGCAAACAACAAATCAGCAGCTGAAGGTTCTGGTAAACATAAGGAGAAGGACAACCAAGACACTGGAAAACAAAGCCAACCAACCAGCGGTACTAGCACTTCAGTTAGTGCTCCTGATACAACTGTTCCAAACCCTGCACATAGTGAAAAATCATAATCTGATTCGGCCATTAAAGCAGTAGCAAATAAAATAGAGTCAAGTGTTTCCAAGACGCAGTCCGCTTTCAATTTAGAGAGTGAGATTGCAAAAATCAAAATCTCTGTACCATTATCTGAGCTGGCCACTCAAAATGTATATAAAGGAAAAATTTTGAAAGCATTAAATTTGGGAGAAATGAATGATTCTGTAAATTTGAATGATGATCAACTAGCCCTGCTCTTTGGTCCAAAAATTGAAGGAAAATCTCAGGAAGGGGTAGTTCCACCTTTTTATATCAGTCTTAACATTCATGACAAGATACTCCATAATGCCATGCATGATTTTGGTGCGTCACATAATCTAATGCCTAAGGTAGTGATGGAGAGGCTAGGCCTAGAAATCACCAGACCCTACAAAGACTTATATTCATTTGACTCTAGCAGAGTAAAATGCTTAGGCCTCATCGAAGACTTATGTGTGAGTTTAACCCAGATTCTTGCTAAGTGTATAGTCATGGATGTTGTGGTGGCAGATGTGCCACCAAAGTATGGCATGCTATTATCAAGATCATGGGGAGCCAAACTACAAGGAACAATGTAGATGGATGGCTCATATGCCACTATCCCTATTTTTGGCCAACTTAGAAGACTGTATAGAGAGTCTCAGATGAAATTCTTAGCCAGTAGCCCCGAGAAACCTGAAAATCACCATTATACTCTGTACATATATATTTGGACTCTTTCATTCTCTGCAATGACCAATCTTCAGAAGAGCCAAGATCAGAAAATGGAGATACAAACATACAGCCCATGGATTTCAACATAATGGCTACTCTGGAAGAATACGATGAAGAATACCATGGGATAACTACTGAAAATATAACTCTGAATGAAACAGAAACAGAGCAAGAACAACAAGCCAACCACCTCCCTGATCACCATGCCCATAATGAAATACAAAACAACCCCTCTTCTAGCACAAACCTTACAACTCAACATAATGACGAATCCAGATGTAGGGGAGGGGGTGAAAACGAATTAAACAAAGAACCCTTGTGGGAAATGAACTTTGATGGGTCCTGTACTAGGCAGAGTGTTGGAGCAGGAGTGTGGCTGCGTAACACTGAGAGTGATCATGCAGAGAGCCACGCTGTCAATCTGCATTTCAAATGCACAAATAACATTGCAGAATATGAGGCTCTGATCTTGGGCTTAAATCTATTGAAAAGGTTAGGAGCCCGTAAGATAGCTGTGAGAGGAGACTCAGAGTTAGTGATCAAACAGGTGAATGGTGAGTATTTAGCAAAACATCCCAGGCTTAGGGCATACAGGAATGACACTCTAGATCTGCTGAAAACGTTTGTTGAATATGGATTAGTGTTCATTCCTAGGGGTCAAAACGCAGTTGCAAATGGATTAGCTTGTCTAGCTAGCTCATATCCTAAGGCCCCATTTGACCAACAAATTATCATTCAGACCAAATTCAGACCTGCAGTGCCAGACAATGAAAAATACTGGCAGGTTTTTGAAGGAGACAAACAGATTGAAGATTTCCTGGTGGGCAGGAATGAGTTTGAATTTTCTGATTTAGACTCGATTTCTGATGATAACTGCCCAAGCGAGGACCCCCCAGATGAACAAGAAACACCCTGTAACATATAAATAAATTTTTTTCTGAGAAAACTGGAAAGTTTAACGAAAATAGTGAAAACGTAGAAAATGAAGAGGTTGAGGTGCTGCAGGCCAAAGATAAGAACATACCAAGAGGCCTGGCACCCTTAGAGGACCTCTTTGATTTTGATGATGTACCAAAAAATCCCTCAATTGAACATGCTAATTCTGATGTGGAAGAATGCAACATTGGCACTGAAGACAAACCCAGAATGATAAAACTGGCTAAGTCTATACCTGCAAACATGAAGAAAAAATACATTGACCTATTCAGGGAATTCATTGATGTGTTTGCATGGAGCTATGAAGACTTAAAGGCCTATGACATCAACATCATACAACACAAGATACCACTAAAGAAAAATCAGAAGCCTTTTAGACAAAAACTTCGAAGAATCAATCCAAAACAATTGCCTGCAGTAGAGAAAGAGATCAAAAAGATGTATGATGCAGGCATAATAGTCCCTGTAAGGTTTTCTGATTGGGTGTCAAACTTAGTGGCTGTAAGGAAGAAAACAGGGGAGATCAGACTATTCATAGACTTCAGAAACCTGAATAGAGCCTCCCTGAAAGACAACTACCCTTTGCCTAGAATGGAGCATATCCTACAGAAGGTAGTAGGCTCTAAAAGGATCTCCCTGCTTGATGGTTTTTCAGGATACAACCAAGTTCTGGTACTCCCAGAAGATCAACTCAAAACAGCTTTTACCACTCCATGGGGCACCTTCATGTACTTGAAAATGCATTTTGGATTGATGAATGCTGGAGCTACCTTCCAGAGAGCGATGGACATAGCTTTCTCAGAGGAGATAGGACACTTCATAGTTATCTACCTGGATGACTTGAGTTTCTTTTCTAAAACCAAAGAAGAACACCTGAAACATCTGAGGAAAGTTTTTGAAAAATGTAGAAGGTATGGTCTATCCCTAAATCCTAAGAAAACTGTTTTTGGGCTACAATAAGGCAAACTTCTAGGCCACATTATATCTGAGAAAGGAATCAGGATAGACCCACAGAGATTTGAGGGAATACTTCAAATTACGCATCCAAGGAACATCAAGGAGTTGTAGTCCTTCATAGGGAAGATCAATTTCCTCAGGAGATTCATTCCTAACCTTGCTGAGCACCTTAGAAAAATGACTGAAATGCTAAAGAAAGGTGCAGGAATTAAGTGGACTATTGAAGCCAAGAAATATTTTGAGTCAGTAAAACTTTAACTCACTCGGGCCCCTGTACTTATCATCCCTAACTTCTCAAAATATTTTCTGATCTTTTCATTTTCTTCCCAACACACCATAGCTGCAGTTTTGCTGCAGAAAAATTCAGAAGGTAATGAACAGCCTATAGCTTTCTTCAGTAAAGCCTTAAGAGATTCACCCTTAAAGTACAACATCATGGAAAAGCAGGCCTATGCCCTGATTAAAGCCCTAAAAGACTTTAGGGTGTACATTCTGCATTCTCACACCATTGCCTATGTGCCAAATATAGTGGTCAAATATATCTTGTCCCAAGACCCAGATGGGAAAAGGGGCAAATGGATTACTACCATCTTAGAATATGACATTGAAATAAAACCCACCAAGCTGATCAAAGGTCAAGGCATGGCCCAATTAATGGCCGAATCGAACCTGTAGGCCCTTGACATTAACATGTTGAATGCCCTAGATGAGCAGGAAGGATTGCCCCATCCCACTGTTGAGGAGCAGTTTCAGAACTCTCCTTGGTATACTGATATCCTTTATCTGCTCACTAATATCAATGCCCCTCCAGAACTATCCAAAAAAAAGGCCAGATTCATAAAAATCAAAGCTAGAAATTATTTTATTTTGAATGAGAATCTATATTGGAAAAATCCGAATGGCCTTTTGCTGAAATGTTTGTCTAAAACTAAAGCTGAAAGAGTCAAACAAGAATTCCATGCTGGGGAGTGTGGAGGCCACCTGAGTTGGAAAACCACTGAAAATAAGATACTCAGGGCTGGTTACTACTGGCCTACCCTCTTCAGTGATGTCCATAAAATGATTCTTTCCTGCCACAAATGCCAAATATTTGAGGGCAAAAGAAAGCTCCTTCCCCTCTCGTTACAACCTATCACCATAGAAGGTCCCTTCATGCAATGGGGCCTAGAATTTATAGGAGAAATTCACCCTGCCTCCTCTGGACAACATAAATGGATCCTAACTGCTACAGATTACTTCACTAAATGGATAGAAGCCATACCCGCTAGGAATGCCACTGATTCTGTCATCATTAGGTTCCTAGAAAACTTCATCCTATCTCGTTTTGGTTGTCCAAGGAAAATAATCACTGACAATGCTGTTGCTTTCGGATCCAAAAGAATGGTTGATTTATGTCACAAGTACGGAATAGCACTTGGACATTCAACTGCCTATTACCCCCAGGGTAATGGCCTAGCTGAATCATCAAATAAAAGCCTGGTTACAATCATTAAGAAGCTGCTGGAAGAGAATAAAAGGTCATGGCACAAAAAATTGATACATGCTTTGTGGGCAGATAGGCTCACTACAAAGAAATTGATTGGCATGTCACCCTTTCAGCTTGTTTATGGGACTGAAGCAGTTTTTCCTACTAGTCTTGGAGTTCCAGTAATCAAGCTTGTTCAGGAGATCCAATCAGAGGAGGACAGCATGATAAGGAGAATCAATGAAACTATCCATCTATAGCAAACAAGGGAGCAGTTTTATGACAAAGCTATCAGAGTACAGGAAGGCATAAAGAGACAATTTGACAAAAGAACCAAAGCTTCAGATTTCAAGGTTGGAGATAAGGTTCTGAGATGGGATTCAAGAAGAGAGGACAAGGGAAAACATGGCAAATTTGACAGCTTGTGGCAAGGTCCATTTGTCATCCAAGCCACTATGGGTCCTAATGCATTTTTTCTGCAAGAAATTGATGGCACATAATTGTTTGGGGGTCCTGTCAATGGCAGGATGCTCAAACATTACTTTTATTAATTTTCCATTTCCAGTTTCATCTCCATTGTACATACCATTGCAAATTTTCATTTTAAGAAAAAGAGAAAATGTTCCCAAAAAATAGAATGAAAAGAGAGGTTCAGACATGCTCAAAACATGAACCTTTGAAGTAAAAAGCATGGCTCAAACCTGATCAAAATCTGAGCCAAAAGGAAGCAGAATAGCTGGTCCTAACAAGCCCAAAATCTGGACCAGCAATGAAAGGAATAATCAGCTCTAATCTGCCCAAAGCTAGAGCTGAAATCAAAGAAAGAGGTGACTCAAATATGCTCAAAACCTGAGTCACAAGAAAGAAAGAAGAATGTTTCAAAGTCGCAGAATTCCATGTCTTCACATTTTTTCCTTCTACAAGTTTCTATCCAGCAAGTCAGACAGTCTAATCCTGGCTTGGCTGTGTTTAAATTTCCTGTCTTAGAATGTAGGTGAAGAAACCTGTTGGACAGTTTAATCCCAACAGGTAGTAGATTAGGTAGAGAAATATATGAGGTCAGCAGTCTAATCTGGCCTCATGGAGCAATAAGGGTAGATTTAGAATAGGTTTGTTTTTGTTTTGCAAAATAAATGTAAAGGGTCTGCTAGTTCAAATGCACCCAAGGGAAAATTGTAGAACTGTAGTTTGGGTAGGTAGATTGGTTGGGAGAATGTTTCTGCTAATATATCATGTTTGTGGTAACTAAAATCAAAGAAGGAAGATGGCTTATGATAGCAGGCATCTGGCCTGCTCCAAGAGATCAATTTCTGAATTCTTGACTCCTCCAAGGAGCATCCATCCCCATGTGGAGCCACTGTTAGCCCCCCTATGAAATTCTTGACTAGCAAGCTGAGGGCTAGTTTTCTCTAGAGCCTCCAAGGAATGTCTTTTCCCTGAAAATTCATCCTCCTTGGAGCCTCTGTGTTGCTGTGCCTATCATATAGCCCCTCTGTTGATTCATTTCTCAAAAGGCCCATTTTTCCCCCTATATCCTGCAAATTTCCCCATCCCAACCTCTTTTTACCTTTGTCAAAATTCTCCTTTAATCTCCCCATTATCTCCTTAAAATTCCCCTAAAAAACTACCTCAACCCCACCATCACCTCTTTATTTCTCCAAATTTCCATTTCAGTCCTTTATCGTTACCTCCCTTGGGCCTGAAATTGCATTCAAAATGAGTTAAAATGATGAAATTTATGAGTTTGGGCCTTAGCCCCCTTCCCCTCTCATAAGACCTAGCGCCGAAACCCAAGGCTAAACCCTCCAGGCGTTGGTCCCCTCCAAACCTTCTCCGTGCGAAAAATCATCAAAAAACCTTTGAAAACGGGCATTTGTGGGTTTTAATATATTTTATTTGATCGACGAACCTCGACCATCCATTAAAAATCCGATCCAACGGCGCGGAGCCCGCCCGAAATAGTGGACCCCGCCTGTCATACGTCATCCGCCCATAAACCGCCGGTTTTTTCCGCACCGCCCCTGCGCGCTTGGTGGTTTTTCCCCGGAGGCCAGTGACTCCATTCATCTCCTGCCATGCGTCCCCCTGTACTATTCTGACAACCGCCATTTCGCGCATTAATCTTCGGACGAAAGCCGGGCAGCGGAATTCACGGTCACCGTCCGATCTCGAGCGCTTCATCCTACGGTCGTAATTCATCGAAGCTGCACACTGCTTAACCCACTGTCCCTCGTCCCCATGGCCCACTGTGCATCGCGTTCCACCGTCGATCTCCCACGATCAACGGTTCAGATCCATCCCCCCGCCGTTGACCGTTCCATTGCATCCCACCTCGCCACGTCAGCTACACGTACTCTCCTCCGTACAATCTATCATTCTATTGCATATATACGTCCCATTCTCGCGTTTTTTAATGTTTTTCATGCGGTTTCACTCTGCAGACCATTAAACCTCCACCAGAGCTTGTTGTATCATTTCGTCGCGTTTTCTCTTCTGTCCTTCATCCGCATGGATATCTCCCATGTCCACAGTGTGTCTTCGTCTCCTCCGTCATTCGCATCAGTGAATTTCTTCACAGTCTTTGTGTCTTGCAGGGATATTTAGAAGAAATGGCCGCCATGATACACTTCTGCACTACCAGGATAGATAAAACCGAAGAAGATCTGTTTTAGGAGCAGAATTTATTAGAAAGGACCAAGGAAGGTGGAGATAGGGATTTCTATTAAAGAAACAGACTTCAAACCTTGTGGGAGATCAGCCAGCGCCATTTAAAGCTCGAGCTAACCTGTCAAAGGAAGAAATGAAGTAGCAGAGTATTATAGGACAAAGCAAAGAAGATTAAGGCACGATAAAGAAGATCTTGAGCCTTAATCGGTGTTTAAGAGGCAAAGCATCAGTTCACAGATCTCGGGGATCGATCAAAGGACCCTGAATGCAGGAAAAAGGTAACATCAGGGTTTTTGTCAGCAGAATGTTTTTCTATATCAGGTGCAGGGCACCCATACTGTCTTATTTATACACCTTGTCCCTGAAAGGATTTCCACCAGACAATAGTTCAAAACCACCGGAGCATTTATGTGACAGGCCTTTCAGTAGTTTATTTTATTTCTGTTCAAGGCACCAGGAGTACTTCAGTCAAAATATGTCAAGATCAAATCTGGAGTAGATCGTTCTCTCACAAGGAAGGTGACAGAGATTGAATATACAGTATGTCAAGTAGAATGGGTTTCGGCCCTGCATTTATTGTTGTGTTTAAAGATACATTTAATTTTCACCTACTCCCTCAGTCGATCTTAGGCTCACCCTTTGCTATAAAGCACAGAAGGAAACATTGTAATGGTTGTTGATGAGATATCAGTGAAACGCAAGTATTGTTTCCTCTTGAGACAAGTTCTCTGTGTAAATTGTAAGATAGACTGAGGCTGGATGTATTCAGACTGAATGTTCAAGTTACGGGCTATGATGTACCTGATTGGTGTTGTTTTTAATATGACAAGCATGTTTCTTTGGATCCTGATCTAAAGCAGCTGGTGATGTTTTCTTCTCTCTGTGTTTAATTCCATTTCGTTTCATTTCCGTTGGTAGGCAACATAAGTATAATATAGGATTCACCCTAGATAGGTGCCCTATGTTTCCTGCTCTCTCTACCTCAATTTTTTCTGCTGATATGTGTATCTGAATGTTGATTTCAATTGATTTAACCAGTGTAGTGGATGACATTGCCTGCTCTCTGATGTATGAATTAATGAAATCTATATTTATATGTTCTTGTTAGGATTTAGTTGAATGTGTTGAGAATCCTGGAGGTCTGGAACCTGATCTCTATCTCTCTAGGAGCTTTCCATCCCAATTAAACCTTTCCAAGATCCCTTGTTTCACCTTTGATTCTGTCCAAGCAGGCCTGGAGTTAAATGACTTCTGGTCTAATCTATAGACAGAGTTGGTTGGTTCTCCTCCTTTCATTTTCAGTCCTTAATGTTCCATTCCATCTTCTATCCTTTAAGACCCAAATGCTCTAGATGACTAGCCCAACTGAAAGCTTGCACATTGATTACAAGTAAATCCTTTCTTGACTCCATAGCCCAATGGCTTTGAGGTTCTTAGAGTTATCTATCTCAGCCTAAGCTTCCTCTTTGCTCATCCTTGTCTTATATTGGTCCTTCTTTTCCTGATTCCCTCCAACCAAACACAAACAATTAAGAAAACAACCTCGAGCCTATAACTAGCCTAAAATCTTATACTTTGAGCCTTAAAGACATAAACCTTTGGCTATCATAGAGAGATCCCTCTCTCGACCTAGGAGGGCTAGATCCTAAGGTCTGAAAGTGGTTCTATGTTGTCTCATCTTTTGGTCTCTGTCAACCTGGCCAAAACATGGGAACCCCAACAATCACAATGGATTTTGTAGGAGGTCTTCCAATGTCAAGGAAAGGTCATAATTACATGTATGTAGTTGTAGATAGGTTCAAAAAAATGTGTCTTTTTATGACATGTAAAAAAAAAATTACAGCTGAACAAAAAGCTCATCTTTTCTTTCAAAATGTATGGGATCATTTTGGTCTTCCTACTTCTGCTGTAAATGATCAATATTCCCAGTTTGTTTGGAATTTTTGGTCAAAATTGTGGGACATGATGGACACTAAGTTGAATAAGAGTAGAACCTTTCATTCACAAACATATGATCAGACCGAGGTGGTTAATAGGAAAATCATTCATCTTCTTAGAGGTTATTGTAGCAAACATCCCAAGTTGTGGGATGAACAGTTGCATTACATTCAACATGCATACAACAGGGCAAAGCATTATTCCACAAACACATCGCCATTTGAGGCATGTGTTGGGTACTTGCCAAGATCACCTTTGGACTTCATCTTTGAGAAAAATGATGCTATAGATGGTCATATTGATTTAGATAAGGCAAGGAATTTCTTTAAGAAAATTCAGTTGGTACATCACACTGTGCATGAACAAATTGAAAAAAAGTCAAAGAAACTACCCAGCAAGGCATGATAAACACCATGTGGATCACAAATTCCAGGTTGGAGATGAAGTTTGGTTATATATCAGCAAATAAAGACTTCAAGGGGAAGGTAAAAATCTTAATCCAATCCATTATGGTCCTTTTAAAATTATAGAAAATATTGATAACAATGCATTTAAGCTAGATTTTCCTTATTATATGCAAATATATTCTGTCGCTAATGTTGAGAATTTGAGATTGTTTGAACCTCCTTTGATTGATGATTAAGCAAAGCATGTTCAGCTACCATCAATAGATGATTTCTCGCTAGAATATATTGATGAACTTCAACAAGATCTCATACTTGAAAGAAGAACCAAAACTTCAAGAAGAGGGAATGTTGAATATCTTAGAGTGGCACTAAAGGGACATAATCCTTCCAAGAAAAAATGGATGGAGATTGAAAGGGCGAGGGATTTTTACCCTCACCTACTAAAAATTTGATAGTATATTTTTGGGTCCAAAGGCTTTTAGTGGGGAGGAACGATCAAAGGCTCAGCATTAAGCTAAAAAATTAAAGTGCTAAAAGATTCTCCAAATCAAAATTATAGCGTAGATCTCTTTGCCAGGAATTTGACAGAATTTGTTTCTTGAAAATATGACTTCATCTGAGGAAGTTATGACCTGCTGTTTGTTTTCTCAAACATGTAAAAAAATTGCATAATAATGATAGGTTGATGAGATGACAGCTGAGTGATCCAAATTTTTGAAGGAATGCAACAGCATACATAAATAGACATAAAAACAGATATGCGGCAGAAATAAAACTTCATTTCATTTATAACAAATTACTGAAATATGCTTACAAACATAATGGAAATAAACTAGCTAGGTTGATGGTAGCTTATCTCTGAGAAGAGATGTGGCAGCTACAGGCCTCTGAACTCTGATTCAATGAGGCTCAAAGGCCTATTTACTGTTGAGAAACAATGGAAAACACTAAACATAAAAAATCCTAACCCTAGGAGATTAAGCACCCAAACTATGGGCCCCGTTTGGGTAAATTTGTATATCACCTTCATGGGGACACAACTTTGGCATATGATCTCCATTTTACGAAATCAATACCTTGTTAGAAATTTATATCTGAGGAATACAACTTCAAAGTGAGAAGAATTGGCCTACGACCCATGTTGCTCTCGGTTTCCCCAAAAAACGTCGTTTAGGGCCTGAAAACGACTCTAGAAGTTTTGGACCCGAGAAACTGCTAAAAATAGTAAACTGTGAGGAAACTGAAAAAACTGAAAGAAACGATTATGGGGGTCCAAATGGAATAGGTGGGTGGCCACTAATATCCACCTGGATCATTACTCTCCCCTTATGAAGAAATGGTCCCAATTGCGTTGAGTTCTTCCATGTGATGAGGAAAATTCTATTGAACTTGGTATTGAACTTGTCAAAGATGTCAAGGACTTGTTGGAAAACCTAATCGATGTCGCTAATAAATTTGGTTTCTTTATCAACCTCAGACAATACATGTGTGGATTATACTTTTATGGTCACACGAGGTATGGAAACATCAGGTGGCGATGCACCTGGGGTTAGATCAATGAGGTGCCTGACTTGATATTGTAGAGGAACCTCTATGGATGAGGACAAAATGCTCTCGTATTCCTCCATGACTTTTTCCATCTTCTGTTGTCGTGTATGGGAGCCCTATTTTGAGTTTTTTTCCACAATATTCTTCTTTCCTTATGGGTGAATTTTAATGCAGATAAATTTCCTGGTTTGGGAAACAAGCTTACTGCGTTGTTATACAGTAGTCAAAGAGACGGAAGGAGGCAGTACTACCTCTGGTATCCTGTACAATTTATTTCTAAAATT
The DNA here is from genome assembly GCA_034641835.2 of Pinus albicaulis. Taxonomy (NCBI): domain Eukaryota; kingdom Viridiplantae; phylum Streptophyta; class Pinopsida; order Pinales; family Pinaceae; genus Pinus; species Pinus albicaulis. Next base: position 318,056,263 of record CM076578.1, read on the forward strand.
AATAACAACAAAATGAAGCCTAGAATCATAGACAACATCTCACTTCCACAAGTATGGTTGGACCAATAATACATCAGACACATTAAGAGGAGCAACATCACACAATACCTCATATGTGAATGGATTGATGTTGTACGGAAGGCAGCACTGGTGGAGGATGTGGGGATATATTCCTTGGTGAAGCCACCTAATGGTATACAGATGCGGTTGTGATATGGTCGGTAGGCCCAGAGGCTTCACGACCTCTGTTATCGACAAGGAATTGTAGTGGAGAACCCTTGACCCACATCCACGAATGGAAGATGCACTCCCCCTCCTGTGGATCCTCGAGATCCTTCTTATGGAGCTTGGTGGTGGCAAAAATGGCACTGGGATCCGCATCAATGATCTCCTTCCCTTTGTCAACACCCTTTTCTGGTTCTGAATCAGGATCAGAGCATGCATTTAATTCAGATGCCTTTAGTTTGATCACGTCTGACTGTTTGGCCCGACACTCATTTTTGCTATGAGTGGGGTTGTTATTAAATTCACACCACTTCCCCGTTTCCTTATTTGGATTTGTGGTGTTGTTCTGAGTCACCCCACTTTGTCTTTTCCCCTTGTTCTATTGTTTGGGGGTGCCTTTCCCTTTCTTCGGATTCGCGGATCCAAAGTCTCGCTTCTTCTACCTAAATTCCTGCTTGTCTTGGCAGAATAGTGATATGTCGTGCCAAGTGAGGTAATGTCAAGGAACTCCATTTCCTCATAAATTTATCTATGCAAAAAATTATGGTACTTGAGTACCAAAGGTCTCTCTGAATCTTTAATACCCAACTTTGTGAGCAGGGTATCGAAAAATTTCTTCAGTTCGTTCACATCTTGATCCCTTTGTTGCCACAACGTGGTCGATTGGATGTACTTGTCCTCATAGCTCCCCACATGGTACTATTGTTCCTTTATGTCATCTCAAAATGAATTCTAAGTGGGTGTGGCTGAGAATAAAGAGGGTTTCCTCTCATCCATTTTCTCACCGTAGGTTTCCCACCAGTCTTTGACATCGGGGGCGGCTTTGAGTAGTGCAAAAATAATCTTTACTCAGTCGGAGAAATCATGGACTAAGAAATAACCTTCAATAAAATTCAACCATCTATCTACGAAATCTACATGTATCTGACCTTAAAATATAGGAATGTGAAACTTGACTTGTACCTTGAAAGGAGTGGCAACTCCAGAGTGGTTGCAAGGTGTAGATACATCGTCAGTGGGCAGCCGTTGAAGTATCTGGGCAAAGTTATCCATCATCGTGTTCCTTTGTTTCTTGAGGGCCTCTTCGAGCAATATTTTGATAAGATCTCCTACTCCATCTTCTTTATTTTCTTCCACCATGGGGGGTCTTTGGGGTTTTCAAGGCTGATCTTGCAAGGGTTCAACCAGATCGAGTCCTAACTCCTTATAGCCTGAATGCGTTGGGTACATGCAAAGAAAAACATAGAAAGAGAAGACCTCTCTAATACCAATGATTCTGATTTATACAGGAACGTAGAAGAATATAGAAATATACATAAACAAATATATACAATGGAAATAAAACTTCATTTCATTAATAACAAATGACTGATATATGGCTATAGAGATAATGGAAATAAACTAGCTAGGGCGTTGGTAGCTTATATCTCTAAAGAGATGTGGTAGCTATAGGCCTTCGAACTATGTTACAATGTAGCTCGAAGGCCTATTTATTGTTGAGAAACAATGGAAACCCTAAACATACAAAAACCTAACCCTATGAGATGAAGCGCCAAAACTATGAGCCCCATTTGGGTAAATTGGTACATCAACTTCCCGGGGACGTAACTTTGGCATATGATCTTTTTTAATACCTCATTATAAATATCTATTCAAGGAATTCAACTTTTGATTGGAAAATATGAGTCGTACACCCATGTTACTCCCGATTTTTCCAAAAAACTTCATTTAGGGTCTCAAAATTGCTCCAAACGTTTAGTACCCGAAAAACTGCTAAAAATAGTAAAATGTGCTAAAACTAAAGAAACTGATGATGGGGGTACAAATGGAATAAGTGGGTGGCCACCAATATCCACCTAGATCATTCCTCCCCCCTTAGGAAGAAATGGTCCCCATTGAATTGAGTTCCTCCATGAAATGAGGCAAATTTTGTTGAACTTGGTTATTAGACTTGTCGAAGATGTTAGGGACCTGTTGGCGGACGTGTTGGATGCGGTTAATAAATTTGGTTGCTTTATCAGCCTCAGACAGTACATGTGTGGATTCTTTTTGTGTGGTCTCATGAGGTATGGCAACATCAGACAGCGATGTGACTCGGGTTAAATCAATGGAGTGTGTGACCTGACAGTGTAGAGGAACCTCTTTGGGTGAGGATAAAATGTCCTCGTATTCCTCCACGACTTTTTCCATCTCCTCCTCTCGTGCAGGGGGGCCTTGTTTCGAGGTTGTGGCCGTAATATTCTTCTTTCCTTGTGGGTGAATTTTAATGCAGATAAATTTCTTGGTTTGGGAAAAAAGCTTACTTTGTTGTTATGCAGTATTCAAAGAGATGGCAAGAGGTGGTACTACCTCTGCTATCCTATACAATTTATTTCCCAAAGTAATAATAATAGAACGTGGCCTAAACTCATACATAGCATGTCGCTTCCACAAGTATGGTTGGGCCAATAATACATCAAACACATCAAGAGGAGCAACATCAGACAGTAACTCATCCGTGAATGGTTTGATGTCGTACGGAAGGTGGAAATTCTGGCGGATGTAGATATCTCTTCCTTGGTGAAGCCACCTGATGGCATATAGATGTGTGTGTCCTGTGGTCAGTAGGCCAAGATGTTTCGTGACCTCTACTAAAATGAGGTTCTTTTCACTTCTTCTATCGACAAGGAATTTCAGTGGAGAACCATTCACCCACATTTGCGAATGGAAGAGTCACTCCCCCTCCTCTGGATCCTAGTGATCCTCCCTCTGGACCATGGTGGTGGAAAAAATGGAACTGGTATCTTCATCAATGATTTGCTTCCCTTTTTCATTTCCCTTGTCAAGTTCTGACTCAGGATCAGAACATGCATTTGATTCGGGTGCCTTCAGTTCAGCCACTAACAATTGTTTGGCCCAACACTTGTTTGTGATGTGAGTGGGGCTGTTATGAAATTCACACCAATTCCCCATGTCCTTCTTTGGATTTTTTGTGTTGTTCTGAGTTTCCCTGCTTTAGATTTTCCCCTTGTTCTGCAGTTCGGGGGCGCCTTTCCCTGGCTTCATATTCGTGGATCCAAAATCTCGCTTCTTCTGCTTAAGTTTCTGCTCGATCTTAGTGGCATAGCGATATGCCATGCCAATATAGGTAATGCCAAGGAACTCCATTTCCTCCTAAATGTATCTATGCAAACAATTGCGGTACTTGAGTACCAAATGTCACTATAAATCTTTAATACCCAAATTTTTGGGCAGGGTATGGAACAAATGCTGCAACGTGGTCCATTTGTTATACTTTTCCTCATAGCTCCCCATAGGGTAATATTGCTCCTTAATGTAGTCTCGAAAAAAATTCCAAGTGGGTGCGACTGAGAACAGAGAGGGTTCCCTCTTGTCCTTTTGCTCACATTAGGTTTCCCACAAGTCTTTGTCATGGGGGGTGGTTTTGAGTAGTGGAAAAATAATATTTTCTCAATCAGAGAAATCATGGACCGAGAAATAGCCTTCCATAAAATTTCACCATCTATCTACGATGTCTGCATCTGTCTAACCTTCAAATACATGAATGCCAAAGTTGACCTGTACCTTGAAAGGAGTGGTGACTCTAGTGCGGCTGTAAGATGTAGACGCATCGTCGGTGGGCAGTCGTTGAAGGATCTGGGCAAAGTTATCCATCTTCGCATTCCTTAGTTTCTCGAGGGCCTCCTCGAGGAATATTTCGATAGGATATCCTTCTCCCTCATCTTTCTTCTCTTCTACCATGGGGGGTCATCGGCGTTTGCGAGGCTAATCTTGCAAGGGTTCAACCAAATCGAGCCCTAACTCCTTATCCCCTAACCGCGTTGGAGACATGCAAAGAAAAACAGAGAAAGAGAAGACCGCTCTGAAACCACTGATCCATATTTATGTAGGAATACAATAGAATACATAAATAGACATAAAAACAGAGACACAGTGGAAATAAAACTTCATTTCATTAATAGCAAATGACTGAAATATGCTTACAGACAAAATGGAAATAAACTATCTAGGGTGTTGGTAGCTTATCTCTGAGAAGATATGTGGTGGCTACAGGCCTCTGAATTGTGTTACAATGAGGTTGGAAGAGATATTTATTTTTCAAAAACAATGGAAAATGCTAAACATCCAGCAACCTAACCCTAGGAGGTGAACCGCCAAAACTATGAGCCCCGTTTGGGTAAATTGGTACATCAACTTCCCAGGGACATAACTTTGGCATATGATCTTCGTTTGACACGCTCAACACCTTATTAGAAATATATATCATAGGAATACTTCTTTTGAGTGAGAAACAAGGGTTTTAGACCCATGTTGATCCATATTTTCACAAAAAATGTTGTTTAGGGCCTAAAAATGCCTCCAAAATTTCAGGACCCCAAAAACTGCTAAAATTTGTAAATTGTGTTGAAACTAAAAACTAAAAGAAATGATGGTGGCGGTCCAAATGGAATAGGTGGGTCGCCACCAATATCCATCTAGATAATTCCTCCCACCTTAGAAAGCAATGGTCCCCATTTCGTTGATTTCCTCCATGAGATGAAGCAAATTCTGTTGAACTTGGTATTGGACTTGTTGAAGATTTTAGGGACCTGTTGGTGGACGTGCTGGATGCGGTTAATAAATTTAGTTGCTTTATCAGCCTCAGACAGGACATGTGTGGATTATTTTTGTGTGGTCACATGAGGTATGGCAACATCAGGCAGTAGCGCGCCTCGGGTTAGATCAATGCAGTGCCTGACTTGACAGTGTAGAGGAACCTCTATGGGTGAGGAGAAAATGTCCTCATATTCCTCCACAAATTTTTCCATCTGTTGTTGTCGTGCAGGGAAGCCTTGTTTCAAGGTTTTTGCAACAATATTCTTCTTTCCTTGTGGGTGAATTGTAATGCATATAAATTTCTTGGTTGGGAAACAAACTTACTGCGTTGTTTTGCAATAGTCAAAGAAATGGAAGGAGGCGGTACTATCTCTGGTATCCTGTACAATTTATTTCCCAGAGTAATAACAAGAGAATGAGGCCTACAATCATATAGAGCATGTCACTTCCACAAGTATGGTTGGCCCAATAATACATGAGACACATTAAGAGGAGCAACATCACATAGTACCTCATCCATGAATAGCTTGATGTTATACGGAAGGCGACACTATTGGCAGATGTGGAGATCTCTTCCATGGTGAAGCCACTCGATGGTATACTGATGCAGGTGTGATATGGTAGGTAGGCCAAGATTCTCCATGACCTATGATGAAATGAGGTTGTTTTTTCTTCCACTATCGACAAGGAATTGTAGTGGAGAACCCTTCACCCACATCTGTGAATGGAAGAGGTGCTCCACATCTGGATCCTCGAAATCCTCCCTCTAGAGCTTGGTGGTGGCAACACTGGCACTAGGATCTGCATCAATGATATCCTTCCCTTTTTCATCGCCCTTTTCTGGTTCTAACTCTGGATCTGAACATGCATATGATTCGGATGCCTTGAGTTCGGCCACCAGTGATTGTTTGGCATGACACTCGATTCTACTATGAGTAGGGCTGTTATGAAATTCACACCACTTCCCTGTGTCTTTCTTTCAATTTGTGGTGTTGTTCTGAGCCACCCCAATTTTAATTTTCCCCTTGTTCTACGGTTCGGGGGCACCTTTCCCTAGCTTCGGATTCACAAATCCAAAGTCTGGCTTCTTCTGCTTAAATTTCTGCTCGATCTTGGCGGCATAGCGATATGACGTGCCAAATGAGGTAATTTTGAGGAACTCCATTTCCTCCTGAATGTATCTGTGAAAATATATGCTATAGTTGAGTACCAAATGTCACTCTGCATCTTTAATACCCAACTTTTTGAGCAGGGTATGGAAACAATTCGCCAATTCGTGCACATATTGATCCCTTTGTTGTCGTAGCATGGTCCATTGGATATATGTGTCCTCATAGCTCTCCATATGGTAATATTGTTCCCTAATGCCATCTCCAAATGAATTCCAAGTGGGTGCAGCCAAGAATAGAGAGGGTCCCCCCTTGTCCTTTTGCTCACAGTAGGTTTCCCACCAGTATTTGACATGGGGGGCGGCTTTGGGTAGTGCAAACATAATCTTTTCTCAGTCGGAGAAATAATGGACTGAGAAATAACCTTCTAGCCAATTCAACCATCTATCTACAATTTCTACATCTATCTACCCTTCAAATACATGAATGTCAACGTTGAATTGTACCTTGAATGGAGTGGTGACTTGAGAGTGGCTACAAGATGTAGATGCGCCGTTGGTGGGCAGCCATTGAAGGATCTAGGAAAAGTTATCCATCATCACGTTCCTCTGTTCCTCGAAGGCCTCCTCGAGCGACATTTTGATAGGATCTCCTTCTCCCTCATCTTTATTTTCTTCCACCATGGGAAATCATTGGGGTTTGTGAGGCTAATCTTACAAAGGTTCAACCAGATCGAGCCCTAACTCCTTATACCCTGGCCGCGTTAGGGACATGCAAAGAAAAATAGAGAAAGAGAAGACCGCTCTGATACCATTGATCTGAATTTATGCAGGAATGAAATATAATACAGAAATAGACATAAATAGAGAGATGCAACAAAAATAAAACTTCATTAAATGAATAACAAATTATTGAAATATGCTTATAGACATAATGGGAATAAACTAGCTAGGGTGGTGGTAGCTTATCTCTGAGAACAAATGTGGCTGCTACAGGCCTCTAAACTGTCTTACAATGAGGCTCAAAGGCCTATATATTGTTGATATACAAGGAAAACCCTAAACATCCAGAAACCTGACCCCTAGGAGATGAAGCACCAGAACTATGGGCCCCGTTTGGGTAAATTGGTACATCAACATCCCGAGGACATAACTTTGGCATATGATCTTCATTTGACGTGTTCAATACCTCATTAGAAATATATATTCGAGGACTACCGGTATCATGTAGGAAAATTTTGCTCTTGGTTTTCCCAAAAAACGTCTTTTAGGGCCTAAAAATGGATCTAGAAGTTCAGGACCCGAAAATCTACTAAAAAAAGTAAATTGTGTGGAAACTTAAAAACTGAAGAACCGATGGTGGGGGTCCAAATGGAATAGGTGGGTGGCCACCAATATCCACCTGGATCATTCCTCCCCCCGTAGGAATCAATGGTCCTATTAGTCATCAGTATTTTTCACTATTTGTAGATGACTATAGGATGGTTCTAGTTTTCTAAAAACAACATTCCTTGAATATTGTGAGTTTCAAAAATCTCACTGCCTTCATTATCCTTATAAATTTTTTTTCACTATTCCTCAGTTTTCCATCTCAAGGTCACCCTATTTCTCCTAAATGACTCCTTATGGGCTTATGCCTCTCATCTTCATCCTTCTTTTCTACCTATGACCTCATTACCCTGTTTTCCCTTGTCAAATTGACTCCATCCTCCCTCTAGGGTTTGCTATAGCTAACTCCTTTCCATGTACTTTGGGCATAAAAACCTACAACAAATACTCTATTTTCACTTGAAAATCTCCAAGCCAAATTTCAATCAAGATCAGGTCAAAGTACCCTCCACTAGGTCATTAGGGTTTTTACATGTTTTAAGGTCATCATTGGATGTTTCAGGCACTGCTTTTCCTTTGCTAGAATTTGGCTCAGATGTAATAGAATGTCAAGACATGGTTATTCAATAAGGACCTAAAAGTTTCCAAAGAATTTTGTCTTATCAGTTCAGAATCTGCAAATGAGGAAAATGACAAAGTTCAGCACTTCTGCAAGAGTATTCAAAGTTGTGTCAGCAAAAAGTATTGTCAAGGTGGATTGTCTACTCTAGAATGAAAAATACTCATAATAAAGGAAAAATGAAACACTTAGACTTGAATATGATTAGGGTTTATACAATTGATAGTCCTTTGAGTTCCAAAATGGTGGTTAATTGTAGAAGATGACATGGAGGAAGCACACAAGGCTAGTTTTACTTCAAACTATGTTTCTGACCAAACAGAGATGAAATTAAAAAAAGTGAGAGATCTTTTGGTCCCTCATAGGTCAAGGAAGAAAACCCTCCTTCATTTTTTACATAGGTATCATGGTTTGGGAGAAATGCCAAATTTACAGGTGCTCCAAGAGGTTTGCTTCACTTCTGGAGTGACCTTGGGAAAATCATGTTTGCTCATAGTTGGATTGTCCAAATGACTTTTTTGATGAGTCAAATTACCACTAGACTGGAAGAGATTTCCAATGAACTATCAAGGGCTCAAATTTTAGTCAAGGAAGGCCTTCAAATGTTTCCCTCACCATCGCTCTTCATTTCTGCACCATCATTCGACACTTTTTGACCAGTCTTGGGAGAATCAACTTTTAACAGGTCAAATCAACTCCAATCGGCAAAAAAAAGGTATATTTGGAAAGTTGAAAAGGGAAGCTTTCCAACAAGCTATCATGGGCCTAATTTTTACATCGGGAATGCTTACAAATGCCCTCTGCAAAAAGGCACTGCGCTCAGAAACTAGCACTACGCTCTCAGAAACTAGCGCTGCACCCTCAGCCCTTGGACAGAAAGGTTTTCTAAGTGATCCAATCACCCAAATAAAGTCAAATTTCTTCCAAATATTTTATCAAGTCTTCTAAAGCACTAATAGAGGTAAGTACATGACATGATCTCATCGTCAAGCTATTTTGGTCATTATTTAATTGAATGGAAGTGAAACACTAAGAAGGAACCCTAAGTCTTAACATTGAAATCATTGTTTCATCCATTAGTTCATCCTCCTTTTAGAAAATTAGTGATAATATAGGGATATTGAATTGTTTTAGGGTTTTCATTCATCCAATATTTCCCCTACACCCACTCCCTTCATGCACTCATTCCATTCACTTGCAAAATTGCCATTTCATACCCTCCCTTCATCTCATTTCACATCAACCCTAGGTTTTACAAAATAGAGTAAAGATGTCAGAGGTTGATGACAGTGGTAGTGAGGCATAAATTACAAAGAGACATTATCATAAGGGTTAAGACAGTGGTGTTGAGGAACAAAAACCAAGAATTACTTCAAGAAAAACCAAATTGCAAGCTTAAAGCTACAAAAGGCCAAATCAAGACTTGAAACCATAACCAAGAAAAATTAAGGGGACAAGATTAATTTTCTTTTTGATGTGTCCTTATAGGCCTCCCAACCTTTACCAGCAAAGTAAAATCCATTTTTGGCACTTAGTGCACATTTTTAAATTTTGACTGTTTGGCTAGCAGAAAAAAGGGGCAAACACGCAGTGCGACTAGCGCTGTGCTCTTTTTTAGGGCCCTCAAATGAAAAATGGATTACATATTCATTATCATCATGGAAATTACATCATCCATATAAAATTTCAGTACATTTGGAGCAATACTGGTCCCTCAAAAGGGCCAAAAACCACCCAAAAAACACCTTTTTGCCCTCTTTTCAACATTGGCGCTGTGACCTGAGAAGTCTTGGGAGAAATGGTTTTTAACTAGGACAATGGGCACCATTTTGAAAACTAAATACATATCTGTAAACTAGACAGGACAGGATTTCGAATGAGCTATCATGGAGCTCATTTGGACACCGGGAAGGCCTCCAAAACTCAGCTACAAAAAGGGAAATTTTTCCAGTTTTGGCATTGTGCCCTCAGCCAGTGGCACTGTGCCGTTGCCAGATAGTCAAAAAAAGACACAAGAAGTTATTGAAAAATATATTTTGAGGGTTTAAAGGACAAATATCTCTAAAATTAGCTTAGGATTTATGTTAGAAGTTATTTTTTCATTTAATGAGTTTGGGATATTTGTGCCTTGGGCCTTGCATGGTCTCAATGTTCAAATACATTTACGAAGTAATTAATGACTTATAAAACCCTAGCTATGGTTTTATTCCTCCTTTGTATGTTAAATACTACATGTAAGCCTCATTTTGATTGTTTTTTGATTGTTGAGCTGAGCATAGACTCTGAGTTTAAATGAAGTTTGGCTTTGGAGCCTTGTAAATCTCTTGGACTGAATATCAATGGAACTGGCACATTCCTAGGATTCATGAACTATGTTAGATGGTGATGTTATTCCGCTCTTGTCAAATTTTTCCTTTGTTTACATTATGTTCATTGTTTCTCTGATAATATGACGAAAATTTTAGAGTTGGATATGTTATCTTGGCACCCTACTTCGGTCTGCATCCTTTTATCTCTATGTTTTCTTCTTTGAATTTTGATTAAAGGATTCTTAAATGCTCTTTAATTTCACTGAAATGTTATCTTAGATGATCTTTTTGTCTAAAGATAACGATTACAAAATTCTTAACTACTCTCTAGGATTACTTGTTTATTGTTTTGAGGCCTGTTGAGTAAAGTCTAGCTGAAGAATACTTTATTGCTTTTCATTTTTACCTAGCTATTGTCCTAAAGGCTTTTCTTATTCTAGTATGTTCAAGTATCCTTAATTTCCCTTTAAAACTACTACATTCACAACTTCATGTTCATTTCACACTCTTTAAAAACCTATTTATATCCATTTGGCTTTATTAACTTGCCCTATGAAACACCCTTGACCTATTGTTGTACTCTTCAAGACCTTTTGCAGACTCCATAGCCCAATGGTTTAAGTTTCTCTTACTCTATTTTTTCTTCTTGACAACATACCCAACCAAACAAAACAAACAAACAAACCCTATCACTATAACTAGCCTAAAATCAAAACCCTAAAATAAATCAAGTTACATATTTTACAAAAATTTAGAGAGAGCCCTCTCTGAGTCCATGAAGGCTAGGTCCTAGGGCTCCAAATATTGGTTTGATGTTACCCCTGTTTATTTGGTCTTGCCAATCTGAAAAATTACGGGGACCTAACATAATGGTGACTCCACTGGGGGATGAGTAAGTAATAAGCTTAGACATTCCTTAAGAACTAACAAATCCCCTGTCAAACTTAGATAAATCAAGTGTTAGCCAAGAATGCTATTTGGTCGATTCATCATACTAGCACTATGGTGACTCTGCTGGGGAACACCTATTGAAAATCTTAGTGTTACATAAAGAACTCAGAAAACCTAAAAAAACATCTCTAGATTGGTATCCAATTGTTTATGGTGGACAACAAACAAACCTTCAAAACAATTAGCATCATCCACCTGGTGACTCCATTATCTTTCTAGTAGAACTCGTGACTCCACTGTTTCTCACAGACTCCCCTGGGAATGCATTAATCAATCCTAACAATATAAAACCCATCCACATATTGTGTGAATTCAGTAATATTTCAGATAGGTCTATTTTCAAAACATTTACAAACCTTTAGCCTCTCTGTGTTGTGGGTCTGAAATCTGGCTTTACAAAGAATCTACACTAGATCTCACCTTCACCCAAATCCTCCTGCTATAGTTGAATATCCTGAAAGTATCCCTAGGAAGTCTCCTAGATTTAAAAAACCCCACTATTATCAGACCTATCCACAAAGCAATTTCCCTACCTGAAAACCTTAAAAACTTGCAAAATACCTGGTTGCTGATGGTGGGCAATAGTCTGCCTTAAGAAAGTTGAAATATTCCACCTGGAGACTCCACAACTCTCAATAGACCTAAAAGACTCCACTGGTAGAAGAGTCCAGATTGGTTATAAATATGCAGTAGCCCTTTCCTCTGACTGAATGACAAAGATGAATCCAAGGATACAAAACAGGTATGATCCAATGAACAGAAATCACATCCCTGGATTACCACACAAAATGCCTTAGATAAATTGGGACAAAAACCTACCTATGTTTCAAGATGAAAAATTTGATGACCCCTTGTTACATCTGATCAAATTTCATACACATACATGGAGGTTAAAAGTTGAATGGCATGAGGACTGCCTCATGAAAATGTTCATGGGGACATTGGAAGGTAAAGCAAGGGAATGGTATGAAGGCCTAGACCTTGGTAGTTTGTTTTCTTTAAAGGATTTCCACAAGGTATTTTATGAGCATTATAAAGAAAATTGTTCATCTTTATCATTAGCTAAAAATTGTTGTAATCAATCTGAAGATCTCATACAATACCTTGTAAACATTGACAAAGATTTGGAAAATTGGCATCATGAAGATCTATTAGAGGAAATTCAAGCATTTCATACTCAAGTTAACTGTCGTGACAACCAAGAGGAGTTGGTTGAGGATGAAATCAATCATGAAATAAAGGAATATCCACAAGATCTCTCTAAAATGACAAGTGATGATTCATCATCTCTTTTGTGTAAGGCTCAAGAAGACATCCAGCCTTATAATCTTTCACAAGAGAAAGAAAACCATTGTGTTTCAATCCCGGGAAAAGAAGAAGCTATTGTCCATAAACACTCTCCTTTTAATCCCAACTACCATAGATCAGCAAATAAACTTATAGGTCAACATATGGTGGAGCAACCCACTGATCTAGTGTGCATATTGGATGACATTCCTTCTATGAATAAGCTACCCAAGTATGATCAATATGATGATGATTATGTTCTCTAGACTCAAGCTAACACTAAAAAAAAATCAGTAACTAGTTTATGGGACAAAGGTAGTCATTTTCAGCAACTCAAATATAGTGATCAACAAATACAAATCAGCTATGAGAGTGAAGAAGAAAGTGCATAAATTTTGGAAGAAAGGGAAGGATCTTTACCTCTTTGTTGTGCTTCATTTCAGTTCATCAAAGACAACCTTAATACAATCAGAAATCAACAATATTTGATTATTTACAACAAAGAAGACATTCAACCTCATTATCATTCACAAGAGGAAGAAAAAATGTGTGGTTCTATCCAAAAGAAACAGAAAATTCCTCCTCCTTTAACAGAAGAAGAAATCAATCAGATTCCGAACAAGAAGCTAGCCTCCAAATTTTTATGTAAAGAAAATATTTCTGTTTATTCTACTACTGACCTACCCATTGAAACATTTCTTCAAGCAGAAACTATAGAATATATTGATACTAATGCCGAGCTTCCTCGTCCGGAAGACCTATTGTCAGAGAATGCTTCTGATAAGGACCTTCACATAGAATTCAGCCCATTCAATCAAAGCATATCAGGTTTGTTTAAAAATAGAACAGTAGTATGTAATGAGGCTGCCAAGTCAGATAATCATGAGGAAGAGATGGGGTGTCTTTCTCAAAATCATCCCAAGTACAACCAAATGGAGCAAGGAATGGTCTTGGATACAGCTGATTATTCAAATCCTCAAAGCCAAGTATTATTTCAAGATCCCTTTGTTGTTTTCTTAGAGGAATTTAAAGAAGGAACATGCTATGCCATGAATGGTTTGTTGCAGAATGTAAAGAAGGTCTTGAGCACTGCTGTTCAAAATCAAGTGAGATGGGAGTGGCCTTTTTGTCTTTTCAGCATACCCAAAGGGCTAAATGAAAATCAATCATGTGGTCACTTACTTGATTGTTTTTATTGTAAAATAGAGTTCACCTAATGAATATATCATATACAAGTTAGATTAGGATAGATAGGTATGAAAATAAGCTCAACACTATGGGCATATTTCTAGTTTTAGTTTGAGATTGTCTTGACAAAAATGAAATACAAAAACAAAGAAGAAAAGAAAAGAGGGCAGATAAAAGAAAAGGTAAAGCCCCATACCAAAAAAGAATATGTCTAAAAGTGTGCAAGTCCAAATGCCACTACTTTTGAGGAAGAAAAGTCTTGTTCAGTAATACAGCCTAAACATGATTTGACATGTTTTAAATTTCTGTTGATAAGTTAGAAAATGAAGATTTTCCAAACCATTTAAACTTGGCTCATCAGTAGACTAGGTTAGGAAAATATGCTGGTTCCCAAAGTTCAAATCTGAACCAAAGAGAAAAGAGAGGGATGAATGAAAAACTCCAAATCACAACCCGCAGTTTTCAGTTTTACTTTTTTGCAAAATAATCTGTGTGCATCTTGTCTAATATGTCACAGGTCATGAGAAACCAAACTACTCAACCTTGATTTGGTCATGTTTTAAATTTCATGTTAGTAGATTAGAGAATGAAAATCTGTCAAACTATTTAACCTTGACAAATAAGTAGATTAGGTAGAGAATAAAAGAGCTCATCAGCCTAATCTGAGCCTTTGGATGTTATAAGGGTAGAGGTAGATAGTTTTTATGCTTTCAAAATAAAAATTATGTCAAGGGTTTAACAGTCCAAGTGCACCTAAATGAAGAAAAAAAATTAGGAAAAGTATGATGGGTAGGTAGACTTGATATGGAAGCAAACATGGTTTTTCAGATGTTAAAAGATCATAGCTTCCAAGGAGTCGCAGCAAGACCAGCATTGAAAAATGAATAAAATCAGTGAGCATGTAAGGCACCTCATCTGCAAAATAATAGATCTGATATCTAAGTTTCTTGACACCTCCTGAAAGGAGCTTCCCTCCCCAAGTGGAGCCACTGTTAGTCATCAGTATTTTTCACTATCTGTAGATGACTATAGGATGTTCTAGTTTTTTGAAAACAACATTTCTTGAATATTATGAGCTTCAGAAATTTCACTGCCTTCATTATCCTTATAAAAAAAATTTCATTATTCCTCAGTTTTCCATCTCAAGGTCACCCTATTGCTCCTAAATGACTCCTTATGGGCTTATGCCTCTCATCTTCATCCTTATTTCTTGCCTATGACCTCATTACCCTATTTTCCCTTGTCAAATAGACTCCATCCTCCCTCTAGGGTTTCATATAGCTAACTCCTTTCCATGTCCTTTGGGCATAAAAACCTACAACAAATACTCTATTTTCACTTGACAATCTCCAAGCCAAATTTTAGTCAAGATCAGGTCAAAGGACCCTCCCACTAGGTCATTAAGGTTTTTACATGTTTTAAGGTCATCATTGGATGTTTCAGGCACTGCTTTCCCTTTGCTAGAATTTGGCTCAGATGTAATAGAATTTCAAGGCATGGTTATTCAAGAAGGACCTAAAATTTTCCAAAGAATTTTTTCTTATCAGTTCAAAATCTGCAAATGAGGAAAATGACAAAGTTTAGCACTTCTATAGGAGTGTTGAAAGTTGTGTCAGTAGAAAGTACTGATGAGGTGACCTGTCTACTCCTGAATGAAAATTACTCACATCAAAGGAAAAAGGAAACACTTAGTCTTGAATATGATTACGGTTTATACACTTTATATTCCTTTGAGTGCCAAAATGGTGTTTAATTGCAGAAGATGACATGGAAGAAGTACATAAGGCTAGTTTCACTTAAAACTATGTTTATGAACAAAAATAGATGCAATTAACAAAAGTAAGAGAGGTTTTTGTCCCTCATATCTCAAGGAAGAAAAACCTCCTTCAATTTTTACACAGGTATCATGGTTTGGGAGAAATGCCAAATTTATAGGTTCTACAAGAGGTTTGTTGCACTTCTAGAGTGACCTTGGGAAAAATCAAGTTTTCTCATAGCTAGAGTGTCCAAATGACTTTCTTGATGAGTCAAATGACACCTAGACTAGAATAGCTTTCACATTAGCTATGAGCTCAATTTGGAGTTGAGGAAGGCCTCCAAAAGTTACCTGGACCAGCACTCTGCATTTATGCACCATCATTCAGCACTTTTTGACCAGTCTTGGGAGAATCAACTTTTGATAGGTCAAAACAACTCCAATAAGAAAAAAAAGGTATATGGCGAAATTAGATAGGTTAAGCTTTCCAACGAGCTATCATGGGCCCAATTTGGACACTGGGAAGGCCTTAAAATTCCCTTTGTAAAAAGGCACTGCGCGCTCAAAATCTGGAGCTGCGCCCTCAGCCCTTGGCGCTACACCCTCAGCACTGGCATTGTGCCCTTGGATAGAAAGGTTTTCTAAGTGATCCAATCACCCAAATCAATTAAAATTGCTTCCAAATATTGGCTCAAGTCTTCTAAGGCACTAATAGAGGTAAGTACATGACATGAGCTCATCTTCAAGCTATTTTGGTCATTATTTAATTGAATGGAAGTGAAACCCTAAGAAGGGACCCTAAGTATTAACATTGAAATAATTTTTTCATCCTTTAATTCATCATCCTTTTCAAAAATCAGTGATAATATAGGTATATTGCATTGTTTGAGGGTTCTCATTCATAGAATATTGCCCCTACACCCACTCCCTTCATTCACTCATTCCATTCACTTGCAAAATTGCCATTTCATTCCCTCCCTTCATCTCATTTCACATCATCCCTAGGGTTTCAAAAATAGAGTAAAGATTTCAGAGGGTGAAGACAATGGTATTGAGGCACAAATTCCAAAGATACATATCATAAGGGTGAAGACAGTGGTGTTGAGGAACAAAAACCAAGAATTACTTCAAGAAAAACCAAATTGCAAGCTCAAAGCTACAAAAGGCCAAATGAAGACTTGAAACCCTAACAAAGAAAAATGAAGGGGAAAATCTTAATTTTCTTGCTTATATGTACTTACGGGCCTCCCAACCTTGATCAGCAAAGTAAAATCCATTTTTGGCACTAGTGCACATTTTGAAATTTTGATTGTTTGGCTAGCAGAAAAAAGGGCCAAATGCACAGCGCCACTGGCTCTACACTCTTTTTTCGGGCACTAAAATGACAAATTTCTTACATATTCATGATCCTCATGGAAATTACATCATCCACAGAAAATTTCAGGTCATTTGGAGCAAGACTGGTCCCTCAAAAGGGCCAAAAACCACCTAAAAAACACCCTTCTACCCTATTTTTAGCACTGGTGTTACGCCCTGAGCAGTCTTGGGAGAAATGGTTTTTAAATAGGACAATGGGCACCATTATGAAAACTAATGGAATATATAGAAACTAGACAGGACCGCCTTTCCAATGAGCTATCATGGAGCTCATTTGGACACTGGGAAGGCCTCCAAAACTCAGCTGCGAAATGGACTATTTTTCCAGTTTTGGTGTTGCGCCCTCAACCAGTGGCGCTACGCCCTCAACCAGTGGTGCTGCACCCTTGCCAGAAAGTGAAAAAAATACACAAGAAGTTATTGAAAAATATATTTTGAGGGTTTAAAGGAAAAATATCTCTAAAATTAGCTGAGGAGTTATGGAAGTTATTTTTTCATTTAATGAGTTTGGGATATTTGTGCCTTGGGCCTTGCATGGTCTCAATGGTCAAATACATTTATGATGTAATTAATGACTTCTAAAACCCTCTCTACGGTTTTCTTCCTCCTTTGGCAGTTAAATACTGCATGTAAGCCTCATTGTGATTGTTGGTTGATTGTTGAGTTGAGCATAGACTTTGCGTTTTGATGAAGTTTGGCTTTGGAGCCTTGTAAATCTCTTGGATTGAATATCAATGGAACCAGTACATTCCTAGGATTCATGGACTCTGTTAGATGGTGATGTTATTCCACCCTTGCCAATGTTTTCCTTTGTTTACATTATGTTCATTGTTAATCTCTATGTTTTCTTCTTTTTTAGTTTGATTAAAGAATTCTTAAATGCTCTTTAATTCCATTGAAATGTTATCTTAAATGATCTCTTTGTCTGAAAGTAATGATTAAATAATTTTTAACTGCTCTCTAGAATTACTTGTTTGTTGTTTTGAGGTCTATTTAGTAAATTCTAGCTGAAGAATCCTTGATTTCTTTTCAATTTTACCAAGCTATTGTCCTGAAGGCTTTTCTTGTTCTAGTATGTTGAAGAATCCTTAATTTCCCTTTAAAACTACTACATTCACAATTTCATGCTCATTTCACGCTCACTAAAAACCTATTTAGATCCATTTGGCTTTGTTAACTTGCCCTAGGAAACACCCTTGACCTACTTTGTACTCTTCAAGACCTTTTGCAAACTCCATAGCCCAATGGTTTAAGTTTCTCTTTCTCTATTTTTTCTTCTTGAAAACCTACCCAACCAAAAAAAAAAAAAACAAACCAGATAACCTCTGCAATAAGTTTTAGAAAACCCTGACTGCCATACGTGCCTTTTCTAAGACAAATCCACGTATATATGTGTTTTTACCAAGATGAACTAGCGTACAAATCTATGAATAATAAATTTGCATATTGTTTCAAATCTATAGAACTTACCCAGATTTATTCACTTTATTTAAGCAAGCATGCACCAAATCATAGATCTAATCATCTCTTCAATGGAACATATAAGAGCACAGTAATTTTAGATCTAGATATCCTGAACCATCATTGTATCCATGGATGCATCATAGATTCAGATCTATCAATTAAAACAAATTTTATCCCATGCAGATATACCTCAGAGAAAAATATTCAGTAATATCCCTTACACATGCACACCTTGCACTATGATCTTCTTCTCCTTATATAGATTTAGCCTTTATCAATACCATGAGTTAAAATCACACAATTGTTGATGGTATTCTTTGGGCAGAATCAAATTGATGACACAATGCTCAAAACAGTGGGCTAATACCATGGTAATGCCCCTTGGTATCATCTTTTTAGAATGCAAAAGGCATACACGACTTGGATCGTACTTATCAGCGTGTATACGCTACTTGGCCTGTACAAACCCGCATATAGATCCTGCAATATAAACATTAACCAATCTTTTGCCGGACATTACACATTTCTTCTAATAGACTGGTGAGCTTCTCCAGGAAAACATATACTCCATCCTTTACCAAAGAGTTGCCATCAAGGACAACTATTAGGACATAGGAATCATTTTTCCAACATATGCAATATACAGATAGTGGGGTTTTGAGCAGTTACTTTCCTCATATACATCTTGTGTTATGTGATTGATAATTTCTTTCTTTTACTTGTTATGTAATTGTGTGATCGAAATTGGTTTCCAATCCTATTCCCTCACACTCCTTTTTTAATTTTATAAATTCTATTTTGGATAATGAGGATATGGTTTCATATGCACCAACTCGTCTAGCATCCTAAAAGTTACTGAAACTTATTGTAACACAATACCCATGTCCCAAGAGTGATTTAAGAATTCTGCCCCTATTGTCTCTACTGAAGTAAAAACTTTGATAGAATATAATGAATCTAATGTGGCTGATAATGTGAGTTCAACAATTGTTATAAAAAAGGAATATAATATAAATGGATTGCTAGGGAAATTTACAAAGACTCTAGGATATGGAAAGTGAAGTGGAAGAAAATTACACATATGGAATGTTAGGCGTGTGTTATATTATTTCAAATACAATTTAATTATGTTTTACATTGTCATGAGTGTTGGAAATACTAAGAGGGGGAGTGAATCAGTATTCCTTTCAATTAGTATTATTATTAATATTTCAAAGAATTAGTTATTCTTCAATTATTATCAGTGTTTGTACAATGATAGCAGTAAACAAAAGGAACACAAATGCACACAATTTTTAAGGTGGAAACCCTCTCCGGGACAAAAAACCACCTCAATTCTTTTCTAATAATTCTTTAATATTGAACTCCAAATGAAAATAAAGCTCCAACTTCCTAGAATATAGAAAAGAATTATTCTCCATCTCCCACTGGATGGACACTCCAATGCCCAAGATTCTTCAATAGTCAACTGAACGGATGCCCCAACACCCAATGAGCTACAACTCACCCTAGAACCACCCTAACACCCTGAATTTTTCACAGGCTTGAACTTGTTGGTGACTTCATGCACCTTCCTAGCGCCACCCTACCACCCTATACAAGAATAAAAGAAGAATGGACTCCCATACCAGGGAAGATGGTCCACTTTACAATGATATAGAATGATGTAGAAGAAGAATACACACTAGACCATAACCCCAACTATGACACAACCACCTAATGATGATCCTAGACCTCTTGACACTACCTCTTCAACTCTTGGCAGATAGACACTTGTACAATTTTTACAATAATGCATTTACAATGAGTTAGTACAATGATACCTTTATAAATACTATATGCAGTGCTGCCCACTTGAAGACTTCATGTGGTGAAGTTCTTGCTGCTATTACACACATTGATTCTGGTGAATATGATTCCATTTTGGAATCAATATTCATGGTCAGCAGTCGTAGTCCTTGGATAGATCTTTCTAATGAGGTATCATGTGCGTCAAGTGGAGATAGTATGCCAAAGTTACGACCTCGGGAAGTTGAAACACCAATTTACCCAAACGGGGCACATAGTTTTGGCACTTCATCTCTTAAGGTTAGGTTTTTGGATGTTTAGGGTTTTCCATTGTTTCTCTATAATAAATAGGCCCTTGAGCCTCATTGTAACATACTTCAGAGGCCTGTAGCCGCCACATATCTTCTCAGAGATAAGCTACCAGTGCCCTAGCTAGTTTATTTCCATTTTGTCTGTAAGAAAATTTCAGTTCTTTAATATTAATAAAATGAAGTGTTATTTCTACTGCATCTTTTTATTTATGGTTATATGTGTATTCTGTTTCGTTACTACATAAATCTGGATCAACGGTATCAGAGCGGTCTATTTTTTCTCAATCCTTCTTTGCATGTCCCCAACGAGGTTGAGGTATAAGGAGTTAGGGATCGATCTGGTTGAACCTTTGCAAGATCAGAAGCACAAACTAGGATGACCGCCCATGGGGGATGAAAATAAAGATGAGGGAGCAGGAGATCCTATCAAAATATTACTCGAGGAGGCCCTTGAAAAACAAATGAATGCGATGATGGATAACTTTGCCCAGATCCTTCAACGTGTTAGGTCCCTATATTACTAGTATAGTCCCTTATTGTTGTTAGTGTAACCCCCTTATTTTTATTATTTTACCCTTGTAACCCCCATTTTATTATTATTGTGCCCTTAAATTATTATTGTTAGTTCATCTAGGATTACATTGTGGCCCACTAGGATTACATTATGGCCCCATGGACTCCTATATATAGAAAGGAGGTTTTGTAAATTGAATCATCCAAGAATTGTTCATTTATGTAATGTATTGGAGGTTTCCCCCTCGAAGTGGCTTATTTCTAAGGCGTTGATATCTCTTTCTTCTATTTTTGGAGCTGGTTACACAACATTTGGTATCAAAGCTTTGGATTCTAGGGTTTCTTTGCTCCAAACAGTTCATCGTGGAATTTTCGCTATAAATTTGTTTCTACGAAGTTTCAGAAACTAACATTTTTAGGGCGCGAAGCTGAAATCCTGAGGAAGATTGTCTAAAAATTTTAGAGCTTGGTTCGCAATATTTTGGGAGATATGATCTATTGAAGTTAGGTATTTTGTTCAGGCTCCTAAACAGGTCATCATGGAATTTGCGCTATAACCTTTTTTTTTAAAAGTTTCAGAATCTAAAATTCATATGGTGTGAAGCTAAAATCTGGAGGAAATTCGTCAAAAACATTTAGAGCTTGTTTCGCAATACTTTTGGAGATATGATCTGTGGAATGTAGTGCTTTTTTAGGCTCCTGAATTTCATCTCAAAGAGGTAATCGTGGGAAAAGTTCAATAACTCTCTCTCTGGGCATCGGATTGGAGTGCCGTAAAAAGTGGTCACAATTACACGGTATGTAGTTTCTTGGCTATCAATTTTAGAGACAAAGGATGAAACAATGACACGTGGCAAGTCGTACAAGTTTGCTCTACTAAACCAATCCATAATTACGTCATTGTGGGAGATTGGACACAACTTTGTCTTGTAGAATCCAAATCAGGTCTGAACTGTGGCATTCGAAAGATAATTTAGAGGGCTAAGTTGGTACCAAAATTCAGATATTGAAGTGCTGCAATCACAGAGATAATCCAATTTCAATATCGAGCTCCTCAAAAGCAAGAAAAAGGTGTGTATTTTTTTTTCCGAATTGCATAAGTCTTGTTTGAAGAATCAATTTGAAGTGATTCCAAGGGAATATTGTAGAATATATATTAGTATTGGGTTCTAAAATATGCCCCGTAAAAATAATTCAACACCCATTAAGCCTTCAGAAGGGTCGACTATGACTCATGAAGATGAAGAATTGCAACATGATCTATCAAAATTACAAGAGCAAGTGCAACAAATTTCACTCTCGCAAAGAGCAACAAAAAATCAAATGGAAGTTTTGAAGAAAGGCGTGGAAGCTAAGATGGATGGCATGGAAGCTGGCCTGGAAGCTAATATGGATGACATGAAAGACAACATGGAAAACAACATGAAAAACATGAATAATGATCTAAAAGCAGACATCGAAGGTTTGACCAAGTTGATACAAGAAATGTTTCCTAATGGTGAAAAGATAGTAGAAGAACCTCATGATGAGAACAAAATAAATGTTAATCGCGATTTCATAAACTCTAATGTTGGTGGGAAGAACCACCATATTCCAAAAATGGATATGAGGAATTTTGATGGGAAGGATCCTGTAACATGGATACTACAGATGGAGCAATATTTTGATCTCCATAATGTGAAAAACACACAAAAGGTACGCATTGCAACTTTACATTTAGAACAAAATACATTTGTATGGTATCGATGGCTTTGCTCCTGTAAAAAATTGTCACTTGGTCAATTTTTACGGAAGAAATGATAGCACATTATGAGGATACAAAGAGCAACACCTTCTTTAGCCAATTGATAAATCTCAAACAAAAGGGTTTAGTGGGGCAGCACATTGAGGACTTCCAAAAATTGAATATAAGGGTAACAGATATTCCAGAGGAACACATGATTTATCTCTTCATAGGCACTTTAAAGGATAACATCCAACATGAAGTTCGCGTTCTGGAACCTGATTCATTGGAGAAGGCATTCAGGTTGGCAAGAAAAGTTGAATGTAAAATTATGGCGATAAGGAAGCCTACCACTCAATTATATAAAGAAAGAAGTGTTGCTATGTCTAGATTTCCACAACCTACAAGGTTGACACCACAACAATTGGAAGAAAAAAGAGCAAAAGGGTTTTGATACAATTGTGATAGAAAATACACTAAAGGTCATAAGTGTGCTGAGAAGAAATGATTTTACATAGATTGTGAAGAGGAAGAAGAAAATGAACAAGAAGAGGATATACACCAGGAACCAACCCTAGAAGAGGAAGAAATGAATCCGACCATATCGTGTAATGCACTGGCGGGAATTACCACTCCTCAAACTCTCAAGATACAAGGACAAATCAAGAAGAAAAAGGTAATAGTGTTGATTGATTCAGGTAGCACCCATAATTTTATTCATTGTAAGGTAGCCAAGGAATTAAATTGTTTCCTATACCCAGCACCAGAATCTCAAGTGATGGTTGCAAATGGAGGAACTATAAATTGCTCTGGAAAATGCCATAATATCAAGCTAACCATGGGGGAATATGTATTGACTAGTCCAATGCTTGCCATTCCTATGGGAGGTGCTGACATTGTACTAGGAGTACAATGGTTACAATCTTTGGGGACGGTAACTTTTAATTTTCAAGAACTTTTCTTGAATTTTTTTTCAGAAGGAAAGGAAGTCGAATTACGGGGTATTGCGGGGAAGCCAGGAAGGATAATAAGCTCTAATGTCATGACAAAGCTTCTAAAGAAAGAACAATGAGGCGTAATTGCACAATTATGCTCACTACAAGTTCCAACATCAAAATCATCTATTTCTGCAGATCTCCAACAAGTCTTGGACAATCATTCCAAGGTGTTTGAAACTCCCAAAGGA
The DNA here is from genome assembly GCA_034641835.2 of Pinus albicaulis. NCBI lineage: Eukaryota > Viridiplantae > Streptophyta > Pinopsida > Pinales > Pinaceae > Pinus > Pinus albicaulis. The sequence continues at coordinate 318,079,993 of CM076578.1, forward strand.
CTCCCACCTATTCGTGATCATGATCATGCTATTCATTTGATTCCGGGAAGTGTTCCTCCAAACATCAGGCCTTATAGATATCCTTACTTCCAAAAGAGCGAAATTGAACGTATGATTGCAGAAATGTTAGAGGTGGGTATAATTCAACCTAGTCAAAGTTCTTTCTCTGCTCCTGTAGTATTGGTACACAAGAAGGATGGATCATGGCGAATGTGTCCGGATTATAGGGCGCTCAATAAGCTCACCATTAAAGATAAATTTCCCATTCCTGTGATTGATGAATTATTGGATGAATTACATGGAGCAATTTATTTTACCAAGTTGGATCTTCGTTCGGGATATCATCAAATTAGAATGAAGACTGAAGATATTCCAAAAACAGCATTTCGAACTCATGAGGGTCATTATGAATTTTTGGTCATGCCCTTTGGCCTTACCAATGCACCTTCTACATTTCAAGGGTTGATGAATTCCATTTTCAAACCCTTCCTTAGAAAATTTGTGCTAGTATTTTTTGATGATATACTAATCTACAACAGGTCTTGGAAGGATCATGTTCAACATGTTGACAGGGTGCTCAAACTATTGTGGGAGAAACAATTATATGCAAAAACATCCAAATGTTTCTTTGGAGTACAAGAGGTGGAATATCTGGGTCATATTGTATCTCACGAGGGTGTTAAAGTAGACCCTAACAAAATTAAAGCCATTAAGGAATGGAAAGTCCCCACAACCATAAAGAAGTTGCGAGGATTTCTCGGGTTAACGGGGTATTATCGCAAGTTTGTTAAGAATTATGGGAGAATAGCAGCACCTCTAACAACATTATTGAAGAAAGATGCATTTTCATGGACTCCTGAAGCAACTAGGGCCTTTGAACATCTTAAAGAGGCAATGTGCCTAGCACCGGTCTTAGCTACGCCAGACTTCACAAAAACCTTTATTGTGGAATGTGATGCCTCAGGAAATGGAATTGGTACGGTTTTAATGCAGGAAGGAAGACCCATTGCTTTTGAAAGTCGTCCAATCAAAGGAAAGTATTTACAGAAACCTATTTATGAGAAGGAAATGTTAGCAATTCTGCATGCACTAAAGAAATGGCGAACTTACCTAATGGGAAGACACTTCAAGGTAAAAACTGATTATGATAGTCTTAAACACTTATTGGAACAAAGACTATCATCAGAAGAGCGGCAAAAATGGGTCACAAAGATGTTGGGTTATGACTTTGAAATAATCTACAAAAAAGGAAAGCTTAATGTTGTTGCAGATGCACTCTCAAGAAAGAATGAATAGGTGGAAGCATTGCTCTGTGCCATTTCTATTATCCAACCAGATTGGATAACCGAAGCAAGAGATGAATGGAAGAAGGACAAAGATGTATGGGCACTCATTCAAAAGTTGCAGCAAGATCCTAGTACATCTGATACATTTAGTTGGAAAAATGATTCCTTATGGTACAAAGATCTCTTATATCTTTGTAAGAATTCCCAACTAAAACAAAATATTCTTCTGGAATTGCACACTTCTCCTTTAGGAGGACACTCAGGATTTTTAAAAACTTACCACAGGGTGAAGAAAGAATTTTTTTGAGATGGCCTTAAATCTGATATTAAAAAGTTTGTGGCGGAATGTTTGGTTTGCCAGCAGAATAAAGTGGAAACAATTAAGACCCCGGGACTTCTACAACCTTTATCCATTCCAAGTCAACGTTGGGAGGAGATTTCAATGGATTTTATCATAGGTTTACCTAAGTCTGAAGGAAAGAGTGTCATCATGGTGGTAGTTGATAGACTTACAAGTATGCACACTTTTGTGCATTATCTCATCCATTTAAAGCAAGTACAGTTGCTACTACATTTATGGATAGAATTCAAAAGCTACATGGAAGCCCAAGAGTTATTGTGAGCGACAGAGATCCCATTTTTACTGGAAATTTTTGGATGGAGTTATTTTCTTGTTTGGGTACTCAATTAACTCATAGCTCATCTTATCATCCTCAATCTGATGGTCAAACTGAGATAGTAAATAAATGTTTGGAAGGATATCTTCGTTGTTTTGTATCCGATAAACAAACACAATGGGTCAAGTGGTTACCTCTTGCTGAATGGTGGTATAACACTTCCTTCCATACTGCAGCAAAAATGACCCCATTTATGGCACTTTAGGGATATCATCCACCATCCATCACATCATCTTTAAGGGAAAATTCGAAGGTTCAAGCAGTGGAAGATCACATCGAGCATCAGCAAGAAGTTCTCCAACTCTTAAAGGATAACCTGAATTTGGCACAAAATCGAATGAAACAACAGGCATATCAACATCGCAGCGAGAGAAGTTTTGATGTAGGAGATTGAGTATTTTTATGGCTACAACCATACAAACAAATGTCCCTCAAGCAAGCTAAGAAGGATAATAAATTATCGCCAAAGTACTATGGTCCTTACAAGGTGTTACAAAATATTGGTACTATGGCATACAAATTGGAGCTTCCTGCTTCTTCACGAGTGCATCCAGTTTTCCATGTTTCATGCTTAAAGAAGGTTATAGGTGAAAATATTCCAGTTCAAACAATATTTCCAGAACTTGATGAGGAAGGAAAAATCATATTGGAACTGGAAGCGGTCACGGAAACAAGAACTCGACAACTACGGAATCGATCAATTTCAGAGTATCTCATCAAGTGGAAGAACTTACCCACTGAAAATTCTACATGGGAGGATGAGAATTTTATACGGAAGCACCCAGAGCTACTCAAGTGTTGAGGACAACACTTTTTTGAAAGAGAGGGGCATGTTAGGTCCCTATATTACTAGTATAGTCCCTTATTGTTGTTAGTGTAACCCCCTTATTGTTATTATTGTACCCTTGTAACCCCCATTTTATTATTATTGTGCCCTTAAATTATTATTCTTAGGTCGGCTAGGATTACATTGTGGCCCACTAGGATCACATTATGGCCCCATGGACTCCTATATATAGAAAGGAGGTTTTGTAAATTGGATCATCCAATAATTGTTCATTTATGTAATGTATTGGAGGTTTCCCCCTCGAAGTGGCTTATTTCTAAGGCGTTCATATCTCTTTCTTCTATTTTTGGAGCTGGTTACGCAACACAACGACTACCCATCGGTGGCGCATATGCATCCAACAGCTACTCTCGAGGCACGACTCCCTTTAAGGTACAATTAAACTTTGAAATTCCCATATTTTAGGTTAAAATAGATGCAGATGCCATAGATATATGGTTGAATCTATTAGAAGGATATTTCTCGGTTCATGACTTTTTCGACTGGGAGAAGATTATTTTTTCACTCCTCAAAACTACCCCCCATGTCAAGGACTGGTGGGACACCTATTGTGAGAAAAAGGACGAGAAAAAACTCTATTTTTTCTTAGTTGTGCCCACTTGGAATTCTTTGAGAGACACCATCAAGGAAAAATACTATCCTGTGGGGAGCTATGAGGACAAGTACATACAATGGTCCATGTTGTAGAAACAAAGGGATCAAGATGTGCATGAGCTAACGAATATGTTCCATACCCTGTGCACAAAGTTGGGTATCAAAGATTCAAAGAAACATTTGGTGCTAAAGTATCGCAGTTGTCTGAAAAAATACATTTAGGAGGAAATGGATTTCCTCGACATATCCTCTCTTGGTACGACATATCGATATGCTGCCAAGATTGAGCAAGAATTTAGACAGATCTGCAAATCAAAAGCAAGGGAAAGGTGCCCCTAAACCACAGAACAAAGGAAAAAGGCAAGGCGTGGTAGCCCAAGACAACCCGCCAAAGCCACAAGCAAAGAACAATGTCGCGAAGCCAAATAAGGACACGGGAAAGTGGTGTGAGTTGCATAAGAGCTCCACTCACAACACAAGTAAGTGTCGGGCCAAGCAGTTGTTGGTGGCTGAGACGAGGCTTCTGAATCGGATGCATGCTATAACTCTGAATCAGAACTTGAAAAGGGGATGAAAAGGGAAACATATTGTTGATGTGAAGCCCAATGCCACTGTCGCCACTACGAAGATCCTAAAGGAAGAACCAGAAGATCTAGAGGAGGAGGAGCATATCTTCCACTCTGAGATGTGGGTAAAGAGTTCCCTGCTACGATTCATTGTCGATAATGGGGGCCAAAATAACCTCATTTTAGCAAAATCCATGAAGCGATTGGGCTTTTCGACCACAGCACACCCACATCCATAGACCATCGGGTGGCTTCACAAAGTACAAGATCTCTGCATCATCCAGTAGTGCTTCCTTCCCTATAGCATCAAGCCCTTCATGGATGAGGTATTACATAACATTGCTCCACTTGATGTTTCTGATATATTATTAGGCCAACCATACTTGTGGAAGCAACATGCTGTGTATGAGTCCCAACCTCGTGTTGTTATTGTTACTTTAGGAAATAAGATGTACAGGATACCAGAGGTACCACCACCTACCGCTATCTCTTTGGTTACTGCAAAACAATGCAGTAAGCTCATTTCTCAAACCAGGAAATTTATTTTGTTGATGATCCGCCCCCAGGGCAAGAAGAAGACCATGACCACGACCTCCAGACAGGGCTCCTCTGCGCGACAACAATAAATGGACAAGGTTGTGGAAGAGTACAAGGACATCTTCACCTCACCCACATGGTTTCTTCTACACTGTCAGGTCAAGCACCCCATCGATCTAACCCCAGGTGTGCTGCTACCCAATGGACCAATATATCAGCTCTTTGTTCTGGAGAATGATGAAATCAAGAGGTAGATTCAGAAGTTGTTGCAGAAAGGTCACATCCGGCCAAGTTCATCACCCTATGGGAGCCTGTTCGTGTTGGTACAGAAGAAGGATGGGACTTGGAGACTCTGTATTGACTATCGGGCGTTGAACAAGATCACTATCTAGAATAGGTACCCGATACCACAGATTGATGACTTTCTCGACCAACTCAAAGGGGCGAAATATTTCAGCAAGATCAACTTGAAGTGGTCCACATATCTGCAACAGTTTCATTTGAACATAAAGTACAAGAAGGGTAGCACCAATAATATTGTAGATTGCCTCAGTCGACCACCAATCGTGGTGCTAACCACCGTTCTCAACTCTTGTGGTCATAATACTTCTTATTAGCTGCTTATCTACAAGAGAAATCTATAATTTGGCCACACATACAAGGCACTCTTGAGGGGTACACAAGTTCCAAATTTTCACCTCCAAGATGCACTGTTATGTACTTGGGACACCTTTGTGTTCCTTCAAGTGAGCGTGCCAAGATGATATGGGAAGCACACTACAGTCGAGTTGCTGGGCATTTCAAGGTTGAGAAAACAGTGGTAGTGCAGAATTATTTCTATTGGCCAAACCTTCGACGGGATGTCGGGAAGTACATCAAATCCTGCACTGCTTGCTTCATTGCCAAACCGACCATCAAGAAGCAAGGCCTCTACACTCCGCTACCTACCCCTAGTTGACCTTGAGAATCCATCTCCATGGATTACATGTCAGGCCTTCCTTCTACTAAGCATGAAAATGAATGTGTTTTCTTGGTCGTCGACAAATTTTTGAAGATGGCCATTATGGCAGCCTACAAGAAGAATATCACAGCAGAAGCCACTGCTAAAATCTTCTTTGAATGGGTGTGGGTGCACTTTTGGATCCCACAGTCTATCATATCAGATCGGGATAGCAGGTTCCATAGCACATTTTGGTCCAGCCTCTCGTCAATGTTGGACACCAAGCTCACCAAATCCACATCTTTCCATCCCCAAACTGATGGCCAGACAGAGGTAGTCAATAGGATGATTGTACACATTATGCACATGTAAAATTCAAAGCATCCATGCACATGGGATGAGAGCCTCCCCTATGTACAACACATTTATAACCAGGCTCTCCACAGCTCAACCGGCCACAACCCCTTTCAAGTGGGCTTGGGATTCCAGCCGTTATGTCCCATTGACGTAGCCATGCCATTTGCGGCTACTCAGGCCAATTCGGCTCATGTCCAGTCTGAGGCTAAAAAAACGAACATCTTCATCGAGCACATTCAGCACATCCACCAAGAGGTTCATGAGATATTGGACAGAGCCAATGCTAAGCATAAGCAATGACATGATCAACATCGGGTGCCACACAACTTTTAGGTGGGCAACAAAGTGTGGCTACATTTGTAGAAGGAGCACCTCACTAGACTCCACCACAAGCTTCGCCCACTCTGATATGGTCTATACAACATCACCAAGGTTGTAGGGAACAATGCCTTCGAGCTCAGTATTCCAACATTCCTTGGTCTGCACCGAGTATTCATTGTGGACCGCCTTCGTCCCTACTTCCCTGACATTGCAAAACAAATCACACCAACGGAGTTAAAGCCAGACTGCATGGAACATGCCATCACAGATTGTATCATGGAAATGAAAATCAAGAACACTCACCAATAGAAGATCCAACTGTATCGGGTTTTCAACGCTGGCCAACTCCTGCACCAAGGCAAGTGGTTCACCAGGGACCAAGTTCAGCAGAAGTTTCCTCATCTCATGGAGGAACTCAACACAATGGGGACCATTGCTTCCTCAGGGGGTAGGAATGATCTAGGTTGATATTGGTGGTAACCTGCCTATTCCACTTGGGGCCCCACCATTGTCTCTTTCAGTTTTTCAATTTCGGCACAACTTACTATTTTTAGCATTTTTTCGGGTCCTGAACTTTTAGAGCTGTTTTGAGACCCTAAACAACATTTTTTGGGCATCGCACCTCCGGAAAATATGATTCTATTCCAGAATTTATTTTCACGATCAGGCATCACCACAAGTTTTTCTTTATGCGAACCCAATAATAGCTAGGCAGACCCAAGGATTGGGGCGGACCCAAGGATGGTGGGCAAACCTACCCATGGTTTTATGCATGGGTTTTTCACATGGTTTTTGGCTTCATGGTTTTCTGACCATGATATTTTGTATATCCAGTTAAGGGAAGTATAGTTATTTTCTAATCCAAGGTTAGTGGATTTGGGCTTACGAACGCTTCAACATGTATAGATATGTGTTGTACAATTGAATGGAAAATAATGAAAAATCAATCTTGTAGTCTTGATTTTTGGATCCAGGGGAAAATATTTTTCTATATTTGTCTTATGTTCTTTCCATTGTTTGTTTTTATTTTTTTAAGAATTTTTTTGCAATTAATTTATGTATAAGGTTTAACCCTTCATTGAAAGAAAAGGAGAATTCTGGAAAGGAGATGGAAACAAGAATATAAATTACCATTGATGGGGCACTTGGATTAGTGACAACCCTGGAAAGCGTTATCCCATGAAAATACAATATTTTAGTAGTAGGGGCTTATATAGCCCTTTAAAGAAACTAGCTCTCGCAAAGATTCTAGTACTAAATAATATGAACATAATCATTCTCAAAGAGACATTAGGTGAAGGGGTTGAAATTTCAAAAATTATTGAAGTCATGTTTAATAAATGTAAATTTATAGGTCTATATGTTAGGGGAATATCAGGAGGATTTACCATGAGGTGTAACTATTAATGCAATAAATATCTAGTTATATGGAATGTTGATTGGGGGCTAGGCACAAAGCCTTTCCTTGCAGAATTATGATATCCCATTTTGGTTGTCAACATTTAAAGTATGTATAATGACAAGAATGTATTATAGGATTTGTTATTGTAGAAATGGTTCATCTCCAAGGAAAACATAGTCCTAAGAGTGGACTTAAATTTTTCATTAGGAGATTCAAAATTTCAGGGCCCCCATGCAAGAAGAGATACACTAATGGACCACTTTACTACTTCCTTCATTATTTGATGGATCATAAATTACTAGATATAGACATCGTGATCCCAAAATTGACATGGAGGATTAAAAGAATTGGAGAAGAATGAGTAACCAAAAGGCTTGATAAGTTCCTAATTGTAGAAGGGCTATTGGAAAATGTAAGCCTTGTTTGATAGTGGGTTGGATATGGAGGGTAATCAAACCATTTCCCAATATTCATGGAACTAAAAGGATGAAGTCGAAAACCAGCAAAGCCCTTTAAGTTCAAGTCCTATTGGATAAATGTTTAAGAATTTTGGGAGACCATTCAATCAAATTAGATTCTCATTGCCTCTTAAATAGATGCATCTACAACATAGAAATTTTTAGTAAATGTCAATATTTGTAAGAATTTTATGACTATATGGGAAACTTTAAAGTGTAAAAAGGATGATAAAGTGCTAAAGTAAATTTAATAAAAGCTAAGGATCATCTACAACTCAAGCAAAGGGGGATTCAACTCACAATCATCCAAGGAATAACCTTTCATGTTGGAATCAAAAGGGAAAAAAAAATTGGGTCAAAAATAGGAAGCTTGGAAGCTAAAGAGTACGGAAATATGGCAAGGAAATTTTTAGGTCTAAAATGGGCCTCTTAAGGAAATTATAAAATAATAGTGGAAACAATAAAATAAGATTTGATGACATCATCAAATTTTAGAGGGAAAAAGAAAAAATTACTTTTTAAACTCATATTTTCAACTTATCTCCCAAAATTTTTACTCAAATTTCGAGTAGGAGTACTCATTGGCTGCAAAATTTAATTCCTCATCCAAGGAGTACCCATGTTGCATGCTTTTTATGGGTCCTTCTACACAAAAAATGATAAATACATGAAAAACGTGATTGTAATCACGTTTTTTTATACGTATTTCTCATTTTTCGTGTAGCAGGTTCTATTAAAAGTATGCAACATAGGTACTCCCATGATGAGGAATTAAATTTTGCATCAAACGAATAATCTCGCTCGAAATTTGATTAAAAAAATTGGGAGATAAGTTGAAAATACGAATTGAAAAATTAGTTTTATTACTTTATTATTTTTTAATCTTTTTACCCTTTTACTTAAAAAATGATGAATCATCCTCCATGGTTGACATCATCATCTTGAATCCTATTGGTTCTTATAAAGTTTATTTTTGTTGTACATTTTCTTCAAGAGGCCCATTTTAGACCTCAAATTCCCCTAATGTAGGGGTGGTAATAATGATTGATATTTCTAAGGCCTATGATGGAGTAAGTCAGATGTATATTTATATTTTACTTATGTGTATAGGATTCAGGACATGTATTATTTCTTGGATTTTGGGGTGTATCTCCTTGGTCCCATTTTCTATGTTAAATTAATGGATTAGCATCCCATTTCTTTCATGCTAAAAGTGGACATTGACCGGGGTTCCCTTTATCACCCCACCTTTTCTTTTTGACGATTGAAGTACTAAGTAAGATGTTGCATGAATGGAAAATGAAATGGGTTTTCAAAGGAATCACAATGGTCGATAGGGTTACATTCTACAATTTTTTGTTTCTAGATGACATTTTGATCTTCTGCAATAGATCAAGGGAGATGCAAAAAAATTGCATGAATCATTATCCCTATGTGTTATTTCCATTTGATTAATTGTAAATGGAAGACAATATACCATAACAGTTCTAAATTTGGAAGAAGGGGAGGTGCAAAATATTTAAAATATTTTCCTCTATGAGATGAAGGATTTGTTAGAAGGGATAAAATACTTGGGCTTCCATCTTAAGTTGAATAGCTACAAGAACATGGACTAGAGATAGCTCATTCAAAAATTGGAGAAAAAACTAAGTTGTTCGAGCTTTGGATGGGTTTCAAAAGTAGGACACTTCGCCTTCGTACAATTTATGTTAGAGGAAATTATAGTTTATTGGATGTCTTTAAAATGGATCTTAAAAGGAATTCAATAAGCCCCTAGGAAAATCAATTCCAAATTTATCTAGGAAATATCCAAGGATTACTTTGTAATGCCCTAGATGAAATGATATAGAGGGATGATGCCAAGGCTAATTTGCATTAGGGAATTAAAAACATTTTTATCGTATCTAAAGCTCTGAATGCAAAGAATGTATGGAAGCCTATAACCACTATAAATTTGTGGACAAAGGTAGTATTGAGAAAATACTTTTGGCTTGAAACTATTGAAGAATTTTTATGGAACCCTAGAAAAATTTGTAAAAATATTTCAATTATATTAAGAGTTGTTCTAAATTCCTTTTGATGTAATTGATTTGAGTTCATATTTGAGGATATGTGATAGGAATAACATCAGAGTTGTAGTGGATCCATGGGATGACAATAGAATTCATCACATTTTCCCTTAGAATTTGGTCAATATTTTAATAAAAAGAGGATGTTAAAGGCTATCTCAAGTAGTAGACCCAACAGTTACCTCCATATGGCAACAAGTTTGGTTATCGATAGAATGGTTGGACCTACTAGGGGATGTTAAAGACCACTCACACCTATTCCTAGTTTCCCTGGTAAGAGCTCATATCAAACTTATAAAGGACGATAATGAGCTAATATGGATTGTCTCATCTCATGTATCTTACACCCCTAAAGAGGGATATGTATTCCTTACAGTGGATATGTTTACTGTGGAATGGAAATGGTGGTGGAAAGTGGTTTGGAAAACAAAGTGCGTAGAGAATGTGTGTCTTCATGTGGTTCCTAATTGAGGATAAGGTTCCAACTTGGCATAACATTCAAAAGCACCATAAAGAAGGATCAAGATGGTTTTCATTGTGCAATAATGATTCATAAAACATTTCACATCTCTTTGTAGAAATAATTTATATCAAGGAAATTTGTGACAAACTGAAATCCAATCTCACTATAGATTTCAAATGGTAGGGGACCTCAGTAGAAGAAGCATGGAAAGATTGGATTTTAACTTGTATTTTCAACAAATACAAAGCAATGACATTTGATTATCTATTAGGGGGTTATGATTGAAACGAAATAAAAATAATAACAATGAGACACACATCCCCTCAGATACTACTGCACCACGTTCACTCTCAATTCTATTTCACTTTTGTTAGCAGAAAGCTTCTAAGAAACATAGGCTGATAGTAGGAGAGAATATCGACGTGGCCTTAAAATAGCATAATCAATCATGTGGAGGGGGACGAGTTCTCTACCTTGATCCAAATCATTCTTATGAGATTAAGATGGCCTTGGATAGTGGTAGAAATAATTTCGCTGAGTTTATGGCTCTCAAGTTGGTCCTCCTTTTCACAAAAGAGATGGGATATAACAACATTGACATCTTTGAAGAATCCCAGATGGTAATAAGTGAATCAAATCGGTGTTCCATTGAAGAAACCAAACCCTCATTCATTTTGTAAATGAAGTATTGAGAACTATGAATGCTTTTTTTATTTTTTCTCCTCTCAACACATTTTGAGGGAAAGAAATGCATGAGTAGAATTATTTTCTAAAGAAGAAATTCACTTGGAATATAGGCAATGGCACTTCCAAAAATCCATGAATGGCTAGCTCTACGAGCTTAACCACATACCCTTCATGGATCAGGCTCAAGTGCTGGATTTGGATGCAGGTTCTCAATCATGATAACAAATTTATCTTTTAAATAGAAACAATTTGGATCTTGTCAAACATTTAGGGAGCAGAGGGCTCTATATCTCTATGTATTTTATTTTTTGTTCACAATTGTATCATATGGAACAATGTAAATAGATTTTGAAAGTTCACCTTAAAATATGTAGACTATAGCAAACTAGTCTTGATTTAAGTCAATGAGAAGTTTTTGTTTGATTATATTTAGTCTGTTAGTGACATTTATATGCATATAATACATGCACCAACATGTATGCATATAATGCACCTTATATCATTATGCTAATGAAATGAATTAAGACTTTTTTTCATGAAAAACAATACTTCTAATGAAAAATATCAACATTAGTCATTTTAATATAATTAAATAACTTAAATAAAACATCTCATGATGCTGATGACTAACACTGTTAAATGGTTAGAAACATTGACACCACGAAAAAAAAAGAATTATGTGATTATTCAGAAAGAGCTTTTACCAATCATTATGAATCCCAAAAGTTTGACTTTAGAAATGTTTTAAATAATTTGAATAAAATATTGAGCTATGAGGTGTAGACTAGTTAGTTTGAGTGAGACTTAGAAAAATAATAATAATGTAAATACAACATATTTTCCATAATTATAGTATCCAATGATCAAATTTATATTAAATATGAGTGCAACTATATAAACTAAACTAAAAATAGACATCAATCCATAATAATCACCAAAGCACTTCATGCTATGTCTCACATTGCTAAAGTTTAAAAAAATCCATAAAAAACCACTAAACTATAACATTATTATTATTATTATTATTATTATTATTATTATTATTATATAAAGAATTAATCAGATTAGAAATATAGCCCCAAGTGTTAGCTCAAGTAATATAGACCCATGATTCCCTTGGTTGGAAGCATTGTCATCAGGCTAAATTTTTAACCAACACGATTTATGCCAAATTTACCATGGAGGTTATTAATCTATAAATATACTTTGTTACTATACTATGGGCCAATACCATGGCATATCAATACCACATGCCATAGATACCTTAACTCACTTCATATGGGACTTGTTAATGTGAAATTTTTTTAATTAATAAATATGATTAAAAAGGTGATTTGTATATACTATTACAAATAGTCTACCATATTTTGTGGAAGTTGAATCCCTAATTCCGTCCAATAATTAAATTAAAATTGTGGAAGCCGAATTCAAAAATAGACATGTCGAAGCATACTTGAAACATATTTGGCATAATTAGACTCATTGTCAAGAGGCGCGGGCACAATTATCATGAGTAGAAATGACTCGAGTATCAACCTAATTATAAAGAACTAATAATTTAAATAAAATAAATTTTATTTAGTTAATATATTTAAGGAATCAAATTTATATTAAATATTACTAGCAATTGCACCATATATTGCAAAAGAAACACCGTAAGGAAATAGCATAGGAAAGAGTAGCCTAGAAGAAACAAGAAGGCAATAGCATACGAAAGAGTAGCCTAGAAAAAATAAGATGTTGTAGAGAAGGAGCCATCATTAAGGAATGAAAGGAAAATTTTGCTCCCATGGAAGCAGGTCATGGAGGTTTCAAAGATATTAATGATAAGAATTATCAACCAAAAAATTTTGTTATAGATTTTGAAATAGGAAATTGGAGGTGAAAACATATATGTAAACCAACATAATCTATTCACATATATAAAAAAAAATTGTTATAGATACTGAAATAGGAAATTGGGAGGGAAAATCCTTTGGTGATTAATAATCCTCTGAAACAAGCATGAAATGAGCATGTTACTCAAATAAGATATTTTAAATGCATTCAAGTACAATCTATCTAGCATAGATGTAAATAAAGAGATTTTTTATTAACAAAAATGGAGTTTACTCCAAGTTCATCTACATATCTGAGTGCCAATTGCATGCTTATCAGAAATTGTATATGAAGAACAATAGTCTTGGTATATAAGAAAGTGAATGTCATTTTAATATGGAGAAATTTTTGGAAGGAGATATTGTTATTTATGTTATGGTTTATATTCCTAACTCCAAAATTGGTTTAGTATTTCTCTATATACATAAGAAAAAAAATACAAAGTAAATTCACAAATTTAAGTTATAGTTTTATATTTTATAATTACAAATCTAGTTTCTTATTAAAATATTTTACACATCTTAGGTTATTCTAAATTGATCAAGATTATAGAATTTAGGGTGATGTTCTATGTCCACTAAAATTCCCATGAGGTCCATCACTATGTATGGGGTTCATTGCATCCTTGGACATATTTTGTGAGTTGTGATTTTTTTCTTGTGGTTACAACTTAATTTTGATTTTCACCTAGTTATTATGATTCAAAACTTTGTTATCATCTTATATCCTTATAGCATTAGATATATCGTGTGAGCTAATGTGATGTTTTTTTTGTCACAATGACTCAAAAATCAGTTATTAGACCACAATATTGACTTTTTTGTTGTCTGTTTTGTTTATGAACCACTTAAAAAAACATAGGAACATTTTATTTTATAGTGTGATATCCCCAGCATGGGTGGGGGTTTCAAAAATTGGAGAGTAAATTGAGTGGTTATGGTTAGAAATTATTTTATAATATGGGAAATTTGGATGCTTTGTAGACTATATGGATCTCATAACAGATATCTTTTTTGATTTTTTTAGTGTCTCTGGCCACCGCATCTAATAGGATCCATTTCAACTAAGAACTTCAATACATCAATATGCGAATGATAACTTGTGACATCCCTAGCCATTTTCTTTGATTGTGGATCAAGTTATAAACTAATAACTTGTGAAATCCCTCGCCATTTTCTTTGATTGTGGATCAAGTTATAAACTAGAATATACTCTCTCTTCAGAAGACTCTACATTATATATTGGATGGAGGGAAAGGTTATGATAAAAATTGTACAAAAAACCCCTTAGGGTTGTCTCAACTTACTCTATTGTTAATTACATAGTGTCAATTTTGTAAAATTATAATCTACAGTAAGGACTAAGTGGTGTCACAATGACTCAAAAATCAATTATTAGACCACAATATTGACTTTCTTGTTGTCTATTTTGTTTATGAACCCTTTAAAAAAACAAAGGAACATTTGATTTTATAGTGTGATCTCCCCAGCATGGGTGGGGGTTTCAAAAATTGGAGAGTAAATTGAGTGGTTATTGTTAGAAATTGTTGTATAAGATGGGAAATTTGGATGCTTTGTAGACAATATGGATGCCATAACAGATATATTTTTTGAATTTTTTAGTGTCTCTGGCCACCATGCATCTAATAGGATCCATTCCAACTGAGAACATCAATACATCACTGTGTGAATGATAACTTGTGACATCCCTAGCCATTTTCTTTGATAGTGGATCAAGTTATAAACTAATAACCTATGAAATCCCTGACCATTTTCTTTGATTGTGGATCAAGTTATAAACTAGAATATACTCTCTCTTCAGAAGACTCTACATTATATATTGGATGGAGGGAAAGGTTATCATAAAACTTGTACAAAAAAAAACCCTTAGGGTTGTCTCAACTTACTCTATTGTTAATTACATAGTGTCAATTTTGTAAAATTATAATCTACAGTAAGGACTGAGTGGGCTTTTTATTTTGTAAGTTTTGTTTGGAATTGAAAAATAAAAATTTATAAAAGCTACAACTATGTAGTGAAAAAATTTCTATAAAATTTTAGAATTAAAAGTTGAGTAAGTTTGACATCATATAATATGAAAATTGTTTATGATTATAAAGTAAAAAACATGTAAGATTTTTAAGCTACAATTAGGTAATTAAAGATATGTATATAGCTTTTTTTTAACGAAAGAAATTTGATATTCATTAACAAAAAAAAATATGAAAGAGTTTGTATGTAGTTACAAATGTACTTACAAACTATTACAATTAAGTAATTAAAGGTAAATTTAGTGTTATTTAAGAAATGAGAATTATGAACATTTGTCATTATTGCTCAAGATAAATCATGTCGTGTGAAATAATTTGAAATTAAAAAAAGATCACATATTTTTAAAATTTTCATTATTAATTTATTTTTTTATATATTAAGAAATACTATTCACGAATAATAAAACACTTGTAACATAAATAATATATAGCAAAAAACACATGTATTTTTTTAATAATAAAATAGTTGTAACAAAAACAATATAGAACAAGAAAAAATATGTATGTTTGGATGTATGAAAATTTAGATACATTTTATTAAGTAAAATTTTAAAAATAATTTTATTAAATAATTAGTTTAGATATATATTATTGATTAGAGGGATCAATGAAGTTTTCATATCAAGACATTTGATCCCTCTTGCTCCTTGGTAGATCCAGAGTTAGGCCATCTTAATTCCCCCCTTTAGATAAACTACATTCCACATGAATACCATGGGTCAATACCATGGGTTGTTTTTATATTTTAGTATTATTTTATTTTTTATTGTATCTTGACCTAGTTAAAATGTTCATTACATTATGTCAATATTTTTATTTAATTTACTTTTATTTTTATTTTTGTGTAATTTGCAATCTAATGGTCTAAAACATTTTAATCGTCTAACATTTGATCCAATGGCTCAAACGTGGACACAGTGGTAGCTAGGGGAATTGTTTTCAAATAAGAATGCCTTACGGCGTAAAAATATTTTTGGATAAATAAACTATGTCAAATATGTCCACACAACGCTACAAGGAAAATAACCTCTAGCGGATGTTTTTGAGGAACCCCACAGAAAAATACCCCATACATCCGTTTCTAAAGGAGGTTACTAGAGGAGGTTGGCGAGCGGAGGGTTTTGCGTCTATTTTCCACCCGGTGCACTTATCATTAAGCATCACCCTGGTGCTTTGGAATCGCGAAAGCACCGGTGCGCACAAAAACATTGTCGCACCAGAAACTGTGTACTCCGTACACACCCGCTCGGTGAATCGTATTATTCTATAGCACTGGTGCGTCACAAATCTTCTGCTTCAGTGCATTATAAAACACCGCACCAAAACCAAAACCACCTAGTGCAGTAGAAAGAAACCACACCAGTGCATCATAAAACAACGTGCCAAAACACAAACCGACCGGTGTGTTCGTAAAAAACAGAACTGGTGCGCCTATAAACCACGCACCGGTAAAGGGTTAAAAAAAAAACTACGGCAAAAAGCTCAGATTTTTCATTTTTCCAGTGGTCTTGAGCTCTCAATTACCAGTGTGCTCTACCATAGAACGCACCAGTGTGCACATAACATTGGCACATTGTAAAACGTGTGCAACATACACACTCGCCTGGGGCGTCCTATAATGGTAACGCATCGGTGCTTCACTACTCTTCCACACCGGTGCATCATAAAACACCGCACCAAAACAGAAATGTGCCAATGCGTTCTTATCCAAGAGCACCATTGCACCTATAAAATTCACACTTCGGAATAGCGTTAAATAAAAAAAGTTAAGGCCAAAAAATAGGTGCTTTTCGACTATTCTGCACCGATGCTTTATGAATATTCTGCCTCGGTGCATCATCAAAAGATCGCGCCAAAACTTAAAAATCTCGGTGCAGTGTTAGGGAACTGCCTCGGTGCATCATAAACAACGCACCAAATCTGACACTGCCCAGTGCGGTTGTAAGTAAGCGTACCGGTGTGCCTATAAAACCCCGCGCACAGGAATAGGATTAAATAAAAAAAATTACAGCCAAAAAACTGCATTTTTGACTTTCCTCAGTGCTCTAGAGCTCTCAAGAATTGGTACCATTTCCCCTTCTCTAAGCCGCCCTGACATCGGTGCTCTCATTGCACCCATTACACACATTTTTGCTCTACATTGGCCACCAATCTCCAGCTTGCATTTTGAAAAACAGTGGGAAAATTTTCTTTTGCAAATTTTACAGCCAATATGCCTCCTTGACGACGAAATGTACAGGTATTTTTCTAGTTTTTCCATAATTAAGCTTTTTAGCGGATTAGAATTTGAAATAACCTTAAAAATAACCATCAAAAAAAAAAAATGTGACGTGATGCACCTGAGTCGTTCGGCTCGCACCAGATAGTGGTGATGTCTATAAAATTTACAAGTCACACCACAACCAGTGTTAACGGTATCCGCACCGTTTCTGGGGTGGTACCGAAAGGCGCCCCGCACAATTTTAAATTTAAAAAAAAAATTGCAGTGTGCTCATTTAGCAAGGCACACCATTGACCATTGGAATCATAGTGCGGTGCGTTGAAGGAATTATTCGCCCTGGTGTATGTCAGCGCACTGCATTCGGCATTCTGAGAGGGTCAACGGTGTGGTAGGATAAAATACTGCACCATCGACTATGTAATTGTCATGAAGTCGGTACGCTAACACGACTATACGCTCTGGGGCATATATTTCAGTCTTCGCCCCATTATTCTAACCTTAGATATAGTCAACGGTGCTTGAAAAAAAGACAGCTGCACCGAGGTCGGTGTGTTGTATTTCATTAGGGGCACCGCCACCAATGCGCTACAAAATTAAGCCACATCGAAACTAGTGCGTGACTATTTTTTGGCGAACCAACTAGTCTGTTTTTTTTTTTTCAAAAAAAAAAAATATATATGTATATTCCTAAATACATGTTTGTTTTAATAAAAAAAAATTATTTAATATGTCAATGATTCAGAGAGAAGAGGAGGAACAACAACAACAATAGGCGGAATAGTATGACATGATTTGCCAATGGGAGGCACGAGGGAGGGAGAGAGATGCATACCCTCGCCCTATTATAGCAGATACCCAGGGGATCCTTAGGAAGGTAGGCCTCCTTAAGTTCTATGAGGCTACTTCCCTAAAGGCCCATAGTGTGTTTTTGAGATATCTTATCCGTAGGTGGAATGCCCACTGACAGGCTTTCCAGGTTGGTCCTCACCATTGGTACACACCCACTCAGGAGGATATTTATTTTATTACAGGACTATCAAGGAGAGGGGCGTATTTTCCCTCATTCCTAAACGTGCCAGCTGGTTTTGTAGCGGGGAGTCAGTTAGTTTACTCCTAGAGATACATTGGAGCACATGTATTGTCTCCTTCAGAGTTTCAGGTACCTGGAGGTCAGTTATGTATAGGTGCATTTGGTAGACAGGACATGCATTGCCTCTCACTTATCATTTCAACAATTTCGCACAACACCAGTGACAGGCAACGCATTAGTTGCTCGCTTTTATATTATGTTGATTCTTTAGTACAGCAGCCACGACTTGTCAGGTGGTCTGCCATTTTTTTGTGGCAGTTTTGTACGGCCTTAGATATATGTCGTGCTCATGCATAAGGGAGGGTCAACTTCCCTTTTTCTTCAGAGTTGTTTTGTTTATTTTTTGAGAGGTTTCCAGAGATGAGACCTAGTTTTGTTCAACAGCCTCGTAGGCTGATGTTTGAGGCCCATATGCACATGTGGGGGCAGATGATGCCCAAGACATGAGACACTATGTTTCTAGCCAGGATATTGCATGATGCACTGGACTTACTAGCTAGTGTTGACAGGTTGCATCCCTTCTTATGGTCCCATGTACTTATGCTGGATTAGATTGGAGAGGGTGTCCCAAAATCCTCTTCACAGATGATGAGCCGCCAGATGATAGAGGTAATATTACTGTTTTATTTATATTTATTCTAACATGTTCTTTAACTTGTTTTTATTAAATTGTGTAATGAAATTGTCTAATTATTGTTGTGTACTTGTATATATTTTGTAGACATTGGCTCTTTTGATGGCGAGGAGATGATGGATCCACCACATGATCTAGGTGTGGATCCTAATGATGATCAGGACATGGCCAATGCCGAGGATGATCATGATCATGATGAGGCCGGTGCAACAGAGATACATGCTCCTGTTGGTGCACCGGTACCGCATTTTTCTAGGCACAGTCGAACTGAGACTAGATATAGGATGGAGTTGGGCAACCAACTCAGTGCATTGATTGTTGAGGCGGGCATCATTTCCGCTAATTACATAGACATACAACCTGATGATAGGCTGTTACAGATGTGGAGAAGCATGTCGCATGACATGTATAGCCTGATGCGGCGTGTCGTAGGAGATACGACAGCTATTACGCGACTGAGGAGGACTATCCGTAGCTATAGGCGTAGTCGAGCTGCGACACGTGATGGACAGTCTACGAGTAGCGACTCATCATCTCATGATCGTTCACCTCGTGCCGCGCCTGATGAGCATGAGGCTCCACTAGCAGCATCTAGTAGTCATCATGGAGATGAGGCTGGACCATCGGCCACGTCCAGTCAGTAGCCTGTAGCATCCATTAGTGCTAGTCATGATCATCAGCAGCTGGACCATCGACTATCAAGGCTGCACTATTGACTGAGCAGGCCTCCACTACTACTGCTTATATTGATGTTGTAGTAAAACCAGTTGATGCATCCATCAGTACTAGTGATCATGATCATGAGTAGGCTCGACCATCGGCCATCGAGGCTGCACCCTTTACTGAGCAGGCCTTCACTTGTACTGCTACTGATGTTGTTATACTACCACCAGCTGATCCATGACATTTATATTACAGTTGTATATTTTTAACATTATTCAGTTATATATATATATATATATATATATATATATATATATATATATATATATATATATATATATATATATATATATATATATGATCCATGTATTTTATGTTCATGTTGCAGTTTTACTTAATTTACATGTTGGAGATCATCATGATGTGGCGCATATTGTTAGCTCATGTTAGATATGTTCATTTAATGTTTAGCTTGCAGATAGATGTGTATATGTGATAGCATGAGTTCTTTGACATGAGATGTATATTTAGTGTTTGTGTTGTGATGATGTTAATATGTAATGTTAATTTGATGTTTGAATGTGTTTTTTAGTCGAATATGATGTTTGTACGATGGTTATCATGATAGTGTTGATGTTTATTAATTAATTTAATATTAAATGACCATGATATTTATTAACTATTATGTCATGATTGTAATTTAAATTTTAATTGTATGTAAAATTGTAAAATTGTATTTGTATTTGTACTAATTGTAATTTTAACTATAATTGTATGTAAAATATTTAATGTAAAATTTTAATTGTAATTGTAATATTTAATTTATTGTGAAATGATTGTAATTGTATATATGAAAATTTGTAAAATTGTAATTGTAATTCTAATTGTATGTAAAATTCTAAAATTGTAATTGTATTTGTAATTGTAATTTTAATTGAATTGTATGTAAAGTATTTGTAAAATTGTAATTGTAATTGTAAATGTAATTCTATGTAAAATTGTAAATGTAATTGTATGTAAAATTAAAATTCTAATTCTAATTCTAATCGTAATTCATGTATGTGAAATTAATGTAAAATTGTAATTCTAATTCTAATTCTAATTGTATGTAAAATATTTGTAAAATTTTAATTCTATTAATGTGAAAATTTAATTGTATTAATGTGAAATGATTTTATTAAAATATTTAAATTTGTAAATCTGAAAATAATTGTAAAATAACAAATCTAGAATAATACGATTTTTTGTAACATAATAACATTTAGAAAATAATGAAAATTAATTCATATACTTTAGAATTATCATTATGTTATTATGATCTTACATACAAAAAAAAAGAATTTTATACAGTCTGGTGCACTTATCATCGTAACACACACCGGTGTGTCGTATTACGAAGACGCACCGGTGCTTCACAACTCTTCCGCACTGGTCACGAATAAATGCAAATAAAAAAAACACAACTCTATTTTCTTTAAGTGAAAAAAAAAACGGCAATTTGAAAAATGGGCGGCAAAATATTTTCGAAAATCTAATTTCATAAAATAATTTTTTAAATACTAAACACTTTTCATTATTTCACTATTTTTGCTAAAATTTTCAGCCAGATATTTGCAAGAGACAGACCTGGAGCAAGAGAGCACGAGGGCACTTTGGAGCAACGAAATACATTCGAGCAGAAGTATTCAGACAATCAAAAACCAAACCTCTGGTGATTCAAAACCTGTATCATAGAATTTCAAACCATCTCGTGATTAAATTTGATTATGTTTTTTACTTTTTTCTGCATTTTTTTAACTT
This sequence comes from Pinus albicaulis, assembly GCA_034641835.2. NCBI lineage: Eukaryota > Viridiplantae > Streptophyta > Pinopsida > Pinales > Pinaceae > Pinus > Pinus albicaulis. The sequence goes on from CM076578.1 coordinate 318,101,533, forward strand.
TTTCTACAGTTTTACCCATTTTTACCCTAAACCCTTCATTTTTTTGTTTTTTCCCTTTATTCTCCATGTTTCTGTGATTTCATAAATAGAGTTTTCCATTTTAGATTGACTTGCAACCCACAGGACGACTTGCATAGTCGGATCTCAATCCATTCAACCATTGTGTGAATTTTTGGAAAAAATGGATTTTTCTTTATCGGTGCGCCCTGCATACCCTACCGCATCGGTGCGCTGTATTATACATCGTACCGCACAACTATTGTGTAATAAAAAAATTGAAGACAATTTTTCTAATTCCATGCGCCATATCTGAAATAGGGCACCGGTGCTCCATTTAACAAGGATAGCACCGTACAATGTATTACATTGTTTTTGTGGTGCATTTATAATGCTCCACGCACCGTACGGTCTATTACATTGTTTTTCCAGTACGTTTATAATACCCAACTTACCGTATGGTCTATTATACTCTTTTGCGATGCGTTTTTAATATCCTCACACACCAACTATGGTGTGTACCTCATGAAAGGCGCATCGGTGACTTGAGATTTATTTTCTACTTGAAAAGTTGAGAATTTATTTATAAATATATTAATGAATGATATGGTATAGGTTTTAGATCTGATAAAGAAATGACTGACAAGAGATCAAGTAACAAAAATACTGATAACACATCAAGAAAAGCAAAAAAGGCAAGTTCTTTGTAAATTTTTTATAAAAAATATTATTTTTGAACTATATGTAAGTTTAACTAATATGTATTGTCTACTGTGTATCATGTAGAAACACAAAATGATGAAGCTCGATATGATTATTTTTTATCCAGGACTAGAAGAGCGTAAAAGTTTAAAGGAAAAATTGCAAAAGGATGAATCATGTGAATGAAAAAATATTATCGATCCAACATGAGTTTCTTTTTTTAATTATCATTAATAATATAATTAAAATTATTAGATAACATGTGTCAAACAGTCTACTAATTCAAATATGTTTAATGTTCTACAGTGACCAACAACTCAGAAAAGGAATGTTGTTCTAAGAAAAGAAAAAAAAAAGAACATGCAAATGAAAATGAATTGCTCCTTAGCTCATCTGGAGTGGTGCTAGAAGTTAACGAAAGGGGAAAAAACTTTTACAAAAGTTTGAGGGATCTAGTGGAACGAATGTATAGACATTCTTTCCACTTACAATACAAAAATCAATCAAATGATTTCAAGAACCAAATTTTATCTAAACTACGGGAAGAGTTTCGAGAGAATTGGTTAATGAGACATGTCAGACTTTTAATAGCAAAAATGTACAACAACAAAAAAGAAGGAATGAAAAAGTAATATTCCTTTAAAGGTTTGTCTAGAATTATTTATAAATATCACTTTTTTTATATTTTCTTTTCATATATTAATATAAAAATTAAATATTTTATTGTCATGTTACATTTTCAGGAAGATTATGAAAATATCAAAAGATGAACGAGTTGATATCGGAAATATGCCAGTAGGAATGTCCAAAAAGGTGTACAAGGAGATGGTTAAATAAATGGACAAAATTGCATCGCAGGAGGAGCCATCTCAACAACAACGTGCTTCAAATGCAATATGTAATCATTGAATTTTTCGATCATTAGGTACAATAAATAAACAATTTAGCATTAAATATTTATTTTCAAGAATTTTCTTGCAGAAAAGAAAAGAAAATGGAACTCATTCAACACATAAAATAGGACGAAAAGGAAGAAAAGGGTTGATCTCTAATTTTGTGAGTAATTGTTACTTCCTTATAAAAACTTAACTAGATTTCATTTTTGTATTTTTTAAGTTGTTTTACAAAAATCATCATTGAATGTCTTCAAACAGGTGCTAACATGCAAATAAGAAACATCAAATGAATTGATTGAAATTGGGTTAAATATGGTTTGTGAGTATATGTTGGCATATCAGAATTTAATTGTGGATTTTGTAAGCATCTACCGATCTTTTTTTACTTAGCTCCATCTATAATTAATAGAAAAAAAAAAACATCTTTTATATTAAATATATGATTTTTTATGGGGTATAAAAATTGCAGGAAACAAAGTATGGAACTGCGCCAACAGATGAAATTTTGAAAGATGGCATGGTACATGGTTTTGAAAGAATGTGTATAGTTTATGAGTCAATTGTTGCTATGGTACTTCATTTTTCTTTTCGATTTACATTGATGTATATTATTTAATATTGCAATTTTCATTATTCTCACCAATGTATATACACTCATTTCAGTTTATTTTTATGTTTGTAGATGGAAGGTGAAGAAGAAGAAAACAATCAACGACGTGAACAAAACATTCCTGAAAATAACCCAAGTCATGGAAGTAGCTCTAGAAGTGACAGCAGTTCAAGCGAAGAATGATGATCGCTATGTTTGGATATCAAAGCAAGGTGTTTTATTTTTTGAAATATGTCTGTGAAATCAGACATTTTGTTTAATGTAATGGACATAGTGTCCCAATTGAAAGACAAAGGGATACAAATAACAGTCCCATTTTGTATGATAAAGGTTGTCTTATTCACATATATATATAATCATAAAATATGTTTTAATTTATTCTATTGCATTCTCCATTGTCATTCTCAAATGCACTAATACAAATTTTAATTTATATGAATATTGTTATAAGATATATATGTGTCGACTTTTAATGAATAATGAATTTAAAACAATCACAATAATTGAACTGTCACAGGTCGATGTTTCTAAAAAAACAAAATGAAAACTCATGCGTGCCAGTGATTGTCGACTGGTGAGTTTATGTGTATATATGCACCGGTGCCATTGTATAATCTATGGGCACCGCACAAATACAAATACTAGTTATAAATATCGGTGCGTTTGTGTGATACTGCGTACTGGGGTGTTTATGTATCTATAAGCACCAGTGCATTTTTACGATCAATGGGCACTGCACAAATACCGATACCAATTATAAATATCGGTGCCTTTCTGTGATACGATGCACCAGTGCATCATAAAGATATACGCACTGGTGCTTTGATACAACCTATGGGCACAACACAAATCCCAAGACCAATTAGAATGGTCCCGTGCATTGTATGACCAACACTACGCCGGTGCGGTTTTACACCTAAATGTCCCGGTGCGTTTGTTCGACTGAGACAGCCCCGGGGCACCGTATTCATGTACGCACCAGTGCATTAAATCCAGAGTAGTGCACCGATGAAAAAGCATCCGTAATAACCTCCAGCTGCCCATTTTTTTTTTTTATGTGAATTTCCATTAAAAGCTCCGCTAAAACCTCTGTAACCATAAACGGATGTTGTAGAAAACATTTTTTAGACAATTTTGGCCAATTTTATAACACTAAAAACCTCTTTATAACACTAAAAACCTCCTTTATAACCTGTGCTAGAGGGTCTTTTCCTTGTAGTGCAATCATGGTGAATAATTAAAAATTAACAATTTAAATAAAACATTATTTATAGGGGTATCAAAACATATATACAAAATAACATTTTCACCAGAATGGGGAGATATAATTTCAAGCAAGAATGTGAGTTTTATTGCTTAAATGTATTTTTTTAATGCATAAATGAATTCAACACCCTTAAAAAACCTTTGGGGAACTCAAATTCTATAGATTAAACAACTTAAACTCAAGTTGGACACTCGAATTCTATGGATTAAACAACTTAAACTCAAGTTTTAAAAATCTCTCTCCAATTTTGTTTAAAATTAACCAGAAAAATTGTAGTGAAAATTGTCATTTTGTTTATAAGTTAGACTACATGTTTTTTTATATAATTAATATATTTAACTAATCAAATTTAAGTAAAAATGTTTTTAGATAATTAAATTATTTAAAATAATATCTACACAATAATCATGATGAAAAAGAGTAATTCACAATCAATAAAAAAAATAAACAATTTAAATAAGACATTTTTTACATAATTAAAGTATCCAAGAAAGAAATTTATATTAAATATTAAAACATTTAATGTAAGTTGGGAATAGTTCTAGAAAGACCCACCTCCACTCAAAAAAATAATAATAATAACAATTTAAATAAAATATTTTTGACATAATTAAAGTATTCAAGAATGAAATTTATATTAAATATTAAAACATATAATGTAAGAATTCATGCTTGTGTGATCTATATCATGAATAATGAGAAATATTTCCATAGAAATTACATTGGACATGAATTGTTAACCAAACAATTCACTTCCAATATAATTTCTACTAAAATTTTTCCTATTATACATTTAATGTGATTGGACAATCGAGATAATTGAATTGCCTTTATTTTAGGGATTTTTTCTTTAAAATTTACATTGGAAGTGAACTAGGAAAGACAATTCACTTTCAATGTCATTTCTATGGAAATATTTCCCATTATACATTTAATGTGATTAACTGACTTACTTTTACTTTTTTTTAGGGGGTTAAATTAATTGATGCCCCAACTCAACACTATATATTGCACTTGAATTTCATATTCTCATGGTGGTTGGTTCACCTTCAGGGTTGCATTTTTCTGATTCGAGGTGTAAGATCTATGTGCAACTCCACACTTTATTAGAAAATAGATAAAGTGGTCAAATGAAGGTTATTCTGAGTGATTTGGTTACATATTTTTTGCTAAGAGTACCCTAAAAATGGCGTGAGAATCTTGTTGGAAATATTGAATGAAAACAATACACAGAGAGATGCTTCCCCCACAACACAAAGACTGCAAATAATGCGGAAATAAAAAATTCGTACACTGACAGACATCAAGCGATTTCACAGGAGAGGAACAAATTTCGTTTTCTATTCCTTTATAGTGAAAAAAATAAAATTACATTTCTTATATGAAATTGGTCAGAGCCTGTAAAGCATAATGCTATTCAATGTTGGATAGAGGTTTAACAACCAATCGTCCTTTCTGCTATCAATGAGTGATTTGGATGAGTGATTTGGTTACATATTTTTTGCTAAGAGTGCCCTACAAATGGCGTGAGAATCTTGTTGGAAATATTGAACGAAAACAATACACAGAGAGATGCTTCCCCCACAACACAAAGACTACAAATAATGCGGAAATAAAAAATTCGTACACTGACAGACATCGAGCGATTTCACAGGAGAGGAACAAATTTCGTTTTCTATTCCTTTATAGTGAAAAAAATGAAATTACATTTCTTATACGAAATTGGTCAGAGCCTGTAAAGCATAATGCTATTCAATGTTGGATAGAGGTTTAACAACCAATCGTCCTTTCTGCTATCAAATTCCATTTCTTCATTTAAACGGTGCATAGATTTCTGTATGCCCATTTCTTTGTTATGTTTTTCATACACGAAAACGCGTAGAAAACACATAATAGTGGACCTGAAATATTTTGGATTTCAACTATGAAATCACGTCACATTTGCACCCTTATCGCATATCGACGATATAACCTCTTAACCTGGGCGCTATCCATTAATCATTGTGAACTGCGATGTGTGACTGTGATCGCATTGCATCCAAAACAAAATAGCTTGCAGGCGTTTAACGATAAACACATAATCCTACGATTGCGATACGCGACGGCGTTATCGCATCGCAACTCAAATAACATTGCTTGCAAAACTTTAACGGAAAACATAACATATTGTGATTGCGATGTGACATGGCACCATCACATCACATGTCAAATAAAATAGCATGCAGGCAGTATACTTGTAAGTGTAAATTGTTGCGGTTGCGATGTGCGATATCACTATCACATCGCAACGCATATGAAATATCTTGCGAACGGCGGAAGGTAAGCTATAATTATTGCGAAGTGCGCACTGCGGTGCGGTAAAGTGCAATAAGTGCGGTAAGCGGATAACAAAGGAAATGGGTGGAATAACAAAGGTTTGCAGCATTCGGGTAATGTGGTAGAGGTAGGTGGTGGGTCCTGCCAGATATCGCATTGGCGGGGATTTAACTTACGGCTAAGCATTGAGGGAAAGGTAAGAGATTTGTGATGTGGGTGGTTTTAAATGAAAAAGTAGGTTAACTGTGGTAGGTAAGAAATAGCACAGAGTTATGGCTGCACGTACTCTATTTTGATTTCGTGTGAGCCGCCTATGGATTTGAAAATCCTGGGTTGTGTCCTTCCCTGCACAAAATTAATTGATGTGTGGGATGCTGCCGGTCTTTATTTATGGCACTGGTTGGGAGTTAATTGCAACACTCCCCCTTAATCACAACTGTCGCTATTAGTCATTGCCAAACATTGTATGAGATAAACAAAATTCTTCTGTCCCAATCACTTTGTGAGGATATCAGCTAACTCTTCCTATGACCTGCAATGTTGAAAAACAATCTCATCATTGTTAACCAGTTCTCTTATAAAATGATACTTTGCATCAATATGCTTTGTTCGCTAGTGGAAAACATAATTCTTTGACAATGTTATTGCTGAGTTGTTATCACAATAAATTGTGGTTCCTTTGTCTTGCTCATGACATAAATCTCTCAGCATCCTTCTCATCCAAACTGCTTAACATGTTGTTGATGTTGCTACCACATATTCAGCTCCTTTTTTTGATAATGAAACTATTGGTTGCTTCTTGGAAGCCCATGAAATGGCTCTCGATCCCAAATGAAACACATACCCAGATGTGCTCTTTCTATCATCTACACTTCCAACCCAATCACTATCATTTTAACCAATCAATTTAAAATTATCAGTTGAGGAGTATATAACACCATACTTCTTTTTTCCATTAACATATCTCAATATTCTCTTGGCTGCTTGCCAACGTGTCTCCTTTGGTGTCTCCATGAATCTGGAAATTAAACTTACAACATACATAATATTAGGCCTAGTTGCAATAAAATACATTAGACTACCAACTATGCTCTTGTACAATGTCGGATCAACATTATTGATGCAATCTTCTTTGCTTAATTTTAACCCCATGACAGTTGGAGTTGTTGATGCTTTGTTTTTCTACATGTTAAACCTCTTTAAAACTTCTGCAACATATTTTTCTTGGGAAATAAAAATTCCCTTTTCATTTTGTTTTACTTCTATTCCAAAAAAACATCTCAATAAACCCAATTCAGTCATTTCAAATTCACTCTTCATGACTGCTTTAAAATCAGTAATGAGAGAAACTTCATTTCTTGTGAAAATTAAATCATCTACATATAAAACAAAAATAAGGATTTTACCGTCATTTTCTTTAATGTAGAGTGTGGGTTCACCATCACACTTGTCAAACCCATTATGCATCAGGTAAGCATCAATCATGTTGTGCCATGCTCTTGGTGCTTGCTTCAGCCCATAAAGAGCTTTCTTCAACTTACATACATTGTGCTCTTGGCCTTCTATCTCATTGCCAGGAAGTTGTTCAACATATACCTCCTCTTTCAACACTCCATTCAAGAATGCTGACTTTACATCCATTTGATAGACTTTCCACTTTTGATGTGATGTTATGGAAAATACTGTCCTCACTATCTCCATCCTTGCAACTGGTGCAAATGTTTCTTCATAATCTCTTCCTTGTTGCTGCTTGTAGCTTTTGACAACAAGTCTTGCTTTGTGTCTTTCTATCTTGCCTTCAATATTGATTTTGGTCTTATAGACCCATTTCACTCCAATGACTTCTTTACCTTGTAGGAGGTCCACTAACTCCCATGTATCATTCTTTTATATTTCTCCAATCTCTTCATTCATTGCTTCAATTCATTTTTCTTCTTTTATTGCATCTTCAAAATGGACTGGGTGATCAACATGACAAAACAAAGCAAATAAACAATTTAGACCAATATTATTATTTACTTCTTCTTGCCCATAAATTTCACTCATATTTTTGAATCTTGGTCTTCTTGGTGTGCTTGGAGTTCCACTTGAACATGAGGGAGTTGTTGATCCCTGTGGTGTGCTTGGAGAAGCACTTCCTTGGTTCTGCACTGTTGTTATGTTGCTTGCTTGTGGTGTGCTCTTTTGAGCTTGTGTAGGTGGAGCAGGAGCCACCGTTGAGGGATTATTTTCTGCAATCAATTCCTCTTTATCTTCATGTGAAATACATGTCTTCACATTTACATTTTTCTCTAAACTTCCATCCCAAGCTTCTTCTTCAATGAATTGAACATCTCTGTTGATTATTACCTTATTGGTTGATGGATTATAGAGTTTGTAGGCCTTGGATTCATCATTGTATCCAACAAATATACACTTACCCCCCTTGCTGTCCAACTTCTTCTTTAACTGATCTAGGACATGTACATAGGCCACACATCCAAATACTCTCATGTGAGTGACAAACTGCTTTGTTTCAATCCATGCTTCTTCCGAAACTTTGTTCATAACATCTTTGGTTGGACATCTATTTAAAATATATGTTGCACAATTGACAACTTCTGCCCAATACTCATTTGGAAAATGTTTTTCCTTCAATATACTTCTTACCATGTCCATGATGGTTCTATTCTTTCTTTCTGCTACACCATTTTGTTGTGGTGTATACCTTGTGGTAAATTTCTTGTGTATTCCATGCTCCCTGCAGAAACGTAGTAAGTCTTTTGAAATGTATTCTCCACCTTTTTCAGTTCTTAACACTTTTATGTAGTGTCCACTTTGCTTCTCAACAAGATATTTGAAGTGGTAGAATTTCTCAAACTTCACTTTTCTGTTTTAGAAAATACACCCATGTCTTCCTTGTGTAATCATCTATAAATGTCAAAACTTAATGACTGCCAGCTAATGATGTCATTTGCATTGGTCCACACAAATCTGAGTGGACATTCTCCAAGGGTGACTTTGCCCTTATACTCTTTCCTATTGGAAATGATTCTCTGTGTTGTTTGCCCAATATGCAACCTTCACATAGGTTTTCTGGTTTCTCTATGAGTGGTAATCCCTTTACCATCCCTTTTCTATGCAACAGGTTCAAACCTTCAAAATTTAGATGTCCAAATATCAAATTCCATAACCATTTTTCATCTTTCACTTCTTCTTGAAAGACCTCTTGTGTGACTGCTACTACAACAACTTCTTCCTTCAAGTTTGTTCTAATACTGAGAGGAAACATCCTATTGCTTGTCATATGCACTTCTGCAATGAACCTTTTACTTGGAGGTATATCTTTGATTATACACACATAATTCTTAAAAAGCACATTGTAGCCCTTTTGCGTGACCTGCCCAATGCTTAGAAGGTTACATTTCATACCAGGGACATAATAGACATCTGGTAGGAACTTCTTCTCTCCCTTCTTTGTCAGTATTCTTACTCTTCCTTTCCCCATCACAGAGACTTTACTATCAGTCCCCGTTGTCACTTCAGATTTCACATTCTCATCCAAATTGGCAAACATTGTTATGTTTCCAGTCATATGGTTACTACAACTTGAATCTAAGAATAATACATCTTCTTGTTTATCTTGTGCTACATTACAAGTTAAAAGCACATTTCCATAGTTCTGATTTTATTTTGTGAAATTTACACTAGGTCTATTACTCATGTGATTTTGCTTCTTTCTACATTCATTAGCATAATGCCCATAGTTTTTTCAATAATGACATTGGAATTGATATTTATCATACCTCTATCCTTGTGCTTGATTTTGGCTTGAGCCTTCACCTTGATAGGCTTCTACCTCTTCCTCCTTAGTTTGATCTTCCTCGACCTCTACCTCGACCAAAAGACATTTGTATATTGAAAGCATGCTCCAATGAGGAGTTCGTTGTTCTTTTCAGTCTATGCTCATGAGACATCAATGATGCATGAAGCTTATCCACTGAAAATTGTGAGAGATCCTTTGTCTCTTCTATGGCCACTACTACGACATCAAATCTCGATGGTAGACTTCTTAATATTTTCTACATTATTCTTCTTTCCTCAAGTGTCTCTCCATGAGACCTAATTTTTGTAACCAACCCAATCACATGTTTGAAGAATGAGTCTATTCTATCATACTCTTTCATATAGAAAGTTTCAAAATCTCTCCTCAACATTTGTAATTTTGTTGTCTTCACCTTCACCATGCCTTGATAGGTTGTCTTGAGAATATCCCATGCCTCCTTGGACTTTGTTGCTACTGCAACTCTTGGGAAAATACTCTCATGTACTACTTGGAAGATATAGAAGAGGGCTTTGGAGTCCTTCTTCCTATTTTCTTTCAACAAGTCTCTTTCTGCTTGTGTCAAAGCATTAAGTGTTGTTGCATCTGCTAGTTTTGGAAAACCATTTTTTATCCGGATTATGCAGGAACACAATAAAAAACAAAAATAGCCATAAACAAAGAGATGTAGCAGAAATAATTCTTCATTTCATTAGTATCAAATAACAGAAATATGCTTAAAAACATAATGGAAATCAAATAGCTAGGACATTAGTAGCTTATCTCTGAGAAGAGATGTGGTGGCTAAATGCCTCTGAATTGTGTTATAATGAGGCTCGAGGGCCTATTTATTATTTAGAAACAATGGAATACTCTAAACATCCAAAAACCTAACCCTAGGAGATGAAGCACAAACTATGGGCCTCGTTTGGGTAAATTGGTGTTTCAACTTCCCTAGGTTGTAACTTTGGCTTACTATCTCCATTTGACACACACGATGCATCGTTATAAAAATATATCAGAGGAATACACCTGCTGACAGCAAATAAAAATTCCATAATGGAAGCATATTTGCGAAGGCGCGATGCTCGAAAAACGTCGTTTAGGGCCTCAAAACGGCTCCGGAAGTTCAGGACCTAAACAACTACTAAAAATAGTAAGTTGTGCTGAAACTGAAAAACTAAAAGGACTGATGGTGGTGTTTCAAATGGAATAGGTGGGCAGCCACCAATATCCACCTAGATCATTAGTGTCCAAAAACAGCTCCGAGAGTGCAGGACTCGAAAACCTGCTGGAAATAGTAAGTTGTGCTTAAAGTGAAAAGCTGCAAGAATTGATGGTGCAGGTCCAAATGGAATAGGTGGGTGGCCACCGATATCCACTTGGATAAATTTTCCACCAGCTCCCAAATATACTGTGAGGCAAACAGGGCCCTCATTGTAATGGCCCAATAATCCTAATTCTTATTGTTGAACTGTGGTAATTGTGGATTTGTCAGACTCGTGCCTGCTTCTGCCATTCTGACTGTGTAAACACACGACCTTCTTGACTGTGTAAAACATAATCCTTCTCATTGCTGGAGAAATATATTTCTCAAACAATCAACCTTTTAGCTTCTTCAGTAAATATAGCTTGTTCTTTTACTGAGACCCTAGACCTGCTCTGATACCATGTTGGAAATATTGAACAAAAAAAATACACAGAGGGATGCTTCCCCCACAACACAGAGACTGCAAATAATGTGGAAATAAAAAATTCATACACACACAGACAGCGAGCGATTTCATAGGAGAGGAACAAATTGTGTTTTCTATTCCTTCACGGTGAAACAAATGAAATTACATTTCTTATACAAAATTGGTCGGAGCCTGTAAAACCTAATGCTATTCAATGTTGGATGGACGTTTAACAACCAATCGTCCTTTCTACTGTCAAAATCCATTTCTTCATTTAAATGGCGCATAGAGTCGTGTACGCATGTTTCTTCGTTCTGCTATTTGTACATGGAAACACGTACAAAACACATAATAGTGAACCTGAAGCATTTTTTATTTCAACTGTGAAATCACGTCGCATCCGTGCCCTTATTTCATATCAGTGACATCAACTCTTAACCTGGACACTATCCATTAATCATTGCGAACTGCGATGTGCAATTGTGATCGCATCGCATCCAAAACAAAATAGATTTGCGGGCATTTAACGTTAAACAAATAATTTTGCGATTGTGATACGTGGCAACATTATCGCATCAAAACTAAAATAAAATTTCTTGCGAAACTTTAACGAAAAAAAAACATATTGCAACTACGATGTGACGTGGAACCATCTCATTGCATGTCAAATAACATAGCCTATAGGCAGTATAATGGTAAGTGTAAATTGTTGTGGTTGCGATGTGCGATAGCACTATCGCATCGCAGGACATATAACATATGTTGCGGACGGAAGAAGGTAATTTAGAAGCATTTTCGGTGCACACTGCGGTGCGATAAAGTGTGGTAAGTACGGTAAGTGGAAAAAAAATGAAATGGGTCGAATAACAAAGGTTTGCAGCATTCGGGTAATGCGGTAAAGGTAGGTGGTGGGTCCCGCCAGATATCGCATCTGCAGGGATTTAACTTACAGCTAAGCGTTAAGGGAAAGGTAAGGGATTTGCGATGCGGGTGGTTTTAAATGAAAAAGTAGGTGAACTGTGGTAGGTAAGAAATAACACAGAGTTATGGCCGCAGGTACTCCGTTTGGATTTTGCGTGAGCTGCCTGTGGATTTGGAAATCCTGGGCTATGTCCTTCTCTGTACAAAATTTATTGAAGTGTGGGTTGATGCCGGTCTTTATTCATGGTAGTGGTTGGGAGTTAATTCCAACACTGAAAGTAGTGTGCAGAAAATGGGATTGCATGGTGAGTGATCCTAAGTTCTATGAGGATAGGAAGATATATGGGGCCAACGAGCCCCTGTTATGCTTGATTCAAAGAGATGTGAGGGCCGATGAAGATGACAATTTTGCAATAATTAGGGTATATGACCTTGTTAATGACACCTCTCATTAGTTACCTCCCATTTATGATCCTGAGATCGCTGGAGTACCCAGATTGTGTGTGTGTGTTGTGGTGAACTAGAAGTTGGTTCTCATGGGCATATTGTACTTGTCAAATACCAATCTAATGAAGAGGGTATACATTTATGACTTTCTATCTGCCAGGTTGACCCAGAGAGCTGACATGCCTACACCACAATGTCTTTTTGCCTGTTCTGTCTATCCTTCCACATGACTTGTCTACATGGTCGGCGGAATCAATGAGGATAATGAGTATGTAGAAACTACAAAAGTTTACAATGTGGAGGAAGACAAGTGGGAAATTTTGCCTCCTATGATGGAACATCTTGGCAAGGCGTGCGAGGGTGTTTTTGTGGATGGTAAATTCATGGTGTTCACCGAAGACGGATTCGAGCCAAGTGCACAAGTTTCTGATCCGAGTGCAAGAAATTGGACAAGGTGGGAAAATATGTTGAGTTTCAAGGGACAACAATCAAGATTTTCTACGACTCCTTGTTATTCCTCTTCTGGGGAGTTGTACGTTTTCTGCGAATCGAATTCATAGGTGATGAAGTATGATGGTAATAACAACATTTGGAATGTTGTGGCTTCTCTTCCGCAACCTACTCTCTTTATTACCGGTGTTACACAGTGCCGCGACTGTATTTTTGTTACCGGATCTGACCTCAGGGGCATCCCCATCAGACACACCTCGTATATCTTTAACCCTTCAATCGTGCAATGGATTGAAGTCGATGGTGGTGGGGAGGAAGACTTTGAGGTCTGTTCTACAACGAAATTGGAAGTTTAAATACTTGAAACTATCTAACTCACAGATATTTTCCAGTGGTTTTTTCAGTTATTTCTTGTGTTGTGTAATTTCAAGGTATAAGGACTAGTAAGTACCTAAGAAATTCAATGCTTTATGTATCAATCACTATGTTTTATGTTATTGAACAATATTTAAGTTATTATTTACATTAATATGGGTTTTTAAGAAATACTTCATATTTCTCTAGGAGTGTTAGTGTTGCTAGTGGAAGTGTTGCCTCTTTGCATGTTAGATGGTTTATTAGATCCTAATATCATATTTGAAATATTAAAGGATAACCTTGTATAATTCTAGGAAGTTCATTTCAAGATTTTATAATTGGAGCAAAACTTGTCTCTGCATATTATTTAATATAACATGGCTCAATGGGATCGTTCTATTTTTGGAATATATATTAATTATCCTGTCATAGACCAGTTGTGTAAACTAGTAATTTTTGTTATTGTCTACCATATCAATAACAACATTAAGCGTAAGAGAATTTTAGAACTTGCCTATAATTAAGTGTGGGATAAGACACCGCCTCACTGAGCAGTTTAGAATTTGCAAGGATGTCGAAAAGTATGGAGATGGACTCAATTGTGTGTTTAAAGCCCTGATGGCTTGCCCATTTGAAGAAACTAAGAGATTTTCTGGGATTTTTTTCTTTCATTGTACAAGTAATATATTAGATTGTATGAACTAAATTTGGTTGCCATTGAACTCTATGTAAACTTTAGGAGCCTGTTTCCAATTACTTTTGGTTGCCATTGAAATCTATGTAAATTTTGGGAGCCTATTTCCAATCACTTTTATTTTAATTAGGTTTACCCTCATCTCAATTCTTTTTTTATTGTCGATATTATTGAAGATTTCATTTTATGTTTCCCAGATATAACAGTATGAAGGACCCTCTTAATCATAATATTCGTAAAAAGGAGTCAAGGGCACCAATAGGCCCCTAGTACAAAATGTAGCATTACAAATTAGAAACGCGGCATGCAACCTTGATTAAATAACAAAACTTATGCATATACTGATACTCAAAAACTATTCTTCATGACCATAGCGACAACTGGCTTGCTTTGAACCCATTACCAATGGTTATCAACTGAAGGGAGAAACCTCCAAAGGCACATAGTGAAGCTTTTTAGCTTATCTTAAAGCACATGATGGATCAAGAATTAGGAAAAAATTTGGGGCCAGTGTTACTTAAGATGTTGAAGTGCAACCTAAAACTTGCATTGTAGGTCATTTTTCTCCTCCTAAAATTGGCAAACCTTGATTTGAGCAAATATGTTGGTGATATCTTATGCACATTTCTAGAGTAACATTGACACAAAATGAACACAGAAGGAAGGAGGCTTTGGAGATGATTAAAAATCTTAGTTTGCAGTGCAGTGATTTAGATTCTATAACAACTACATTCAATTCCATTACAAGAGTTATTGGGGTTTGTCAGGGAAATGTAACTTTCCTTATTAGAGGGTTGGAATGTTTAATGGAATTCATGTATTTCCTAGTGCTCATACTGGTAAATCCTTGAATACTTTGGCAACCACTATAGCATGTTACTTCATAGAGAATATGGGAGTGAGGAGGCACACGTTCAAATATTTTTGTTATTGGGTTACAAGATTTGTAAATTTTTAGATGGATTTGTACATGAAGCCATTCACATAATTCGACTTGAAACGCTTCTAAAAATTGTGATCCAGAAGAATGAAGATTCTTCTCATTTCGAGATGGGCTCTATAAACCTCCTAGGAAGAATGGCAACGGTGATAGGTGACAGAATTGCAGCTGTAAATGCTACTTTTACATTGCATATTCTGTTACTCTATGTGGATCCTCTAGAAGTACTCTATGTGGATCCTCCAGAATTAGAACCTCAACAAGATCCACAAAATCCTTACTATAATGTGAAGGTAATTTTGATGCCAATGTAGTATAAGCCAAAGAATAAACCCAACTGCTAGATGTTTTCTTTTGCAAGCTTTTTATTAGCTTTGGTATCCATCGCTGCAATATTTTCTACAAGGAGAGCGTAGAATATTCCCTTTAGTCTTTGTGCAGGCTTAGAGGCACCACTTTTAATAAATTGTGTCAATGGTTCTGCTAAGCTATCATCTGTGTCAAAATATGAGTTCCTACACGATGATTTCATGCTAAGATGGTGTGCTCTTTACAAATTTTCCTGAACATTTTTCAAATTCTCTTTATCTTTCTATACCAATCTTCAGTTCAAAAAATGGAGAAAAAAATGGAGCAAGAGAATGAAAAGGGAAATCTTATTGAAGAAAATGCAATTACATATGTAAAATTGAGGAAATATTTGTTAGATAAATTTCACTGAGTGATGTAGTTGACATGTCAATTGTGGTTTTGGGCAATTTGGATAGACAAATAGTTTTTAGTTTATGGTATTACGTGTTGTTGAAGCTCATAAAAGTTGGGAATTCTTCAATTTATGGGGGCCAAAGTTGAGGATGCCTAACTCACTTGACCTAAGTTAGGATGTTGACCTGCGTGGTTGTCTTTTGACCCTTGATTTATAGTTGGTTGGTTTTTCCCTAATTGGATCTTTCCAAAATAAATTATGTTGTAACTAATTTAAATTTCTTGTCAGTGCTTATTAGTTTTTTATTTCTAAATTTAAAAATATAACAATGGAGTATCATATCCAAAAGTTATATTCAGGGAAACACCTCTATTGCCAAGGGTTTATATGGCCTAATGAATGAAGGGTCATGTAGGTTCAATGTTGGAAATTTAGTTTATGGGGGATGGAAAGAAAGAATGGAACTGGTAGCACAATAAAGGTCCAAGAAATGAACATGTCATGAAACTTCTTCCTTTGGTCATCATCCCAAATAAATAAATAAAAAGTGTAAAGCTCAGGAGGAAGAAACAGAAAGTGAGATCGTCACATGCAGAAAAGGAAGGTACTGCCATTGGATTTAGAGTTAGTGTTAGCATTCATGGATGATCTGTGTTCAAGATAAATGTGTTGGTTTGACTCTCATATTTAGAGCTTTTACACCACAAGATCACAGAGTTCTAAAGATATTAAGAAGAAAATGTGGATTCATCTCAGGCGTGGCTAGAAATGTACCATCAGTTATACATGTGCAAGGCCACCAGGGTTGTGCATGTCTGTGAGGGCCATCCATGCTCTAGCACCATACTTTTTACCAATGACGATCTATTCTGCACCATCTCCGCCTTTTCCTTCCCTTATTGTATATCATATAGCCCGCCTTGCACTCTCATTTAGGAAGAGAGAATGAGGAGGGAGAAACCGAGTGGCAACACGAGGAGGAGGGTGATAGTTTGAGGATTCAAGATTCATCATATTTCTCTTCAATTCCATCAAACACAAAATATGAGGGGTTCAGTAGGGTGGAGAGGATACTAACATGTGGTAGGGTGGTATGAAGAAGCATGGAAATACTAGTTGGATGTAAGATAAGTGTGGAAAAATGAGAATTATTAATGTAATTGTAAATTTAAGTAAATGAGCATATAACTGTAAGATTAGTATGGAATGGGTAGTTTTCTTTATCAATTCAACATTAAAGTCTAGATGTACATGTAGGTGATATAGGGGAGTATGTGGAAGTATGTGAGCCCGCACAATATGTGAGATTCTAAAATACCATAACATGTGAGGATTTGGTCAAGGAAAACCCAAAGTTTGTTTGGGGAATGAGGGTATAAATTATTAGATTTATTAGATAAAATTTACTAAGTGGTGAATTTGAGGTAGTTTCAAGAGTTAAGGTTTTTGAAACCTAGTGTCGGTGGCTCATGGTGTTGAGCTAGTCGAAATACAAGTAGTTTAAGCACTAAAAAGGCTTGTGATCTCTAGAGTGTATGGGGCTAAAGCTGACAAGGGACCACTCACTTGGCTCAAGACATGATGGGCTTGGTTGCGTTTTAGCCAAGGAATTTTAGAGTGTATGGGGCCAAATTTGAGGGTGTGATGGGTTTGGGAGTGTTTTAGCCAAGGACAGGGTAAATCATGGTGTACATGTTTTGAATGTCGTGTTGGTATATGTGTGCTTACTATTTGTTATTTCTCTAGATTATTATAAAAATATTATTACTACTTCTTCTTGAGTATCTCTTGTTTGGTTAAAGAACTAAATATTTAGTCTCTTATCATGCCAAATGATGGCCATAGAACAAGATTTATAACTCGTAAACCAAATGCAAATGAAAAATCACATAAGGTTCCAAAGCAATAGTAGTAGTTGTCATTCAAACAAAATCAAGGTGCTTTATCTATTTAAGCTTCATTTAGAAATTCTTTCGAAAATTTTGCAGACATCTCTAATACTAACATTTTTTGTGTATGTATGAATAAGTGAATACCTAATAACCGCAACCCGCAAATCTAGCAATATCTATCTAATCATGCAACTTATTTCATTGGAAGGGCCCCAAGAATTTCACATGCCAAGACAATGATGGAAAAAGTGAAGTGAATTCTATTAATACCATCATTTTACATGAGACACAAGATTTTAGCGTCATTTTTTCGATCATTTTGGGCACGTGATGTAATCATGGTAGTCCATAAGATGACATCCCATTTACATATTTGGTCAAAGAAATTGTGTGCATGTCCTCTAGACATCAAAACTTGGAAAACATAGCCACAACCTTGAAATATTGTCTATTTTGGTGGATCTACAAAAAGATTTGACATAACTGTAATAATTTCAAATCATGTTCCATGACTTTTCACTTTCTCAAAAATAGGGTATACATTCTTTAGGATTTTTTGAATGATTTGGTTGAATTATTTGAAGGGATACTTTTCAACTTTTCATTTATTCTCTATGGTTAAGTCATGTACGTTGAGTGTTAAAGTCTTGGTTCTTACAATATTTGTAACACCTCCCAACCACTAAGCTAATACAATGTCAAACTCTCAAATTGATACCATAACCACCAAATAAATATAATTCCATGACTACTCAACTTGGAGTTGACATGTGTCCCTTCAAACATATATGATAAAATTGAAGATCAAACTTAGAAATTTGCCTTCATTTCTTAGAATCATTATCTCTTTATACTTATTTTTCCATTTTTTCATAGTCCTTCTAGGAGTAGCTACATACTATATTAAGGTATGACACATTTAATTTTGACTTCATTCACTTGTATTTTCAGTAAATTGTACTACTACTCTCTCAATTATTATCTCCCCGCATGTTTCTCAAATAGATAGTTTCTCTTTACTTCCTCATCCAATTCTAAATATTATGTGGTTGTACATATCTTCATATTTGATGTCCTCTTTTCAATTTCAATGTGAAGCCTCTAGTTGTATACTATAAATACATCTTTATTGTTATCATGCACTCATTAATACATAATGATAACATAAACCCATTGTTCTATCACTTAATTATCTATGTCATCATGCCCTTGATCTCTTCTAGAATAATTACAAGTTGTTTTAGATTCCTTTATTAAAAACTTTATCAATACATTAATTTTACATAGTAATGATTTTTTCAAATCATACTCACCAAACTTCAAGTATTATCTTATTGCCATCATCATTGATTATATTAATACTTGATATTTGTCACATATTTTATTATAGCAACCTAACTCGTTCACTTTTAATGTACCACAACAATTTCCTTTTACATCGGTATATTTTATATCTTAAAAATGATTTCAAACACCCTATTCTCCTCGCTCTTCATAAACATCGATAGATTCTCTTCATGTACCTTCTAATTACTTCACAAGGGAAATGTATTTTTTATAAAATATTTGTACAAATCTAATAAATATTATTCTTATTAGTAACACAACCATTAAACGTGCCATCAAAATTTAAAATTAAAATTCTAACCCGCTACCATCAAGTTCACACCTCTCCAACTGATTCATTAATAATGTAAATTAATCCTCCATTTAAAATATTAATTCAAAACTAGTCATCCAAATCATCTCATAAACATTTGGTTTATGGATTTCATTTCTCCTTATATCACATTTTACTATAAAATTTGAAAGTAAACTAAACTCATAATAATAATAAAATATATACATTAACTAAAAGTATTTTATTTAGACACCCTAAAAATATCATAATTATTAAAATTACAAATTTCTATAAAAAATAATATCATAATTAAATTTCAAAACTTAATCACACATAAATTACTAATTTATATATTATGATAGGTTCTAAAACTACTTTATATTTTTCTATAGTATTAATGAAATCTTTTTCTATATTGTTAATAGACACGATAATAAAGTTGGATAGAATTAAATAAAAAATCAAAAAGTATATATGTTAATCCAAATTCACAATACTAATGATTTTGGAACACTTCGCTTATTTTTTTAACCTTCATCACCAAAACCTCTCTTTTTATTTTTTAGCTAAAATGTCCACACATTAATATCTTGTGCTATCCATTTTTAACTTGTTTTTATTAAAAATTGGAGAGAGCAGAAACGAACAGGAATAACACACAAACAATTAATTTCTATATTCAAATAATCAGAGATACATCAAATATATATAGGTGAGCTAATCCTAATCTTAGAGAGAGAAGTTGAGAGAATCTCTCAACTTCCTCAACAACCCAATCCAAACTAAGTAAGCCTAAGAATGGAGGCATTATCTCAAACACCCCCCCTTAATGCCTACATTACAGAAATGGAGAACACACTAAATTAATACAAACACTTGTCTGTCCTGGTCTTCATTAACATTTGTACCCACTCTAAGATCTCATAGAAAACGCTCTTTTCTCCACCATTTTTGAGCTACCATTCAAACCATTTAAAATACATTTGTTTCTGACCAGCAATAATGAACTTTGGAATATCAACAGTATTGACAACTCGGCTCGTCGGGGCTTCCGCGATAGAGATGACAAGTGATGAACCATCCTATGGACCAATCACCATCTGTCGGATATTTCTCTTTCGGCTATCCATCAGTAGCTAGGCAAATGGTATGAATATTGAATGTGTTCAAGAGCTAATCTAACAACTTGACCTGCTTCACATCATACTGTAACCTATAACTGATGCTCCTTGGCCCATAGCACAACAAGATCAGCATATAACAAATTCACACAATCAAATTAGCCAATTGTTCTCTCGTCCCTGTAGAACGTCAAGAACGACTAATTTAAATAATGCTAATTTGTTCAATAATTGGTTCTCTAATACACAAATCTCATAACAATAAATATAAGCTTAAATTTCACACAATAAACCCTAAGATCCATCACAGCTATCTTTGAACACGCAATTGAGAAATAATTCAATTTTCTTCCCATGAATAGCTCCATTGTCCCTCGGCTGCGTTTTCCTCCTCAGCATTCCACCACTGTCAAATTGGAAGCTCGAATAGAAAATCACTGCCATAAAGAAGCTTCCAAAAATCAACGCAAACAAACCCAAAAACCCCGCTTCACAATTTGAAACACAACAACAGTGATAAAAATTGGACTTCTCAAAACTTGAGGCTTCCTGTGCAATTCCCACACAGGAGTTTCGAGTTGCTCCTGAAAAGGACTTCGCATATTGGATCTGCACAGGTTACAAAGTGAAAAGAGGACGACATCCTCGGAAGGAAAACCCCATTGGAGGTGCTGTCTATCGGGCAGTTGTTGCAACTGTAATTTCTGGTGCAGGGCATCCACACCAGATCACTGGCCGTGTCCATGATCAGCAACAGATCCTACACTATGAAGAATGCTTAAACAATTTGATAAACAATGCTAAACCCCACACTACACCACACCAATAACGCTGGCCTCTCTCTGGACATTTGAAAAACGGAGCAAACAGAAACCGCATTAAATCTCAATGAAATCGAAGCAACGCCTTCACCACAATTTTTCAAAAAGAAAATCGGATCTGGAGCTCAGCAGGCGATATCTGAGGCCGGCTTCATCTCTCAGCAGAAATGGCAGCAGAGAAACAGGAACAAGGAACCCGTCAAAGGCATTCGAGCTTGCCAGATCAATGAAAGATCGCAAGTATTCTTTCGGCACCCTTCGTTTCCCTTCGTTGATCAATTCCACGCTTCAAACTTGAACGCATCATCAAAGTTGCCAAATGTGATCTCCACACGCCCCATCTTGCTCAACCCGAATTACGCCACCATCGCTGTCATGGAACAGTGCATGAGGCGCCGTCCACGGCATGGCAGATGACACAGTATGAATTTTGATACTTGATAAATTTCTGATTATCGGATCGCAGGATGATAATGCTCCAATCACGCACCACTCGCCTGGAATCTATAAGAAGCTAAGAAAAATGTTGGCAGTTAATATGGGCCCAATTACAACGCAGTGCTTTCAAGACCACTTTCCGCAAATTGTAGTCAACGGATCACAAAATAAAATAAAATAACCAACACCGAAATTTTTTTACTGAACTATCTACCCTCCTACACTAATATTTAGAGAATCATTGCTCTCACATCTTCCTGGCCATCCCGTGAGGGATTTAAGCCAGTAGTGGCTCTGATACCATATTAAAAATTGGAGAGAGCAGAAACAAACAGGAATAACACACAAACAATTAATTTCTATATTCAAATAATCAGAGATACATCAAATATATATAGGTGAACTAATCCTAATCTTAGAGAGAGAAGTTGAGAGAATCTCTCAACTTCCTCAACAACCCAATCCAAACTAAGTAAGCCTAATAATGGAGGCATTATCTCAAACAGTTTTCTTTTAAAGCATCTTCTTTACCAAAATCCCTCTTTTTCCAAAGTCATTCTTCTATTAATTAGAAAGTCCACACACTAATATATTATGCTCTACCTTTTTCACTTTTTTTTTCTTGTAAACCTTCTTCATTACCAAAATATCTCTTCTTATTTTAATTAGAAATTCCACAGCTGAGTATGTTGTTCTCTCCCTTTTTCACTTACATGCAAGGTTCATTTAATAGTTTTGATATTCTAAACAAAATTTGGTTTATGTGGTTGGTCCATGGGAGTATAATGGCAATTCACATTATCAATGGTAAACATTTCTCGAGTTTGAGTAGTAGTGAGGTAATCAACAATTATTCAATATTGTTTATCATCCTTTCGAGACCTATTTAGTCTAAAGGACCTCATTCACTGGAAATAAAATTGAAAGTCAAATTTAATAAAATATTAAGCAACAAGGCCGAGAGTGAGTTTAGTTAAAATTTAATCGAATTTTTAATTTAATCAGAATTCAATCGATGGTTTGACTAAAGATGTTAGGATTTTAATATTTTATTTTTTCTCTTGCACATCTCACGTGTAAAATTTCCTATCTCATCTTACTTCTCATGTATCAAACTTGATGAGAAATAATCATACAAGGTAGATTAATTGGGGAAAATGTATAATTTCTTAAAAGATACCCTAACTTTCTCATATACTTTTCCATAAATTTTTTATAAAAAGCAAGGCATTCATCGATACTATCGTTTTTCCTGTTTATATTATTCAAACGTTGTCAAAATAACCTTGAATTTTCATGCCCATCCATTTAAATATCTTAGCACGCTTGTAATGTAACTATTTAACATCACCCTCTCATTTATAGAAATGTATCCATTTAAATTATGGAATTTGTAGTAAAAATTTTTTTTTACGAAAAATCCCACAAAAATACCAAATGTTGATGACTGTTTTAAGGTTGACAAATTTTAAACAAATGAACTCCTCAAATCGCGTTATCACAACGAGATAACGAGACAATTGGCTTAGAAATTAAGTGAAGATTATTTTTGTTATATATATATATATATATATATAATTTTATTTTATTAATATGCAAGAAAACTAGAAACAAAATATTTACATTAGAAAATATATCAACAATACATACATAAAGTTATAATTTTTATGATCCAAATCGATAAACAAGGAAAAGAAAAAGAAAAATATCTAGAAATTTAAATCATATTTTTAGGGTTGTGAGTTAATGAGAGCCTAGGCTAGAGGGTGCAAGGTCATGTAGAGCATTACTGTTATAAATGTAAAAAATGGGAACAATGAGCTAATGAGGGCTTAGACGAATGTCAGAAATATTGTAGAGCATAAGATGTTAAAACTATATATGAACTGTAGAAATCAAATTGAATTTAAATAGAGAGAGGTACTTTGATAAGAAAATTGAAATTTAACACGTTGATTTTATTAAATAGAAAGAATACAACCAAAATCGTGGAAAGGCAAGCTTCTACGAATGCATTTAACCAACCCACTCACAAACCATTGCCATGTAATAATATCATATAAAATAATCCGAGAACAAGCGAGAAAGACAACCAAATGAAATCCTTCCACTGGGTGAAGATGTGCGAAGCTTGATTTTTGCAAAGAAATGGCTATTAGAACTCGAAAGATAGTTGGACCTTCAAACATCAGTAAATGAATTTGAAAGCTAGTTTCTCACCCCTTCATGATAAAATGTTGTTGTCACCATCATGATTAACCCCAAAATATTAATGACAAATAAAATCAATGAAAAGATAACAACCAAACATTTATAGAATAGCTCTTCCTCAACAGTTTTATCCCTAGCCTTTATGGACCTCTCTTCTTTTTAAATAGGTTCCAAATATTTTTGGAAGTTTTGAAATTTAAAAGATGAAACTAATTATATCTCTAATCAAGCTGATTAGATAACAAGAGAAGGTATTTTTAAAGGATGACTATATTTTTTTTAAATTAAGGCATCAACTCTAATAGGTGGGACCCTCTCTTTATCCATTCGATTAAGCCCTTTTTTTTATTTAGTGCACAATTAAATTTAAAATGTGGGCAATTAGCCTGGTTTATCTCATAAATCTCCCTTTATGTTGATAATTATAGAACATAACATAACTCCATGTATAATTTTTCCAAAGAGATATCACAAATATATATATATATATATATATAACCATGATATTTCATCTCAATAGATAAGTTATCGAAAATAATAAGTTTAGCATCAAGGAGCCATTAAAAAAGTAGTAAAAACATCATAATTGTATCAACAATGTTGAGCAAAAAAACATGCTAAATAATTTGTACCAAAATGAAATTTAATACTAATGCCAAAAACTAACCCCTTTATACATGAGAAGGAGTTGACTCTGCTTGTGCTCCTCCTCTCTGGACTTGTGGTCACAAAATATGATGAACTATGGGAGTATCCAAAAGAGATAATTTGAGCATTTTTCTTCTATACACTTGCAGTAGGTACAGGGATAACTGGTTGTTTTGATTATTGGCCAATTGGAGCAAGTAATATTGTTTGTTGTTTGGAAATTTGATGTGTTTAGGAAGCATGTTGAGTAGCTTGCACGGATGGTTGGGGTGCAGTAGGAGTATTATGTACTATTCGAGGGGAATCAAATTGTAAATGTGACATATGTTGTTTAGGAGTAGGGTTGGGTAGATGATCATGAGATCATGTCCAAGTTTAAAAATTGCTCAAAAATGAAAGTGCTCATAAATGGTTTCAATATGAATGACCGGAAAGGTCTTGTCGTTGCTATTCTAGTGTCATGAACAGTTCATAAAACAGAGGTTGTATGCAAAAGTTATGAAGGTTGAAAAGCCCAGTAAACTCCAAAAATGAGTTGACTAAGTTTGAATTTTAATTTTTGGAAAAAATTAAAAATATATATTCCAAAGAATTTTCCCCGGAATATTCTATTCGGGCGTATCAGACTTTGACAAGTGGCATTGGAAGGTTGGTTGATGGATTTACTTTATAGTTTTTTGGCCAATTAGAGGGTGCCACGTGGCAAGCCTGGAGGCTGACGGTTGGTTGATGGATTTACTTTATAGTTTTTTCACCAATTAGAGGGTGCCACATGGCAAGCCCAGAGGCTGCCACGTGGCCCCAATCCGATGGAAAATCCGCGTTATAAAATCTTTGTGACTCTACAGGAATGAACTCGGGCCTCCTACACGCAAACGCACCGACCCGACCAGTCAGCCTAACAAATGTTTCTTATCATGCTACGGGTTCAATGCTTATTTGAAATTCGAAATTAACACTGGCGTAAAATTAAAGGGGCTAGCCCGATCCCATATGACCATCCTCGCAACCGTAAGTGAAACACTCCAACGGATTACGTGTTGGCAGTTACAGTTATGGTGGTGGAGGCCATGTGGCCAAGATCCACGGTGTTTGTAACTATACGGTTCAGTTCAAACGGTTTGTTAATGCGGTATCTGGCAGTCAGGGTGACCCCACCCAACGTTAAATGCAACATTTAACTTTTCCTCCTAATCTGGCATGGTTCCGAAATTTCTGGGGAATATGCCATTTTTGGAGCGCTAACTAGAGTTCCTCCAGTTTTGGAGGAGGTTTTTTAGGGATATTGGGAAAATTTGTTTTTGGCCATAACTCCCTCATTATTGAACGAAATTTTGTGCAAAAATAGTCAATTTTAGGTATTATCGACATTCTGAGAAGTTTGGCATAGGTTTCAAGTCAAACAGAGGTAATCTTCAGTAGTTTTAGCTTCGAGGAAGATCAAGGAGCCATCAAGGCCATCATGGAGAAGGCAGTGTATTGGGCTTTATTTATCTATTTTATATAAATGAATAGTCATCTTTGGTTAATTAATACCTTCTGAAGCTGATTTTACAGATATTTTTACCTATTGAGTCTTATTTTCACTCGTACTTACATTTTTAGCAAATTAATACATGAGGGACACGCCATTGGGAGCTGGACCAGCAGATGTAGCCCAGGAGGGGTGAACTGCTTCAACAATTTGCTGAGTAGTGTGCTTTGTGAAGTTTGTTTATCTATTCTTTACTACTGTACAATGATAAACAGTTAAAATACTTAATCAATCCTCACACAGAAATCTGATTAACAAAGCCATAACTATTTGTTTAACCTGCAAATTAAGGAGAACCTTATGCACACATTATTATTACTATTTGGATACTTAGCACAACATAACTAATACAATCCATTTAGATCAAGTTGGTATCAGAACTAGAGTTCTACTCGTTGTATTGTTCTTGTGCAAGGTTTGTTTAATTGTTTGCAAGTTTTTTGATGCTTACTAGGCTAAAGCTTAAGAGCGGAGAAGGTCAATTAGCAAGGACTTACAGTAATCCTCAGCCAAGGAGGGCAAGAGTGCCATTATCTCCACCTTCAATTTCACCTCCAAGAGAAGCAGAAGAAGCCATAAGCATGTCTTCAAGGGAAGGAGAAATCTATAAAGAAGTTGATCCCAAAGAGGAAGAAAGGGTGTTTATAAAAGCATTTCTTAATTTGACAGAAATGATGAGAACCCTTTATCAAGAAAGGAATGAAAGGCTTGAAGGAGAAGGATCCAAACTTCACAAGGAAGGAGAAGGATTGTTAGGAGGCCATAGCGATGAGGATAAATCCAAGAAGGGTAATGGAGGAAATGGAGATAGTGGAAATTAGCCATCATCACACTCATCTTCATCTTCATCAACCTCTACATCATCTTCAGTACATCATTCTCACAAAGTCAAGAACATGGGTAAAATTCCTTTTCTTAAACTTGATGTTAAGTTTGAATTTCCAAAGTTGGATGATGAAGTTAATGCAGAAAAGCTAGATAATTGGATTAGGCAATTAGAGGTCTACCTGAGAATTTGAAATTTTCATGATGAGGAAACCAAAATTCAGCTAGCTTCATTGAGAATGGAAAGTGCAACACTTGTTTGGTGGGAAGCCAAGACAAGGGAGGAGATCAAAAAATATGGTAAGATTATCTTATCATGGTCTGATTTCATTTCTGCAATTAAACAACAGTTTTATCCATTAGCTCACATGCAGAAATCCATAATGGATTGGAAAAATTTTAAACATTTGAAAGGACAAAATTTTCAAGTTTATACCCAAGAATTCATAAGAAGATCTCTTTTAATAGGAATTGATTTTCATAGCCAAGACACTTTACTCAAGTATATAGGAGGTTTTCATACTTACCTAAGACATACCATTCTCATGTTTAACCCTACAAGCTTAGATGAGTTTTGTGTTCAAGCCACACATTTAGACGCAAGGGGTAAACAAAATTTTGATGGGAATGAGGAAAGTGAGTTTAAAGGAAAAGGGATCACTACTACATTTGGAAGAAATTCCGACACTTGGCTCCGACGCTTTTGACAAAATGTCGGAAATTTCCCCAAATTTTTTCCATCCCGCCCGAAACCGTCGCTATACCAATGTTTATAGAAAAGTGTCGCAATACCGACACTTAGAAAAGTGTCTGAATTGCGATGTTTGGAGGAAGACGTCGGAATTGCGACACTATGGCCCAAAGCGTCACTATTGTGACGACTCCAATCGTCGCAAGTGCGACACAATGTCTAGGTGTCGCCATTGCGACGTTTGGAGGCACCCGTCGCAATAGTGACGCTTTTTCCGCCGTCGGTATAACGACACTTATATGCGCGCTACATAAAAATACGAAACTTATATGCACGCTACATAAAAATTTGAAACTTATATGCGCGCTACATAAAAATTATTTTATTGTTTCGTATTCGTCGCAATAGCTACATTAACGTCTGATATCACGCGCGCATTCGCCCTCCGCTCTTGCATAACAGAATTCGCCCTCAGCTCTTGCAGAACAACATTTTCCCTCAGCATTCGCCCTCAGCGTTCACCCTCAGCTCTTGCAGAACAACATTCACCCTTAGCTCTTGAAAAATGGTAAGTTCTTACTGTAGGCCCTTCCTCCTATAGTAGGGTTGACTCTATTTGGGTTTTTTTGGTCAATTCCATTGGATTGTGTTAGGCTGTAGGGTTCTCTCTAGATGTCAAGAATCAAGATTCAATACCCTCTATTATCTTCATCACCCAATACAAGATTTAAATTTTTCCCAAAGAAACTCTTATTAATTTGGCAGCCATTATTTCTCCCCGCTTTAAAAACCCTACATTTAAATGAAAACAAGCATTGCATTTCAACTACAAAAATCTATTAGTGTTCAAATGTACATGTGTGCTACATTGATGTCTGATATCACGCGCGCATTCGCCCTCCGCTTTCCAGGTATCGAAAGATTTCGCCCTCGCATTCGCTCTCTCGCCTTATAACAGCATTCGCCAACAAGACTGGCCCCGCCTCTTAACACATTTTCCCTCAAAGATTCGTCTCAGGGCCTGGGAGAACAAACAGCATTCGCTATGCATTCACCCTCACTCTCTAATAGCATTTTCCTCAAATTTCTTGCGTAACATTCTCTTTTCCCTCACTGTATTCACCCTCGCCGTTCACCCCGCCCCTTATGCAACAAAGATCGGCCTCGCCTCTTGCAAAATAGTAAGTTCTTACTACAGGCCCTTCCTCCTATAGTAGGGTTGACTCTATTTGGGTTTTTTTGGTCAATTCCATTGGATTGTGTTAGGCTGTAGGGTTCTCTCTAGATGTCAAGAATCAAGATTCAATACCCTCTATTATCTTCATCACCCAATATAAGATTTAAATTTTTCCCAAAGAAACGCTTATTAATTTGGCAGCCATTATTTCTCCCTGCTTTAAAAACCCTACATTTAAATGAAAACAAGCATTGCATTTCAACTACTAAAATCTATTAGTGTTCAAATGTACATGTGTGCATCACTTGTGTAGGGTATTCCTTTTCCACTTTCACATTATCCAAGAATGTGTGCAGTATAGTTCATATTTTTTGTGATTTAGATTGCCTTGAAAAAGGAAAGGTAAATTATTTCCCATGGAAAAAGAAGGTTTTCCATTTTTATAGGTTGTTTGGACTTACGTGGAAAAATTTATGTATGCCTTTCATATTATGTAGTTTAAATTTGAATTAACAGATTATTCTACATGAAAATATAATTACCTATGTGATGTCCTTCATCACTAATTAAAATTATAGGGTTTCAATTTCCTAGACTCTAACTCATCCGATGCTAAATTCTAGGTTCTCATTGGTGGATCACTCTTCCATTGATTTCCTTTCCCTCTGGATCTTGTCATACTTTAAAAGTCATCAATGATACATATATTATTTCAGGTATCCCAAAAGGCTTTATAGTAGAACATATTGTGAAGTTTTTTTGACACTTGAGGATTCTTTTTAGAACTGCAATGCGGTCTAGAACATATTGTGAAGTTTTTTTGACACTTGAGGATTCTTTTTAGAACTGCAATGCGGTCTATGCTATCGAGTTATATACCAAGCAACTTGTCCTTAATAACCACACTATGAGGTAGGTTCAACCAGTTTGAACTTGTTGGGACATAGCATATGAAGTTGTGTGATGAGTCCATATCACAGGTCTATTATGGTGACAAAAGTGAAGACACGTAATGATAGTTAATATGTTAACATTACTAGAAACATTTTCGAAATTATCCATGCTATCAAGATGTCAAAATTCCAGGCATTAGGTGTCAATACTCGTAGCTAATAGATAATAATAATAATATAAAAAAATCACAACTTTATTCTTTAAATATGATTGTTACACATTGGTAACCTAGTTCATGAGTTACTATCACCCAAAGACTGCAAAACAAACTTAAAATATAAATTAAACCAACATGAGAATCCAATTAAGGGTTTCTCGACAAAATCATGCCATAACCTGGCATTTTGAAACCCAAATTTGAATCCATCATAAGTAATACAATGCAAACTCAGATGGATTTTCAATGCATGTTTGCATGCTACACTTATTCTCTATCTAGATATCATTTTTTAAATGCAACCATTAGTCAAGCCCACAGTCCTTTTTATGTGAAAAATTTCAGCTCTATTTGAGCTCTTTTTTGCTCCACAACCTCCATAAACCAGTGTTACACGGGGTCTCGCCCCCTTGCGCTCCGGGGTCTTGGGGACTTCTAGGGGACGTTTCCCTCACGCCCCATCATGCCCCCGCACACCCCCTTTCATGCCCCCTCACACCCCCCTTCACACCCCCTCACGTCCCCTCACCGCCCCTTTTAGTTTATGGTTTCGTGTTAAAATTTGATGTGCCACTTAGCATATTTGAGAATCCAAGTGATTCTGATTCAGATGGTGACATAGTTGATCTTGATATATTCGTGCAGAAGTTGGATGCAGAGACTAGTGGGGCATTAACTTGAGCATTTATGCTCATTTATCAGTATGATGATATCATTTGATATTCATATGTTATGTTTTATGTTTCAGACATAACTTATTTGCGTTAAGTTTTATGTTTCAGACTTGAGTTGTAAACTTCAGTTTAAACTCTATTTTGAATCTTGATATAATATGTCATATGATATCTTAAACTTTATTTTCATTGTACATTGTTAGTAGTTACATTAATGATTATATAGTTACAAACTTACAAACTTACATACATGATTGTATGATGTATGTTTTAACTTTTAACTTTTAAATTTGTTTCAATTATATGATTCATCATTCATCGATTTGTAATTTTATCATTTATGATTTATCTTTCATGATGCAAGTGTATGATGACGGTATATACATTCCTTGCAAAAATATAGTTACATTATAAATATTAAATTTTATAATTTTTATGACCCCGACGTCCCCCCACGTTTCCTGAAAATTGGTAGGGAGCTTTTGCATAGGCTGCTCCTGCGCTCCCTCGCCCCCTCACTCCCACCTCCAGGGGACTTGGTGGAACATTGCCATAAACGTATGCAAACATATATCATGATCTTGGAATTCCATTACATATGTATGTGAAAATGTTCCATAATCATGCCCCATCATCAATTTAAGAAATTTCCATTGAATATCAAATTATGGAGGGGGGGACTTTTTGCTGCAACATTTGGCTCAAAATCAGGGACCATCTCCGTATGAGGTGAATGAGAACTATAGATATTTGAAGAAGTAGATTAGTGCCTTTTCCTTTGGCCATGGAGTCATATACAGTCGTCCATCACAAAAATTTGTCTTTGTTCATTCTCACCTTGAAATTTGCAAAAATTCATTCCCTAATTGAAACGACACTAAATTTGAAAGATATAATAAAAATGCAAGCTAGAAGTGCCCTATTAATACAAAGGGAAAACCTTCCCACCTACCCTTACTGAGATAAATTTTGATTGAATAGGAAACATGATATTGCCAATGGAGTTGATCCAAAAACTTGTTAAATGTATGGGACTAAATCATGCATTTGATTTCCAGGGAAACATGCGCATGAAGAGAAAAAGTGCAGAATTAATGGAAAATCCATACATGCCACTTATAAAAACTACACCGAAAGGTCAAAAAATACTTAAGGCCTTAACTTAATTTGAATCCAAAAATGACAAAACAGATTAGTGAAAACACGAGAGTGGTGTGGGTGAACAACATAAATAAAAAGTGAAGATACCTTTCCCCAAGATGCCTTTGTCACCATTGTATGAAAACATGTTTTCCTTTCCCTTTATACATGCAAGTGAATGCATTATAGGTATGGTGTTTTCCTAGAATAGGAGAAGCCTACTTAAATATATCATTCGTGGAGTGAATGTTTGGGTGCCTTAATGTGCAATGACATGTTTCCAGGACTGAATTCAATGCAAGGCATATTTGAAACTCTAACTCCGTCTTCCGGTGTCTTATTAGAAATTATTTCAGTTTTCATTTTGTGTTTTCAAGTTAGATATTGTTTTCAAGTTTTTACATTTATAATTTTATTGCAATGTGGCAGACTGATCAGGGCAGTACAGGAACAACCCTGAGACAGGATGATCACGGAAAGAGGCCAGCGGAAGAACATGTAAAGTGCCAACATTGCTCTATCTTCAGGTATTTTAGTTATTTACATAATTGAAATAATATTAATTTTGTTCAAATATGTAGACACCTAGCCATGGTATGCCTGATGATTCCCTATTTGAGGAAGATCTTTCTTCATCCCTATCTCTAGTGTTCTTGTTTCAAAAAAAGGCACGAGATGCAAGGTCGGAATTTAATACTTTGATAGACACACCTCAAACACCTGAAACAGAAGAGAGGATACAACATCTTATGAGGTAGCTAGAAATATATCAGGTAATAATAAAAAATCAAAAGGATATTTTTTTTGTTCTGCATGAGATGAATTGTGATAGTTTGATTTTTAATTTTTACAATGACTAAACTAACAAAAAGTTCTTTTGTATGTAGCGTTTTCTGGCATTTGATGAACCTGATGTTGGTGGTAGTGGGACACAAGGGCAAGAGATTTCCCAACAACCCTCTTGTACACCTTCTACTCCTTTAGGTTCCAGCCAAGAAACACACCCTGCCCAAGCAGACACCCAGCCAACCACTGAACGTGTTGGCAATGATGAGGCTGATATGGCCAACTACATTATTGCATTTCCTGGAGCTACACGTGTCAGCTCCACAGGGACCATTAATGGCACGTTGTTGGTGAATGATGAGGGTGTCCCTATAAAGCATGTACAACTCCCAGGTAAATTTTAATATTTTAACTATTTCATGTACTTTATCTAAAACATATTTATCATGATTTTTATTTTTAAATTAATGATAATATCTTCTTTTTTTTTTGGTTTTATTCTATGTAGGAAACAATGAGTTCTATAGGATTCTGGAGAGCCATGCGTTGGTAATTTTTGGCCCAACCATACGTACAGGGTGGAATTCCCAGAATTCCAACCTAAAAAAAGAACTTCTAGATTATCTAGAAGCCCTTTTTGGGGTCGGCACATTTGACAGAACAACGGTGGCTCGGGTAGCCGACAAATATTTGAAATATACCAGGGACACCTATAGGACGCAATTGAAATTTAACCCTAGATATGAGCGTCCTCTCGCAGTTTCAGAGAGTGAGTGGAGAGCACTCATCCATGACGGAAAAGAGAAAAGGGCAAAGAAAGAAGGAAAAATGCCAACTGGACCCGCAAGGTAAATTACAACTTTAATTCAATAGCTTTAATTTTTTTTATGTCTAAAATAAAAGTGTGCTACGTCATATCTGACTTCAATCTTTTGATGCTAGGTTGCCTGACACCTCAAAGGCAACCAAAGCTAGGATAGAGAAAAAGGGCCATCACAAGCTCGGCCAGGGTGGCTACATGAAATTAGCTGCAAGAATTGTAATTAAGTAGCTAAACATCTTATAATTAATTGTATCGCCTTCCAACGTTTTTGTAATCCTATCAGATATGATTAAAAATACAGAATCATATATAATGTAGGGTGATGACTTCGGAACAGAAACTACAGAGGAAGATAAAAATATCGTTTTCCGTTTTGGCTATCAAGCTGTAGTTGAACATCGTAGAAGCTTGGGGCAGGTCCCAAGATCTAGAATGCCTGATAAGGTAAAACATTAACCTTTCAATATTTTTTTTTCGTCCATAAATTTAATGTCTAACAACTTTGTTTAAATCAGGGGATCAGCACTACTAACGAGGCAAATAACCCATTTTTAGAGCCAGATGTAGATGATCCTCTCGTGCAACCTGATCATTGTAGTGGGGACCAGGCCGACAATGCTGCTATCAGTGAGGGCCGTGACGGTAATTAATTTCCACTTATAATTTTTTCTAATTATACCTTGATGGTTGTCCTTATAACGTTTTTTGTTTAAATGACAGAGAATGTTTCCCTCGAGGATCTTACCACCAGAGAGGAAGACAGGGCAACAGTCCCAACGGCGACAACTGGTGCACCAGGTAAATAATCTCATTGCAATTTTTTTTATTAATATTACCGAACTAGTTCAATGATATTTAAAAACCGACAATTAAAATTTAATATTATCTGTTTTTGTAGGCGATGCCCCGTCACTGGATGAGACCAGACTTCGTGACAACGAAACTAGGTCAGCGGCGACAACTGGTGCACCAGGTAAATAATCTCATTGCAATTTTTTTTATTAATATTACCGAACTAGTTCAATGATATTTAAAAACTGACAATTAAAATTTAATATTATCTGCTTTTGTAGGCGATGCCCCGTCACTGGATGAGACCAGACATCGTGACTACGCAACTAGGTCAGTGTCGACAACTGGTGCACCAGGTAAATAATCTCATTGCAATTTTTTTTATTAATATTACCGAACTAGTTCAATGATATTTAAAAACTGACAATTAAAATTTAATATTATCTATTTTTGTAGGCGATGCCCCGTCACTGGATGAGCCCATACATCGTGAATACGCAACTAGGTCAGCAGTGCGGGTTGAAAGGCACGAAACAGGAGCAGAGCACGATGATATTGATGATGTAATTAGGAGCTTTAAAAATAGGAAGAAGAAAAAGAAAATTTGACAATGTAAAATATTGTATTATTATAAGACAAACGTTACCATACTTGGAACATTTTTTGCGTTATATAAAAAATTCATTTATCATACTATTTTTATGTCAAGCATTAATTTCAATGTTTCCTTGCGTACTTTTTGTTGAATTGTTTTTTTATTAGTTATTGAATATTTTTTTTTTTATGCTCATGAAAGTAAAAAATGAAATATAGATTGGGTATTGGGGAATTGAGAGTGATGTGAGGGGGGGGAAGGGGCCATAAGAGCTTCCACCTTCACGTGGTTGGCCCTGTTTAGTAGAGAATAATTTATTGGAGCGATTTAATCTTGGAGCAAACCTCCCTTGATCCAGCATAGCAACAAAAAAGTCACTGTTGACTTAGTTGCTACTCTTTCAGATCGTGGGAGGCTTGTTCCAAGTTCATGCGACTCCAATAAATTGTTCTTGAAACGAAGAGGCGCTTATTCATGTATGTTTTGACATTTTCAACATATGTTCTAACATTATCATAAGAATGCATCTTAGAGTAAAAAATACTACATCAATTACTTGTATTTATTGTATAGATAATGATGGATTTTGATTGACTTGGCAGTGCAGGTACAAATCCTCTTGCATCATGAGCAATACAACTTGTCAACCAAGGTCATGTCTAGGATATTTTTGCTTGTGCGCTTCACCAGGTTCGTAATGTCACATTTTGTAAGTTCCTTTACAGTTCATAATTCAATATTAAGCTTGTTCATGATTATTATCTAGGTTTTTTGTATGTGTTTTCTCATCTATTTGATTGTAAGCAACTCTGCATGTTTCCTGTTGTTCACTATGATTTCTCCCATTACCACTCCCAGGATGAATCCGAATTTATTGTTACATAGGTTACTTTATTGTTACTATGATTTCCCCATTTACGATTTCATAGGTTACATCATGTAAAGTTGTCAATCTCAGGTTGGTGATGAGCTTTAGTTCTCCAGATTTGGGGCTTTTCTGATATTTTCTCCCTCATGTCATTCCCGCATCACCTCGTTGTTTGAGCATGCCAATTGTCTACCACTTGTACCAATTGGCACATGTCAATCCCTGAGTGGTGCCACATTTCACCTATTTTCAATGAGAGTTTAGGGTTTCTCTAACATAGCTTCAGAAATCCGATTCAGTGCCTGCTTGAATATTGTCACATAATACTCATGGTTTGGATTGATGAGCATGTTTTAAATGGTTGTTTGATTCATAAGAACCACCCATATAGTCATATTGAGATATTTCAGAAGGTTTCTCGGGTTTCCTTTTTCACCGTTTCTAGTGGGTGGGATGGTGTGGGGTGATCCATCAATACTGGTGCTCTTGTAGTGGGGAATTTGTTTTTGGGGATATAAAGGAGCATTTGATGTATATATCCCATTGGATACATTCATAGATGGGCACGAGAGGTCAAGAATTTAAATTAAAAACATGCAACCTCTAGCATGGCAACCTGAAGGCCGCGAGAGACACTGGTTAAAGATTTTTTTGTGCTGGCCTTAATATAGTCGTGATTTCTTTCTATTATCTTAATGCAAATATATAGTCCGATCTCATTAAAATGAGGATTGTGGTTGTATTTCTCTTTGGTTTTTTCTCTCTTAATGCTCCAGAAGTTGCCAAAAGTTGCGATAGTTGTTTAGTTTGCCTGTTACAACTTAAAAGTGGTTTTTAGCAATGGGAGTCATGTTTTTTAAGGTTCATACTAATATGAAGATCTTGTAATTCTATATTCAGCATAAGAGAAGATGGCCTCTGATTTGGGTGGTATGACAACAATTGCCACATCTAACTCATTGGGTAACAATGGAAAGGGGAAGAATTTGGGTGCAATGTTTGATAATTATGGCAGAC
This sequence comes from Pinus albicaulis, assembly GCA_034641835.2. Classification (NCBI taxonomy): domain Eukaryota; kingdom Viridiplantae; phylum Streptophyta; class Pinopsida; order Pinales; family Pinaceae; genus Pinus; species Pinus albicaulis. Next base: position 318,138,099 of record CM076578.1, read on the forward strand.
AATTGTCTTCTCTTTCAGTTTTTTCACCCATTTCCTTTAATATCTCAAGCAGAAGAGGGACTCTGAGATTACGCGACAAAGAGAAGGTAGTTAATACAAGAGCTATGGAAAAGGAGTTGTACTTGTTATTTTAATTTTTCATGGAGGGTTGTTTTGGCATATGGTCTGGCATTCAATTGCACACTTACTGAAAGCATTGTCAATTTGTCTTGCAGGCGGTGTGAAAAAACTTGCTGATCTTATTGGAGTCACCCTTGGGGCGAAGGGAAAAATGTTGTCTTGGAGAGCAAGCATGGTTCTCCGAAAATATTTAATGATGGTGTGACAGTAGATAAGGAGGTAATTTGTAGATGTGTGCTCTGGTTTTCTTTTTAACGTTGTATTAGTTCCCCCTCTTAAATGTCTTAGATTTGGTAGGCATAATTTTAAAACTCAAAGGTGAAAGAAAACATATTTGTTACCCAGTGGTCTACTTGGCCTATGGACTAGCCACATTAGAGTAATGCATAAAGATTTTCACAACAATAAAAGGAAAGGGTTATGGCTGAGTCAAATTTTATTGTTATTGACAGTGTAATGAAATGTATCTCAATGCTATGGTTTTGGCCTTTTTATTGGTTGAATTAGAGGACCCAGTTGAAAATATTGGGGCTAAGTTGGTAAGGCAAGCTGCGGCAAAGACAAATGATTTAGCTGGGGATGGAACCACAACATCTGTTGTTCTTGCACATGTTGGAATATTGAAAAATTCCAGAACAATTAATGGAGAATAAATCTCCCTTCCTCTAACACAGAGAAAATAAAAATTTCTTTGACAGGAGACAGAGTTTCAATACTTTGAAAAAAAACTTCTATTCCCTTCAATAACTCAAAAAGAAACTATTATACTTCTTCCTCACTAAGAGGGATTACAAAATTATGACTGCTACAAAACGCAGTGCATAAAACCAACTCACTGTCTGTTCAAAACAAACATACTCTGTCTCTAAAACACTCTGTTGTGTTTTTCCCTTTCGCACTGCTGTGCATACACACTTAAAAATTTACACTCAGTCTTTCACTTTTTACACACTGTTGTGTAATAAAAAATTTACGTACTGTCTATAAAAAAAACTACCAAGCTTTTTCGACCTTTTTATTTTTATATGCCGTAACATATAAAACATATTATAATAAACCCTCTTTTAAAAAAAATAAAATAAAAACTAAATTCTATGGCCCACCTTTCATTTCGCATATGATATATATATAACATATGTATATATTAAACTATCAAAACATTAAAGAACCCTTTCCGTCGGACTTCAAAGTCTAAATAGATTGAATTTCAAACCAAATTCGCGTTCCAAAATGGGATGCTGACGTCTGCCTAATTTTAACTCGAATTCTCAATCCAATGTGCCCTATAAAAAATTCGGGTCCGGTTTTCAGGTTTTCAGATTCCCTTCAATTTCATGCGATCCAATATTAATGCTCCATGTGTCCTCCTTTTGAATTTACAAAACTGTCGGGTAAATTTCTGTTTATTTAATTTCTACTTGGTGAATTGCGTTAATGCTGGTTGTTGTTTTTAAATACAATCCTGTACAGAAATATGGCTGCGGCCGTCTACAAAAAAAACTTGCAGGAATTTTAAATGCTGAATTAAATTTCTGGATGGCATGCAAGCAACCTCCAAAAAAAAATGTTGTTGTTGCATCTGTCCTTCTGCTGCAACAGTTGAAGTTAAAATTCAACAACACAGGTTTTAATAAGTGAGGGTGTAAAGGTAAATTTTTGTCGATAGTACTGGATTAAGATCATCTATTCATTTTTGTAGGGTCTTATGGTGTTTGGTTTTTTAGTTTTGGGTTGGGATTATTGAGTCTAAGATAGTTTTTGAGTGAAAAAATTGCTATCAGGTATTAAAAAATTTTGGTTCTTTTGTCAAAATTTATGAGCTTGTTAGGAAATACAAAACTGACAATGGTTGTATCTTAAATTTGTGGAAAATAATTTGAAATGCAACCTTTTTGTTTAGGTTGTTGCAGCAGGTGCAAACCCCATTCAAATTACTAGGGGCATTGACAAGACAATAAAGGCCCTTGTTTCGGAACTCAAAATTTTGTCAAAGGAGGTAAACGCTTGCCTTTTGAGTAGGCTGGTTTTCCTTTTTGCCGATGGTTTGGTGTATCTAATTGAATTAGTTGCCTAAGGTATTTTTGGTTGCAAACTCCTTTTCATTTTTCATACAGTATTGGCCTTGTGGAATACATTTGATTGTGTGGTCTTGTTAGATCTACAATATTTGTAGTTGTTTAGTCTTATGGCCGAGGTGCACTTTTATTATGGAAATAGTTGATGCAATATTGTCATTTAATCCTTACTGCATGGTAGCATGTTGAGAAGTTTTTTGTGAAACATTTGGTATTCAAAATGACACTTGATCCTATACAGCATCATGCACTTGACTTCAAAATTCATATTCAAAGTGTGCCAAACAATTCTTGCAAAATTTCAAATATTTAGGTTGTTTTAAACCATTATCTTTTTCATGTATTGGATGCTGAAAATGTGAAAAAGACTTTGGTATGAAACCAACCGGTGAATAATTTCCAGCACAACAACCACTTCCAAGACATGATTTAGAAGTAGAACAAATGTGCTTATGAAGCATAGAAAGATATCCTTGATGCATTGTCAATGTTTGGCTAGGGTTATTTTTAGAGAAAATAACTCCTTATTCCTAGAATAGTGATCTTCAATACAAGTAAATGCCAGAGAAGAGAGATCATCGTGTGACGCAACAAAACTGAAATTGGACCCCCAAGGAGAGCTGGTGTGTCTACAATCGCTCTGTCAGCATTTTCCCTTGGTGTACCCCGTTCTTTTCCTCCAGCCTGATTCTTAATTGACTTCTTCTTTCTTCGGGTTTATTTATCAAATTCGTAGAATTTGATAAATAAATACTATCCACAATGGTTGGACTTTAATTTATATTCCCGAATTTATATTATCTCCAAGCCTTATAGCCAATGTTTAACTTTCAACACTTTGTATTTATACTCCATGTTTATTTTTAAATAAATAACTTGTAATGAACTTTCGGCTCTATATTTCACCACCCAGCCTTACAACAATCACGCTCCAGACTTATGCTAATTATACGCCAATCGTTTAATTAAAAAATTTCATTATACTCCAGCCCCACCTATATATATCAATAACCAATCAAACACTTGTATCGTACCTGGCTATCCTCCGCACACCTTAGTTAACCTCCGGGCAAGTTCAACGTGCGACCACCGTCCGATGGCCCTTCTCCAAATCAACGACTCTTAGCAATTTTGCTCAGCTTCCAACGTCGGGCTTTAACGTGCGATGGCGCAGGTTAAACGGTGGTTTTCCAGGGGTCACTTCGCCACGTGTCACATTCCCTATGGAATCACTCGTGAATAGGAAATACCTCGTACTCCGCAAAAGCAGTGCGATATGGGCAACCCGCTTTTGTGATTCCGCTCGTGGTTTTGGTAGAGGGCTTGACCACGGGTGCAAGTCTGGTTCCGCTATCCTTTTGTTTGTTAACTCATGTCCAATCCTCAAGTCACGTTCCGAAAGCACAACAATTTTGTCTCTTTATTAAGTGGGATTTTTATATTTGAACAGTTTTCACGACCCCGATTCTCTACACAGACCTCGCCTTGGATATTTTTACATAAAAATGATTGTTCTCAATAATTATTTATATAAATTTTCCACATGTTTAGTGTGGTATTCCCATGATTTATTATAAATATGTGTATTATCAAAGAAAACCAACACAAATTTTATAAGATGGGATCAAACAAAATTGTTCTTAAGTCGAGCCCGCCGGACTTCAAACGGCGATAAACCATAACTAAAACCAAATTCGTGTTCCAAAATAGCCTACTGACGTCGGCCAATTTTGTGACGCGAAATGAATTTTTCCCTAATCTTTTTCGGGTCGGAAGTTGGGCTGGCGTACGGAGGGAGAGTTGTGACGCGAATTTCTTATCAAATTCGCCCTAATATTTTTCGGGTCCGTATTTCCACTGCGCGAGCGGCCCAAACAAAGATCCGCTCCAATCAATTTCTGCCACGTGTCCTCAATAGAAACTTGCTCTGCTCCCGGCTGCGGGTGCATTCGATGGCGTTTAAGGCGATGGGACATGGATATGGCGATTTCATATCAATCGCATTAACATTTAACGTTGCTCAATTAAGTTTTCACATCAAATCCTCATTAATTAATTTTTAACACTGTTCAAGATCGGCCTCCACTCCTCTTAGTGATTCCGCACGCTCCAATATGATCCGGCCTTCGGCTCTCATTATTAATGATCAGATATTAATTATGACGGGCGTCCTTTGATTGCATTGCAGTCGGGTCGACAAAATGGAGTTTAGCTATGGTTTTTCAGACACGCCGGTTGCTAGATTACACTGACTGCTAACTGTGACGATAAGGAGAAGTGGCCAGCTGAACTGCTGCCTAGACCTTGCTGCATATCTGCATTTCTCTCGGTTCTGTCTCTGTCTGTCTTCCTTTGTTAATTGGAATTCTGCTTATCCGTCTCCTCTTGTGCCCACTGAGCCTGAGACTGCACCCATGCCTCGCATGTGTCATAGGATGCGTTGCCGCAGGGGGAGCACTAGAGGTCAACCCTTGCAGGCTCCCTCCAGCCCCTCAACAGAGTCGACTTCCGGCCAGTCCAGTGATTATTACGCAGGTCAATATCCAAATACTAGGAGTGGGCGGGGTCGGGTTGTAGGATTTGGCCACCGTATGGATTCCCCTGCTCCTCGCTTCCCCACTGCTAGTTCACCTTCTCCCACGACGCGCACTGCGCAATTTTCCTTTAATTGCTCTCTCAACCGCCCACGAATCATGGCTTTAGTCACTGTGGTCTTCCGCGAGGAGGCCCAAACGGAGGAAGAATGCACCCGTCCGACGGGTCTGAGCTCGGAAAAAGCTGGCCAACATTCAGGCCTTCAGGAGGGGAGCCGTGGCATGCATGTGGAGGTAGCACCTAGCGATCCTGGACCTTCCGAAGGATGGTGCCGAATCGTGGAGGAACCACCGGAGGAGTAGTTTGGTTAATTTGTTTTTCTTGCTTAGTAGGCCCACTTAATTGGGCTGCTTTTAGATTATTTTACCGTGCTGGACCTTTGTAATATTTTTGAATTCTGTAAATTAAATGTTCAAGACTGGTTTCCCCGTATGAGGGCACTCTTCTTAATTTTTTGATTTTTTGATGACAAATTTGCCGTTAGAGTCCGTCAGAAATGTTTTTGACTTTGCAATCTTATTCACAATGTTATGATTAACTTACTTAGAATTCTCACATGATTAGCGTTTTTCTTGATCTCGTTCAAGGATTTTGGTACTTTAATTTGTATTTGGAGCAATGGACGCCGGTACTCTCTCCATTCCTGTTGACTGTTTCACATACTACTATTTCACTTTCTTAGATGCCTCGAGCATATTTGGATGCTTTCTCAGATTTGTCGATAATCTCCATGTGGACCATTACTGGGTTTTATATCATGTCCCCGTATGTGACATGGGGTATTTTTCTATCATTGTCTAGGGTGGGACTTCCACTTTTCTAGATGGATATTTGGGTTCCAATCTTCAGATGTGAAAATGTAATGACTTCATGACTTTTTTACTTCATATAATATATTCAAAATAGCATTTTTTCTCTTGTGAAAAAAAAATGATTAATGTTTATCACTCTACCTTCCAAACGAGGATGCTGGTCTATGTTGTTGGTTTAATATTATGGTCTCATGGCTTTTTTATATTTGGGACATATCACACTCCTCACATGATTAGCGTTTTTCTCTGTTCAAGGATTTTGGGTACTTTAATTTGTATTTGGAACAATGGATGTTGGTACTCTATCTGTTGTTTTACTATTCTACATACTGCTATTTCACTTTCTTATAGATGCCTCTGGCATATTTGGATGCTTTCTCAAATTTGTCGATAATCTCCATGTGGACCGTTACTGGGTTTTATATCAAGTCCATGTATGTGACATGGGGTATTTTTCTATCACCGTCTAGAGTGGGACTTCCACTTTTCTGGATGGATATTTGGGTTCCAATCTTCAGATGTGAAAATGTAATGACTTCATGGATTTTTTTACTTCATATAATATATTCAAAACAATGTTTTTTCTCTTGTGAAAAAAAAATGATTAATGTTTATCACTCTGCCTTCAAAACTAGCGATGCCGGTCTATGTTGTTGGTTTATTGATATGGTCTCGATGGTCTTTTTATATTTTGGCACTTGGCACCTCACATGATGAAGAAGTCTCATATGTGATTTTGGGTACTTTAATTTGTATTTGGAACAATGGACGTCGGTACTCTATCTGTTGCTTTACTGTTCTACATACTACTATTTCACTCTTATAGATGCCTCGGGAATATTTGAATGCTTTCTCAGATTGTCGATAATCTCCATGTGGACCGTTACTGGATTTTATATCATGTCCCTGTATGTGACATGGGGTATTTTTCTATCATTGTCGGGGGTGGGACTTCCACTTTTCTGGATGGATATTTGGGTTCCAATCTTCGCATGTGAAAATGTAATGACTTCATGGACTGCTTTACTTCATATAATATATACCAAACAAATATTTTTTCTCTTGTGAAAAAACAGAATGTCATATCACTCAGGCTTTCAAAACTAGCGATGCGGGTCTATGTTGTTGGTTTATTGATATGGTCTGATGGTCTTTTTATATTTTGGACATATCACACTCCTCACATGATTAGCGTTTTTCTCTGTTCAAGGATTTTGGGTGCTTTAATTTGTATTTGGAATAATGGACGTCGGTACTCTATCTGTTGTTTTACTATTCTACATACTGCTATTTCACTTTCTTATAGATGCCTCGGGCATATTTGGATGCTTTCTCAGATTTGTTGATAATCTCAATGTGGACCGTTACTGGGTTTTATATCAAGTCCCCCGTATGCAAGGGGGTATTTTTCTATCATTTTCTCTGGGTGGGATCCTGCTAGGGAGAATCTTCTGATGGATGTTTGGGGATCAATCTTCACAAAATATCATTGACTCTATGGACTGCTTTTACTTCATAATATATTCAAAACAATGTTTTTTCTCTTGTGATACAAAAATGATTAATGTTTATCACTCTGCTTTCAAAACTAGCGATGTTGGTCTATGTTGCTGGTTTATTGATATGGTCTGATGGTATTTTTATATTTTGGACATATCACACTCCTCACATGATTAGCGTTTTTCTCTGTTGCAGGATTTTGGGTACTTTAATTTGTATTTGGAACAATGGATGTCAGTACTCTATCCGTTGCTTTACTATTCTACATACTACTATTTCACTTTCTTATAGATGCCTCGGGCATATTTGGATGCTTTCTTAGATTGTCGATAATCTCCATGTGGACCGTTACTGGGTTTTATATCAAGTCCCTGTATGTGACATGGGGTATTATCATTATTCCGGGACTTCCACTTTTCTGGATGGATATTTGGGTTCAAATATTTAGATGTGAAAATGTAATGACTTCATGTACTGTTTTACTTCATAAAATATATTCAAAACAACATTTTTCCTCTTTTAAAGTTTCATTTTTTTTAAAAAAAAATTGAACTCTCCGTCGCAATTCCGACGTCCTTTAAGCGTCGGAATTGTGACAGTATACAGACGTCGAAAGTGCGACGTCCAAAACGTCGGACCATATTTCGTCGTAATTGTGACATAAATTACAAACGCTCTAAGAGCGACGCTTCAAAATGGTTTGACTAAGTATTTTCGGCTGGATCATGGCATATTACAACGCTGAAGATCGACGACAAAACGCCGTATCACACTGCGTCGGAATTGCAACCGCTTACAAACGCCGAAAGAGTGACGCCTGTAAACCACACCAAATTGCCGGCGCAATCGCTTACAAACGCTTCGGCGGCGATGGTTCGGACGCTTTCAAGAGTGACGCTTTTTGTTGAGCTTACTGGAAGAAGTGTTGATAGTGTATATACTTTAAAGCGCCGGAATGGCGATGGCATGACAAACTACGGTTTTTCTCGCTTCTGAACTATCGCTTCATGCATTTACTCATGTGCTCCAATAGCGATGAATTGGCCACTTCCGCCAAATTTTCTAAAGGATGAAATGCAGAAATGCAAATTCTAGAAAAGAGAAGGGAAATTTTTTCTGCAAACACTATTCTAAAACAAGCCATGATGAGGACCATTGTTGGAAACTTCATCCGGAGTTGAAACCAGAAAGTTTTAAGACCAAAGATAAAGCCAAGGAGAAAGGCAAGACAGTGCAATAGCTGAACAAGATCTAGTATTAGAATTAGGAGATGGAAAAAAAATCATAACTATGGCACTAAAGAAATTGAAGGGGGAAGAGAATGAAACTAAACCCAGTTCTAGTATTTCTAACGGTCACATAGAGGCTCCAAATGAAAAGAAGAGAATTGAACTATTTCATGTGAGGGTCATTTCCAAACACACCAAGATTGACACACTATTTGACAATGGGTCGCAAGCAAACCTTATTTCTGAAGACTTAGTCAAGAAACTAAATATTGAAACCATTCCACATCCTAAATCATATCCTCTTGGTTGTATTTGTAAGGATGCAAATTTACAGGTTTCAAAGAAGTGCATGTTGCGCTTTTCAATAAAAACACATTTTATTGACATGGTTGAATTAGATGTTGTTCCGCTTGATATTACAGGTGTGGTGTTGGGCAGTCCTTACTTGTATGGAAGGAAAGCTGTCTTTCATCGCCATGAGAACAAGTACCATTTATTATAGGATGGCAAGGTGTTTATTGTGAGAGCACATCGCAAAAAACTAGACTCTTCTTTAGTGAATGCAGGGAAGATGAAAAGGCTTGTCAATGCAAGTCAAAATTTGACTTTGCTGATGATTAAACAAAGGGAAGTTGTACATAATCCTTTTCATGTATATGCTTATGTAAATAATGAGTTGTTTCAGTCTGAAAGTAGGTTGTCTTTCAAAGAAGATGACAAGAAATTGCAAAGTGTCAGTGAAAGAAGGTGAAAAGATCCAAGAGAGGGTAAAGCATCCAAGCAAAGAAGGCGCAAAGTTCTGCAATGATCATTGTTGGTTTCAGAATGGCAGGTTACTATGGCGAGGAAAGTTGGTCAGGAATCGACACAAGTACAAGGCTAATTCAGCAAAAAATCACCATAAGGACAGGATGCAAGGTGAATGTAATTTTCAGTTTCCTTTGAAGGTAGACCAATGTAGGAACAATATGTTTACTGCAAACCTCACTTTTTGTTCAGCAAGTTTCGAAAATTTTCAGCATGACAAGGTCAAAGTTAGTAAGAGTTGGTCGACAGATTCAAGGAAAAATTTGTCATTTCATGAGAAGCTCCAATGAATGAAATCAAGGAAATTTTAGTGGATCAAGATTGGAAGAGTGGAGATTCAGTATCCTCATCTTTAGGTTCAGTATTCCAAAGATATTTTTGGGTCCAAAAGCTTCCCAATGGGGAGGTGTGATCAGGAGATCATGTCCAAGTTTAAAAAATGCTCAAAAATGAAAGTGCTCAGAAATAATTTCAATTTAAACAACAGGAAAGGTCTCGTTGCTGCGATTTTGGCACCGTGAATGGTTCGCAAAATAGAGTTTGTATGCAAAAGTTATGAATGTTTGAAAAGCCCAGTAAACTCCAAAAATGAGTTGACTAAGTTTGAATTTTAACTTTTGGAAAAAATTAAAAAAAGAATATTCCAAAGAATATTCCTTGAAATTTTCCATTCTGGAATATCAGACTTCGACAAGTGGCACTGGATGGTTGGTTGATGGATTTACTTAATAGTTTTTTGGCCAATTATAGGGTGCCACATGGCAAGCCCGGAGGCCACCACATGGCCCCAAGCAGGTGGAAAATCCGCGTTATAAAATTTTTGTGACTCTACAGGAATTGAACCCAGGACTCCTGCCTGCAAACACACTGACCCGACCAATCAGCCTAACAAATGTTTCTAATCATGTTACAAGTTCAATGCTTATTTGAAGTTTGAAATTAACACTGGCGTAAAATTGAAGGGGCTAGCCCCTTAGGGTTAGCCCGATCCCATACGACCATCCTCCCAACCGTAAGCCTAACACTCTGATGGATTATGTGTTGGCAGTTATGGTTATGGTGGTGGAGGCCATGTGGCCAAGATCCACGGTGTTTTTAACTATACGGTTAAGTTCAAACAGTTTGTTAGCGTGGTATCTGGCGGTCATGGTGGCAGACACCATGTGACCACCCCACCCAACGTTAAATGCAACATTTAACTTCTCTACCTAATCTAGCGCGGTTCTGAAATTTTTGGGGAATATAACATTTTTGGAGCGCTAACTGGAGTTTCTCCAATTTTGGAGGAGTTTTTTGAGGGATATTGGGAAAATTTTGTTTTGGCCATAACTCCCTTATTATTGAATGAAATTGGGTGCAAAAATAGTCAATTTTGGGTATTTTGGGTATTCATTTTGGCATAGGTTTGAGGTTGAACAGAGGTAACCTTCAGCAGTTTTAGCTGTAAGGAAGATCAAGCAGCCATTAGGGCCATCATGGAGAAGCCACTGTATTAGGCTTCCTTTATCTATTTTATGTAAATGAATAGTCATCTTTGGCTAATTCATACCTTCTGAAGCTGATTTTATAGAGATTTTTGCCTATTGAGGCTTATTTTCACTTGTACTTATATTTTGAGCAAATTAATACATGAGGGACATGCCATTAGGAGTTGGACCAGTAGATGTAGCCCAGGAGGGGTGAAATGCTTCAACAATTTGATGAGTAATGTGCTTTGTGAAGTTTATTTCTCTGTTCTTTACTAATGTACAATGATAAATAGTTAAAATACTTAATCAATCCTCACACGGAAATCTAATTAACAAATCCAAAACTATTTGTTTAACCTGAAAATTAAGGAGAACCTTATGCACACATTATTATTACTGTTTGGATACTTAGCACAACATAACTAATAAAATCCATTCATATCAGTAGAGAAACATGAGGGAAACACTATATCTAACATAAAGGCTACGTGGAAACAGAAAGTCCCCAACCATCATTGTTTGGATCAACTAAAGGGGATGACATATGCGAAGGTACATGGATACCCATTAGTGGCTAAGGAAAAGGTGGCTATTGTTGTGGAGGTTGAACCTCGGGCTGGTCTTCAGGTTGTCCCAACAAGTGTTGAAAATGGCAACAAGAAACAGTGAAGGAGGCCTCCTGAAACATCTTTCCTGATCCTAGTTGGAAAGTGATCACCTAAACTAGGTGGGGACCACACATGTGATTTTTTTCGAAAAGTCTATTTTTAGACTTGTCTATTTTTAGACATATGGAGCATGGTCTAGGAGTTGCGGGATGCTATTCTTGGAGGATTGTTCATGTTGATAAAAATAGATGGATCTCTATTTTTAGCATTTAGGTCGAAGTCTATTTTTAGATTGGCGGGCTAAAAATAGAACAGTCAAATATTATTTACCCTTAATAATATTTGGACTCTAAACTTCAGTTTACTCTCTTGGAGCACTTCAGTTTGACCCCCGGAGGTGGGGCATGCAGCTTCCAGAAGGATTTATGCTTTTCCTATGGTTTAGTTGAGCTAATGCATGGTTGAATTCAGTTAGAGCTCAAGTGGCGGAGTTCGGTGGAGTTAATGAGACAGTTAATGGAGATGGTGTTCTGGTTAACTAGTTGAACTAGTTGTATTTAGTTTAACTGGCTAATACACTAGAGATGAGTTGTGTGAATTAAATATTATTTAATTCAAAAATTATTAACTCATTATTCAACTAAATAACACATCAGTTTAACTCAGTGCATGGACAGTTCAGTGGCGACAAGTGAAAGAGGTAGATGAAAGGGTTGAGTTAGCTATCAGTTGCGACATTAGTTGTGCATGAGATTTGCACTACACTTGGAGGAAATTACCAATGAAAATTGCGCAGTTGGAGCCAGTGAGATTCGAACTTGGATCTCTATTTAGACCAGCCTTGACTGCGTAATAGAGGCAGGGAAATTAGTGGGTGTGTTTTGAACCTGTGACTTGTTCAAAACCAAGCTAGTTTTTGTGTAGCTTTGGAAGATAGTACTGAGTACTTGTGAGGATTTTGTACTATGTATTGCTGCATGTTCTCTCCATTATAATATACAGAATATCTGAGGGGTTTTCAGCTATAAGCTTTCCCCATACATACTGTGTTAATGTGTGTGATGATTTGATGTGCTATCGCTTCTATTCTTTCCGCATGTGACAATTAATTGTAGAAGAGATTATGTGTTATGCATGCAATTCGAAATTGATGTGTGATCAAGTTAATATCCATTGAATAAGTGATTTATTCAGCAAATTTCTACATGGTATTAGAGCGAAGTTAATTGTCGAGATCTATTACGGTGATTGCAAACTTATTTCCTCGGACAGAGCCTGCATACGGGCCAGATAGCCTTCGGATTCATCTTTCTTTGGAAAGTGAAAGGTCTGGTAAAAGCCCATGCAGTCAATCTCTGATTTGGAAATAATTTGTTCTCAAGTATAGATCAGAAGCGATTGAGTTATCAGCTGGTGGTGAAATTCGAATTTGCATATTTGTGTTCTTGGTGCCGCGGCGAAAATGTCTTTCAACGGTTTGCGACTCGAATATGCCTTGGAAGGAAGTTCGAATTATGTTGCATGGAAGGACCACATGGAGGCTGTACTAGATGATAATGGGCTGTTGGAATTCATGGAGAAAGAGATTCCAAATCCTACTTCTGATGATGCTGCTGTTGTGGAAGCCTGGCGAAAGAAACAAGCAAAATGTCGAAGGATCCTGTTGGAGGGCATAAAGGATCACATTGTATCCAGCCTGCATGGAAAGGCTTCTCCATATTTGATGTGGAAAGCTTTGATGGATCTATACCAAAGAAAGAGTGACCAAAGGAAGCTGGCGCTCAAAGATAGACTAAGGAACATCAAGATGGAGAAAGGCGACAGCATCGCAAAATACCTCACGAAGTTCACTCAATGCAGAGATGAGCTGGGAAGTGTGGGGGTGACTGTCGAAGATGAGGATATGGTGGACCTGGCTCTCCTTTCTCTTCCGAAGGCTTGGCATTCCTATCAGGATAGTGTCAATGGTCGTGAGAAGTTGTCGGGATGGGAGCGACTATGGTCGGATCTCATGCAAGAGGAGATCAGGAGGACTACCAGGGACGGATCTTCATCAAAGGTATATGATGAAGAAGACTGCGCTTTGGTTGCCAAAGCAAGGAAGGGGAAGGGAAAGGAGAAGGCTTCTCAGTCCGGTGCGGATGGTAAAGAGTGTGACATGTCCAAAGTGAAGTGTTTTCACTGTCACGATCATGGACATTACGCCACGAATTGCCCAAAGAAGAAGAAGAACAAGCAGGCTGCTGGAGCTGCAGCTGGTGAGGCTCTTGCCTCACAATTTGAGCTGGACTTCTCATTGATCGCATGCATGTTTTCTAGTGCATTGGGATCGGGGTGGTACTTTGATAGTGGCGCTTCCTTTCACATGACGGGAGATGTGAATCTTTTCAGTGACTTGGTGGAGAAAGGTCTCCAAATGCATGTTGAGTTGGGCGACGGTGGACGATACAATGCGACCGGCATTGGTACCATAACCTTTCAGATGGATTCAGGTAAACTCATTCTTTTACAAGATGTATTTCATGTACCAGGTCTAACAAAGAATCTGATCTCAGTCGCAATGTTAGAGGATAAAGGGTATGAAGTTGTCTTTAGAGAAGGAAAAGTTTTCCTTCGGCACAAGGCAACGGGACAAGTCAAGAAGGTTGGGATTCGAGCAAAGAATCTCTATAGACTTGAAGTAGATGGGATGTCTACGAAGCTTCCTACTGTTGGGAAGCGGGAGAAACACATGCAACTGAAGCTTGAGAGGGAGCAAGTGTTGCATGCAGGCGAGAAAGGCATGCAACTGATGCTTGAGAGGGAGAAAGTTTTGCATGCAGGAGATAGTGAACCTCGGGATGTGGAGCAGCCACAAGAGGATCATGGAGTGGAAGAAACCACTTATGCAGAGAAATTTCGTGCCAGATGGGCAGAGGGAGTGCATGCAGCTATACCACCAGGTGAGAGGTGGGGCGACATGCATGAGTAATCCCAAGAGGAGATTTCTGGGCAAGATTCATGAGATGGTGTGGATCTCATGAGTTGAACCTGGATACGAGGTTCCCACAGCGTAGCAGTAGCAAGATCAGTTGGAGTGATGCAGGCAGATCAAAGTGACAGTGTCGGATACTGGAGCAAGGATCAGAGTTGACATCAAGTGCAAGAGTGCATGGGTGCAAGAGTTCAACAACGCAGTGGTTCCTGATGACATGTGCAGTTGGCCAAGCAGAAGTCGAATAATTTGATGATAGATGCTAGATGCATCAAGACTCATTGAGTTGTTTGGAGCCTATTCAGTTTCAGAGGAGTTGCAGAGCAGATGCATGGAGTTGCATGGCGCTTATGGAGGTTGCAGGGCGAATGCATGGAGTTGCATGTCGCATGCAATGACAGTCCTTTCTTGTTGAGAGGGAGTGTTGAAAATGGCAAAAAGAAACAGTGAAGGAGGCCTCCTGAAACATCTTTCCTGATCCTAGTTGGAAAGTGATCACCTAAACTAGGTGGGGACCACACATGTGATTTTTGTCAAAAAGTCTATTTTTAGACTATGTCTATTTTTAGACATATGGATCATGGACCGGGAGCTGCAGTATGCTATTCTTGGAGGATTGGTCATGTTGGTAAAAATAGATGGATCTCTATTTTTATCATTTAGGTCGAAGTCTATTTTTAGACTGGCGGGCTAAAAATAGAACAGTCAAATATTATTTACCCTTAATAATATTTGGACTCTAAACTTCAGTTTACTCTCTTGGAGCACTTCAGTTTGACCCCCGGAGGTGGGGCATGCAGCTGCCAGAAGGATTTACGCTTTTCCTATGGGTTATTTGAGCTAATGCATGGTTGACTTCAGTTAGAGCTCAAGTGGCGGAGTTCGGTGGAGTTGATGCGACAGTTAATGGAGATGGTGTTTTGGTTAACTAGTTGAACTAGTTGTATTTAGTTTAACTGGCTAATACACTAGAGATGAGTTGTGTAAATTAAATATTATTTAATTCACTAATTATTAACTCATTATTCAACTAAAGAACACATCAATTTAACTCAGTGCATGGACAATTCAGTGGCGACAAGTGAAAGAGGTAGATGAAAGGGTTGAGTTAGCTATCAGTTGCGACATTAGTTGTGCATGAGATTTGCACCACACTTGGAGGAAATTACCAATGAAAATTGTGCAGTTGGAGCCAGTGAGATTCGAACTTGGATCTCTATTTAGACCAGCCTTGACTGCGCAATAGAGGCAGGGAAATTAGTGGGTGTGTTTTGAACCTGTGACTTGTTCAAAACCAAGCTAGTTTTTGTGTAGCTTTGGGAGATAGTACTGAGTACTTGTGAGGAGTTTGTACTATGTATTGTTGCATGTTCTCTCCATTATAATATACAGAATAGCTGATGGTTTTTCAGCTATAAGCTTTCCCCATACATACTGTGTTAATGTGTGTGATGATTTGATGTGCTATCGCTTCTATTATTTCTGCATGTGAAAATTAATTGTAGAAGAGATTATGTGTTATGCATGCAATTCGAAATTGATGTGTGATCAAGTTAATCTCCATTGAATAAGTGATTTATTCAGCAAATTTCTACAACAAGTTCACTACACGTGCATAATAGTTACCTCAACTCTTGAGATTTAGGATCGAAATGTATTGAAATTAATAGTCTCCATTCCCCTCTTTCTCCAAAATATTGATTTATGTTCATTACTCCCCTTCCCCTATCTCTTCGTCCATTTCTGTTAAAAATTCTAATGCTCCAATATATTTATAAAATTACTTGTAGCTAATGAAAAATAATAACCATTCATTAATAAATACAAAGCATTATGTAGAACACCAAATTAGGAATCGATATAAACATTATAAACCATACATTATTATATGTGACTAATACAATTGAAGAAGAAAATAATACATGATATTTCAACATAAACATTTACATAGACCTAGTAACCTTTGGAAGATATAGACAGTTCCATGGACTTGATACAAAGTCGTCATATAACCCAAGACACATCATAGGGTAATTGAAATGATACAAATAAATTTACTGAAGAGGAATAATGGGTAATGCTTTGACAAGAGACACTTCTAAAAATAAGTGAGTATACAAAAATGCAAGACGATGTGGAAATACACAAAAACCTATATATGTGTACATATGTGATCAACTTTGTAGGGGGTTTCTACAATTTTAATACAATTTTGAAATGAGTTGCAAGAGACCATCACACAACAATATGAGTGTTAGTGACTTCTTGGAAAAACAGAACAATGCCCCACGCATAATCCACCGTGGTTTCTTGCCTAAGGTATTATGACATCGAGGGTTCCCATCGTATCAAAATAAAAATAAAAATATTCGACATGGTGGTTTACTAATCATCCATTTCCATAAATAAATAGCCATAATCACCATTAAAATGAAACTAAAAGGAAAAACCATTATTAAACATATAATTTCCTTTTGTTAATATAGAAAACCCATGATAACTTTATTTGTAAACAATATATCCAAACATATCAAAAAAGTAAGCCCGACAAAGTTGTCCATAGAGTAATAATTTTCAGTGATTTGGTATTATTTTCTTGAGGATCAATTCTCGAGGGCTTCATTCCTCTTGTACATAGGGTGACTAGCTCTGATGAGCTCAGAAGACCAAAATTTTTTTAATGAAGAAATTGTGGAGATATTTTTTTTACACATTTGTCAAAAATTGAATGAAACATTACATTATACCAAAAACGAAAATATAAACACCATAGAAGAAACCATAATAGGGAGATGGTATTATCTGTAAGTTTTCATGGATATTCCAATGTACAGTTAATCACAACAGATCTGATAATATTATATTAAAAATCTGAGATTATACACTATTACATTTTTATTAAACTTTAAGATCCATAGATTTAACTGTAATAAGTGCATGCGTGCCAATGTAAATTATGTACAAAAATATATAATGACAAAATAATCTCACACACACACATAGGAAATAAGATATGCTCTTCAGGAAACCGTTTCGGGAGAAAACCCAGCTAGAAGGTGAGGTCGCTTCGCACTCTTTCTCTGTCTCGAAATACAGATGCAGGTAAAAATATGTAATTCTTGTGGCGTGCGGGCTGCTACAGTGCACAAATCCTCTCTAATTTCTATACCTTCTATATATCCTATCTATCTTTTATCATGTATGGAACAAAATTCTCTCAAAATAATGGAATACCTCTTCCTCCTAGTGGCTCGGTTATAACACAACCCGATAACCTACTAGTGGTTAATTTTGATTGCATAAACTCTTTAATAGAGTTAAAAAATATAATATTCTATATTATTTTACATAAAACCACATGAATAACCCATTTTCCATGAATAATGGGGGCTAACATGGAATCCTCCCAAACTATAGGTATGAAAACACTAAGGTCAACTTCTGAGTGGCATAACGTTTGCATACAGACTCTGATCGACACGCTTCTTATGTTGTTGGAAAGATATTTGTGGGTAGAATGGAATTAAAAGGCACAAAACCAAAGAAAAAAAATTTACCCCCAGAAAACATCGTTTGATGCCTCAAAACACTCCTAAAAGGTTTCTGACCTTGTTTTTCCAAACTGGGTCCCACTAGTAAAAACAATCCCATGAGTTGATTCCTCCACTTTTTCCACTCCCAATGCATCAATATGGATGATAAATAATATAATGATCCAATCTGGATCATGGGAAATATATAGGACACACCCAGAAGAACTTCAAAATTTTCAGTGAAATAACTCAATGCAAACTAACCTAACAAGCAAACGGGTGTGAATAATGGTTAAGTCTAACACACAAAATTCTTGTTCCTTAATTCCATAAACAATGAAAAAATATTTTTTTATCATAAATTATTTTTTGACAAAACCATATTCAAATCAGGAAAAATGAAACCATCAGATTTTTTCAGTGACCAAATTCGAGTTGCATGGCTCAATGTACTGGCAGATACTGTGGGAGTAAAGAGTGGGTTGGCATGTTAGTGGGACCAAAGCTCAGTTCCATAACAAATTCACAATTAAATGAGAGAGTGCTAATAGGGAATAATCATGCAAATAAACATGCTAGGTGGAGGATGAGTGAGAAGAATTAATTGTGAGGCAAACCAATAAAAACAATAGAGGAAACGTTAGATATGAAATATTAACCTGTGAGTATATTGTATCACAAAACACAATTGTTGAGATGGAGTTGAGAAATAAACCAAAAATTTATGGATATTTACCTCATTCAGTAACCCTATCATAACTGCATCCCAACCAATTCTCATATCATATCATGTTAACCTTTTTGCAAAGATCCCAAAAATTCGTGGTTACAATCCGAACAACGAAGTTTGGACATTAAATTTTTGGATCAACATTATATACAGAACATCAAGCTTAGAAAATGAATCACATATATACATATGCCTCAACCAATGTTGCACAAAAACCACATTTTAGACCAAATATATGCACACTACGTCCACCCAAGGCCAACTAACACAAGTGCACATGCATGATTATTAGGGTGGTGCCCAAAATAGGCATATCTATATAGAAGCAAACCTTTGATATCAGCCAATAGGTATATAATATGAAACCAAATATTATACCTTAAACCATTCTCAATATCACATGCACATAATAATGACATATTACATGCACACAATCCTAACATATGTTGCTTCATACACTTGTGTACATATTCAAAAAATTTCCATCAATTTTGAGAAGCATGTGATTTATCATTCCAAAAACATATTATTTGTGTAGTGGAGATTAATTAGATCCCAACAGTGACACTAATAACTTATGGGTAGGAATTTTCTCTTAAGATGGGTCCCACCGATTAAGCCTTTTGTCTATCATCCAATTTGATGAATGGCATTAGTTGAGGGGTGATATTTCAATGATAAATATTTACAATGGTTTGCATGCTTTGACTAGTGTTGACTGATGTCAACATTGGAGAATCCATAGGGAGACTTTCTTGAAGGAAAGTTGAACTCAAAATTTCTAGTAACAATTGACATGATTTTATTGCTAGAGAGAAGGTTGCAGGTTGTTATGGGGGCTAGGAATCAAGGGATGTAATAGGTGAGATGGTGAAGGCATGTCGTTAGGTGAGTTGTGTAGTTAATTGATGAAATTTAAACAATACTGGAAGGACCCGTTTTGGAGCAGGGAGTTATATATGTCTTCATTCCCAAAAAAATATTATTATAGAAGAAAATATCAGCTAATACTTTACAAAAAAATGCTACCATAAACATGACACCTGCAAATTTTTTTCTTGAAATATATTAATCTAAGAGGATGTGAAAACGTAGTAGTAAATTAGCTAAAAAGCTATAGTGGTGTGAAAGAAATACAAAAGAAAAATGTACAAGCAATATGTCAAAATGATTTCAAAAAAGAAACAAATCAACATTCGAACAACAGGCAAAAGATGAAAGACTATGCACATTAGAGATGATTATCTTTCTTGGTTTCCCTGCGATACCACGTAATTCAATTTCCTTTCCTTCCCAAAAAAAATTCAAGAAAATTTCTTGAAAATTAAAAGTTATAGTCCCCAAAGATTGTAACCATTGGACTCCAAGTACAAAATCAGCACCACCCATTAGAATAGAAAGCACTGGACTATTCTGTTAGAACCCTGTAATTTACAGTATCACAAGGTGAATATACTTTCTCTTTAAAAAAATTTCATACTATACATAGATGTCAATATTCAAAATCTTTTCCAAAGAAATAATCAAAGGAAGCAGAGGCAGCAGAGAAGCAGTTAAGGCATAAAAACAGCAAAGGCAGAGTCATGAATGTGATTGGGTCAAGTCATGCATGTTTGGGTTGAGTCGTGAACATGGGCAGGTCGTGAATGTGGGAAAATTAGAGAACGAGTCAAGTATTCAATGAAAAAATAGAAAGAAATGAACAGGCACGGCCAAAGAAACAAAGTTAGAAAACCACAGTAAGGGAGCAGTGAGGACCGTTGATCTGAGCATCAATCAATGACGGAGATTAAATCGCAATCGCAGATCGCAAGTTTTGCAAGATAGGTGCAAAGGGTAAATGTTAAAGTTGCCAAAGTGTGATGTGCGATGATAGTGGGACCCATTCACCTGCCACACTTCCTTTTCATTTTATTTTCCTTTAAAAAATTAAACTTCACCCTTTTCCGCCTTTCCGCTTTATATTTCTACTTTACCTTTTCATCGTTATATTATTTTTTTACCTCTACTTTTCTATTTCCCCAATTGTGATTAAAGTGGGGCCATTCTCCCTAACATGTCACTTTATCCCCCAACATCCATCGCATTTCACAAATTATAACTTATTCCATTTCGCTAACCCTTAAAACTTGTGATCGTCGATTTGTGATATATCGCATCACACATTTTATAACTTACCATTAAGCACCCGCAATGTATTTTGTTTAAGTTGCGATGCGGTTGGCCCCACAGCAGGACCGCCCCCCACTTCAAGATACTTGAAATACATAGAAACCTCATAAACCTTACCTTACTGCAGAAATCTTCCGCTTCTTTATAAACTCCGCCGATGCAGTGGGCTCCATCTCCATTCTACCACATCATTCTCTGATAGTGCAATACGCACTTCTCAAGTTTTAATATTTAACCTCCGCACTCATAAAAAAACCTAAGACTTGTGATTTGCGATGCAGTCGGTCTCACCTTCCTCCATGTCACCGCTGTACTTCGCATCACATCGATGATTACATGCTTCATATCATAAACTATAAAACATGCGATGTGCGATTTTCTATGGATGTGATAAATTTCAGAACTGAAATATAAACATTTTTAGGTTTGGGTATATGATTTTTTATGTTGTTTTGTTTGAAAAAAGGCTAAGCACGACAGCAGGGGTCCGAAATGGGCGGTATCCATTACCGCCCACTCCTCCACATGTCGCACCCTCACAATTTTTCACCCCCCTCTCTATTACCGCTTACCACTTGAGACCCCCTTCGAAAATTTGTTTCCTCTAGCCTCCCAAACCACCACTGCATTCATTTGACCATTACCACTGCTGCTACGCCATGTCCACCATCATCCCTTCAACGCCCAGGCTTATGAGGTTTTTGCACCATTTATGAATAAATGGGCCAAAACATAGAATAAGGACTTGTAACAGAATAAACCCCAAAAAGGTGTGCAAGAAAAGGAGGCCGATTCGAGTGAAGGGCATTCATACACAACACATCATCATAATCACACAAGTAATGAAAATTAACCAACGCCGCACCAGATTTAATTACCAAACGCCAGTTTCTGAAAATTTGGGCCAGATGTCAAAGCCACTATTGGTTACCTCTTCGTGACCATCACAGCCACCTCCAAGTTTATTATTTTATCTTACGAAGAGCCATCGAAGCGTTTGGGTCTACGAAGATTTTCCCTAAATTAATTCCAGAGGCGGTGTTTTTGTCAGAGATGTCTGATTAGGCCTTGCATGGCCACACTCTTGTCCATTTTCTACTAAATTATAATTAATGAAAGGTTGTTGAGTAAGGTAGGGTAACCAATTTAGTCTTCATATAAATATTTCATGCCTTAGTAGTATCAAGGGTTGGAAAATTGGACCCTGCTAAAACGTTCATTGTAAGAACTATTGGAACATTGTAACTATTCAAAGCTAGGCATCAATAATAAGAGACCGTTCACGGGATTCTTAAGCTATGTTAATGGTGATGCTTTTCCTCTGTGTTAATGTTTTTCCTCTATCTTTTTGTGTTGTACATCAATTTATTTGATTTCAAAATAGAAAATTTAGATTAAGATTTGCTAAGAGAGCACCTTAATTGTGTCTGTGTTTGTTATCTTAATGTTTTCCTATGAGACCTGAATGCAGAATTTAGAGACAGCCTTCTTTGCATTTACGTTGAACCTCGATCTCCTTCTCCTTTCCCATATTCACACTGCCTAATGGATTAGTTTATAGCTCTATCTATCCAACCACCCAATCAATAAAAACAAACAACCCCCCATTATTGTAACTAGCCTAATATCAGCACTTATAATTATCAAGTTAAATCATAAAAAAGAGAGAGCCATCTCTAAGTATAGGAAGGCTAGGTCCTGGACTCCAAAGTGGTTTGATGTTGTCCTCTGTCATTTTTTCTTGCTGATATTACAAATTACAGAGTGATAACATAATGGAAACTCCGTTGGGGAAGACACTTACTGAAAAAACTTATTGTTTCTTCAGAACTCGAAAACCCCATTCAAAATTAGATGATTCGAGTATTTTCCAAGATTGGTATCAAGTTGTTTATGGTGAACAACAGCCAAAAACAATAAATTTGAGATCATCCACCTCGCGACCCCAATTCAGACCAGTTCCATTCAAATACTCCATTGGAGGAAGGACCTGAAACATGAACAGTCTTCCTAGAAAGAGAAAGTATCTAAGCCCAAATTGGATTCAAGAAATTGTTGTTTTTATCTGTAACTATGTTCTACCCTACTTTAAGCCTGATCAAGAGTACATTGTTGAGGTTTACATTGATAATTGGTAAATTTATGAGCCTCAAGAAGCTAATTCCCAAATCATAGACCATGTACATGCTTATACACCTATGCACATACCTGATGCACTTGTGGAAAACCTAGTGAAACATGAGCCTCAGGCTTTATCCCCTACTCCTGCTAAATTCCCACATGGTTATAAGCCTCCTACTTTACTACCTATACTCGTAAAAGTCCCACATAGATACAAGCCTCTGGTTTTCCCTCCTATCCTCCATGACCTCCTTGCAAATTTTATCAATAATCTACCCATATTTTATGGAGAAAGTGCAAAGATCACTACCGAAAAACACATGCAAAATCTTGAGGATTTTCTTGATATGTTTGAGGTGGGGGAATATGATGAGCGTATCATAATTTTTTCCCTATCATTGCAAGGTGAGGTTAAAAATTTGTTTAAATATCTTCCAGCTGCAAGCATTAGCAATTTTCATCAATTCACTCAAGTCTTCCTAGATAGATGGGTGGTCGTGGGAAATGTTTTTCTCATAATAGAAGAGTATAACCATTTAAAAAGACAACTTGGGGAGACAATACAACATTTTTCATCCAGATTCAATAAGGTATACTATTCGATGCCTACTAAGATAAGACCACCCCCGAGATTAGCTCTCTAGCACTACCCAAATGATTTGACCCAGAGATGGCATTATAGTTAAGAGAAAGGGATCCTACAACCATGGAAGAAATGAAAAATGTGGCAGTTGATGTGGAAGCCAACCTTCTAAAAAGGGAAGAAAAGTTAAAATCAATGAAGAAGGACAAATTAGAAAAAGAGAGATTGATATCTTCAGAGATAAAGCTAAATATGTTGACAAACACAGTCAACGAAATGATGCATATGATTGACAGGAAAGAGGAACTTTTTGTTCAAATACCTCAGGTTCCATTATTTCCGGAAAATACAAGCATAAAAGTACCCAAGAATTTTGCAGCCCATCCTGGACACCCTGAAATAAAAAATTATTTTTTCATGTACTCTATCCACACAACAGCCAAAGATGAAGTCCAAAATCAGAAGGAGGCAAGGAAATCCTCAGCAACAATGTACATGATAGATGACCTTGCATACAGAGGTAGCCTTCTCGAATATTATTATCAAGAGGAAGACTATAAGGTCGAGGTTGAGGCTGATTATTCAAAGCAACCAACACTATTTTCCTGGGATGAACAAACTCAGTTGTCGCAATGCAAATATGACAACCAAACTCTGCATGTTGAGAAATATTGTAAGGAGGAAAATGCAAGAAGCTGTCAAGTAAGTACAAAATACATTCCTCTATATTTTGCCTCATTCTTAAGAGAGAATTACAAGAAGGTTGCAAATAGGAAGGAGGAGGAATGCTCTAATGAGTCTGTTGAGGAAAAGAGGGATGATCCTGAACCTTTTTCAAATCCAAAATTTCTCTCCCTAAGTCATCTTGAAATCATAGAATCTAAAAAAAATGATGAATTGATTCATATTAATTATTTTCCCTTATGCTTTGATACATTTCAAATTGTGAAAGGGAATCTGGATCACATTCTAGCTGATAATCACAAGAGAAGAGAACTCTCTCACCAACTAGAAAATGAAATTAATGATGATAAAATATTTGTTTTAGATCTAGGGGTTCAGCCCTTGAGTTCTTTTGAATGCCAAGTAGAAGATGAAATCACAGAGTCTGGACGTATTATGGATTGATCTAGTTTGACTCTCTACCTTTGTGATTTAATGCATTTCATATTATAAAAGGGATTTGGGATCACATTCAGGCTGATACTTATAAGAGAAAACATGAAGTCTCATAAGAACCAATACTACCATCTAAGGCACCACATGACCCAATAGTAGACACATTGGATGGTTTATGCTTTCAAATCCAATCTTCATGTGTTCATAATTCCCTCAAAAGCTGATATGATATGGATATGATCAGATAGTCTTCTCCATTGTCTAATTTAGTAGAAGTAGTGGTACAACACTTATCAATTAGCATGACAACATGTTCCGAGTTGATTGAATACCATAGGAGCAAATCTGCAGTACTAGGATATGAAGCTGAGTCGTCTAAGTCAAAGTACCTATAAATACATCAAGAGTATCTTGATCCAGTGGTTGTCTATATGGAGGAATTGTTCTTTAAAAAGCCAGCACATATTTCTGGCATGTCAGTTGTTTATCAAAGGTACCAAGATCAATGTAAACAAGATCATACTTGGAATTTATATCAAACACCATTATCAGGTTTGTCTCTGAACATGATGAAGATAAATGAAAGAACAAATATATTAGAATAATTTCTTGACTGGATGCACTGGAATTATTGTATTGTTTAGAATGGTAGCCATTTCGGTAGGGTAGGGTAGGTAGGTGTGAAAATAAGCTTATCACTCTTAGTATCTTTCAAATGTTAGTTTTATATTTCTTTTCATTTTCATATCAGTGTGTTTCAGACTTTAGTTTCAGCACAGTTATGGTCTCACCATTCAATTTTTCAAGGTGCAGCAGCATGTTCATCTTGATGGATTGCAATGTATAATTTCAATCGCAGTTTCAGTTCATATTTCAGTATGCGAATAAGTTGGCTGGCCAAGCATGTGGTCTATTTTTATGAGTCAAAATCAGGAGGAACAATTAGCTAGTTTCCAATCACTAGGTTGCCTGACAGACCAAGATACAAGTTGTGGGATCAACCCAATGGATCATGATACTATTTTACGGTGTTCTTGACACCTCTTGAAGGAGCTTCCATCCCCAGTTGGAGCCACTGTTAAAACCCTGCTATTTACAGTATCACAAGGTGACTATGTACTTTATCTTTACAAATTTTTCATACTGTACATAGATGCCAATATTCAAAATATTTTCCAAAGAAATAATCAAAGGAAGAAAATGCAGCAGAGAAGCAATTAAGGTAGAAAAAAAGAAAAGGAAGAGTCGTGAACGTGATTGGGTCAAGTCATGCACATTTGGGTCGAGTCGTGAACATGGTCAGGTTGTGAATGTGGGAAAATTAGCAAACTAAACAAGTATTCTACAAACAAATAGAAAGAAATAAAAGAGCATGGCCAAAGAAACAAAGTCGACAAACCACAACAAGGGTGCAGTGAGGACCGTTGATCTGAGCATCGATCAACGGTGGAGATTAAATCGCAATCGAAGATCGCAAGTTTTGAAAGATAGGTTTAAAAGGTAAATGTTAAAGTTTCTGAAGTGCGATGTGCAATGATGGTGGGACCCATTCACCCACCACACTTCCTTTTCATTTTATTTTCCTTTAAATACATTAAAATTCACCCTTTTCCACCTTTCTGCTTTATATTTCTACTTTACATTTTCATTTCTATATCATTGGTTTACCTCCACTTTCCCATTTCCCTGATTTTGATTAAAGTGGGGTCATTCTCCCTGACATGTCACCTTTTCCCCCACCATCCATCCATTTCGCAAATTATAACTTATTCCATTTCGCCAACCCTTAAAAATTGCGACCATCGATTTGTGATATATCGCATCACACATTTTACAACTTATTGTTAAGTGCCTGCAATGTATTTTGTTTAACTTGTGATGTGCTTGACCCCACAGCAGCTCCGCTCCCCCACTTCAAGCAACTTGAAATACATAGAAACCTCATAAACATTACCTTACCGCAGAAACATTTTTAAGCTTTATAAACTCCGCTAATGCAGCAGTGGGTTCCATCTCCATTCTGCCACATCATCTTCGGATAACACAAACTGCACTTCGCAAGTTTTAATATTTAACCTCCGTGCTCATAAAAAAAACCTAAGACTTGCAATTTGTGATGCATTTGGTCTCACCTTCCTCCACGTCACCTCAGCACTTCACATCGCATCGTCGATTACATGCTTCATATCATAAACTGAAAAAAATGCGATGTGTGATTTTCTATGGATGCAATAAAGTTAAAAACTAAAATCTAAACATTTTCAAGTCCAGGTATATGATTTTTTATGTTGTTTTGTTTGAAAAAATGCTAAGCACGAAATAAGGGGTCCAAAATGGGCGGTATCCATTACCGCCCACTCATCCACGTGTCGCACCCTCATAATTTCACAACCCCTCTCTATTACCACTTACCACCTAAGACCCCCTTCGAAATGTTGTTTCTACTGGCCTCCCAAACCGCCGCTACATTCATTTGACCATTACCACTGCTTTTGTGCCATGTCCACCATCATCCCTTCAACGCCCGAGCTTATGAGGTTTATGTGTCATTTTATGAATAAATAGGCCAAAACACAGTAGAAGGACTTGTAACAAAATAAGCCCTAACAAGGTGTGCACACAAAGGAAGTCGAGTCTGGCGAAGGGCGTTCATACAGAACACATCAGCATAATCACCCAAGTAATGAAAAGTAACCAGTGTTGCACCAGATTTAATTACCAAATGCCAGTTTCTGAAAATCTGGGCTAGATGTCAGAGCCACTATTGGTTACCTCTTCGTGACCATCACAACCACCTCCAATTTTATTGTTGATCTTACAAAGAGCCATCGAAGTGTTTGGATCTACGAAGAGTTGCCCAGAATTAATTCCAGAGGTGGTTTTTTTGGCAGAGATATCTAATCGAGCCTTGTGTGGCCACACTTGTCCATTTTCTGCTAAATTATAATTAATGAAAGGTTGTCAAGTAATGTAGGGCAACTGACTTAGTCTTTAGATAAATACTGCATTCCTTAGCAGTATCAAGGGTTGGAAAATTGGACCCTGCTAAAACTTGCATTGTAAGAACTATTGGAGCATTGTAACTCTTTGGAGTTGGGCATCAATAATAAGAGACCATTCACAGGATTCTTGAGCTATGTTAATGGTGATTTTTTCCCTCTGCGTTAATGTTTTTCCTTTGTCTTTTCATGTTGTGCATCAATTTATCTTATTTCAAAACAGAAAATTTAGATTAAGATTTGCTAAGAGAGCACCTTAATTATGTCTATGTTTGTTATCTTAATGTTTTCCTCTAAGACCTAAATGAAAAATTCATAGATGGTCTGCTATGCATTTACGTTGAACCTTAATCTCCTTCTCCTTTTCCATATTCACACTTCCAGTAAGGTCCAGTCTACATAGTTAGCTTTCCCTGTGAATTCCCTTGAAAATTTGATGCACAATTCAGCCTTTTATGACTCCATAGCCCAATGGATTAGTTTTACATCTCTATCTGTCCAACCACCCAATCAATCAAAACAACCAACCCCCCATCATTGTAACTAGCCTAATATCAGCACTTATAATTATCAAGTTAAATCATAAAACAGAGAGAGCCCTCTCTGAGCCTAGGAAGGCTAGGTCCTGGACTCCAAAGTGGTATGATGACGCCCTCTATCATTTTTTCTTGCCGATCTTACAAATTATAGAGTGATAACATATTCCATACATATCCCCCCATGGTGAGCTTGAAATTATGGCACTTTTTAGAGAATTTATAGTTCCTCCATTTGCAACCAGCACTTGAAACTCTGGTGTTGGATATAGCAAGAAATTCAATTCCTTGGCTATGTTACAATGAATAAAATTATGTATACTACCTAAATCAATCTGTTAGGGTCCTATAATAATAGGGTTCATAAATTTTGAATTGACTTTGATAGCCTTGTGAATATGCACATACCTTGTTTTCTGCAAGTTGTTTTCCCATATTTTGAAAAAATGAAAAAAATAATAAAAAAAACCAAAAAGAGGGTAAAAATTCCTAAAAGAAAGATCAAAGGACTTAGAAAAATATAAACCTAAAAAGAAAAGAAATAAGTCCTGAAAGTGAGCAAGTCCAAATGCCACTACTTTTACTTTTTACTGCAAAAATAATGATTATGTGCATAGTGTCAATAAATTCCATAATCCATGATCAGTTAAACAGTTTAATCTTAACTTTTAAAGTTTTCAATTTCATTGTTTTAGATAGTGAATAAATATTTATCAAACAGTTTAAACTTAACAAATCAGTAGATAGCTAGATAATAATGAGGAGCTAAATAGTTTAATTTGAGCCCTCGGATGAAATAACGTAGACTTAGATAGTTTTATGCTTTGAAAGAAAAATGTTTTAAGCTTGCAAGCCTAAATGCACCTACAAAATGAAGAAAAAATGTTAGAAATAAAGTTGGGTAGGTAGAAATCATTTGAGAAATCATGTAAATAAGACATCATTGGGAAAAATCGCTAATTTCCCCTTCCCTATAGATATTCAGTATTCTAAATTTTCATTCAAACGGGCTCAGATCATTTCTCTGACTTTTGTTGGAACTGCACCTAAGGCTCGATGACTGATAAGTTAAAAATATTGAAGTCCTACCTTAAACCCTCATTCATCAACATTTACCCTTCATTCATACATAAAAACCCCTTTTTCCTAAATAAAGGCACATTCTTACTTAGTAAAATTGTAACCCTAAAATAATTAACTTCATTCTCTTCAAAATCATTCATAAAAACCCTCAAAATACATTACCCTAAGTATTTGTGAAGTAATATAAAAGATGAACTATGCTTTATTTTTTCACTTTACTTAGAAACAACATGTGTTCTATTTTCATTTTCACTACCCTTTTCATATTAACTTTTAACCTATTTTATTAAATCCCTGAAAATACCCTCATTAATTCCATTATATTTTAATTAACCCCTCAAAAACCCACTATTTTAAACTTTAGACCAAAGTTCATATATACCATGTGCGTAAAATAAAAACTCCACCTATAAACCCTTTGGTCTAAACCTATCTCTATTGAAATACCCTGCCCCTAGAGTTTTTAAACTATTCAAAAGGTTAAAAATTATATAAATATAACCGTGCCCCGCGTATGTATTATTGAAACATTTTTATAAATGTTTTAAATAAAAAATACATTACATTACACCCCCCCTATATTTGTATAACCCAAGGTTTTTGAATCAAATAAATGATATTGGTAAATTTCAAAACCATTGCGCTTATAGAACACACCCTGGTCCTACCTCCCATTCTGATGCAGCTTCCGAATGGATCTGGACCGTTCGCTCATGAACTCCAAATCCAACAATGAATATCCAATATCGCGCAGAATAGATGCACGTTCATTCACCCACCAAAGTTGCGTGAAATGGGTGGTTTCCCATTAGCCTCTCTCCTCCATGTGGCCTTTCCTTACTGGATCATGTGGGTTGAGTCTAAAACCACTCACCACCAAAACTCTACACGATAACCACCAGTTTTTAATTCGTTGAATTTCCGAAACCGTTCCTCCCGCCCGATGTGACGTGCATTCAATGCCAATCTAATACAAACGAAATTTTTAATAAAACCTTTGGAAATGCATTTATTCATCTATCTTGCGCGTTTAACCCTCTACAAAGCTTTCTCGACTGTAAAACACCCTTATCAAGCCATTTTTTGCCATTTTTACACCCGAAGCCTGCAAACATTTGCCTAGTAAACCTTTGAAGACTAATGAGTAGATGCATAGTGCTCCAAATGATTCATTGAAGCCATCAACTCAGCCAGAACCTCAGAAACCATTATGAAGATCAACTACCTTCATTACAATAGATATTTTTCTAAAAAAATCGAACCTGCAATCAATTTGAAAACCTTTTAAAGAACAAACAGTCTAAGAAATTAATTAAATACACTGCCAAAAAGTCCCAAAAACATGCCAAACTCTGGCAAATTTTTCCTAGAAACCCTTTTTCTCCGTGGTGTGCTATTTTGAGGAAATTGGTGAGTTTTCATAGTTTAATAGTCTATTTCAAGCTCTGAAAAAAGCCAGAAAACCTCTGCAGGTACCCCAAACCCTCAATGATGTTTTTTAAAAAGCGTTTTCAGCCCTATTTCCATTAAAAATACTCAGGAAACCCCTGTTTTCTGTTTTAAACCAACTCTAAAGTCTTTAAACCTCTTTGACAGGCCTAATTGAACAAGAAACCCAAAGAAAAGCCTATACTTTTCCAAATTTCCCAATAAATCCTCTGCTATAGTAAAATTACTTCTGCAAACTGTCTAAACTTGTAAAAGTAGATCAAAATGCCTAAAAAACATAGTGCAAGCAAGCTTGAAGGTTATAAAACACCTAAACCTAACCCTGCCATGACTTCAAGTACTACTATTTTTATCAAACCATTGCAATCACGAGTTGTTGATATTGAACACATTCCCCTAGCTGATACTAATTATAAAATAGTTGATCCCATTATTGAATTCAACCTATTAGATATCCATAACTGGTGCTATGAGAAATCTTTAGATGATCAAGAAGAAGTCCATATTTTGAAATCCAGTTTGCCCAAATATGTTGTCCCATTGACACACACTTGTCAGGAGATTATTAGATTGTGTCAGTAGTACTATGTCCCAGAGCAAAGAGCCATTGTAAATGCCAGTAAAGAATTCCTATTAACCATTGATGTAGAGTCAATTAACCAAATGTTGCAGCTTCAACCTGACCCCCAAGCAGTCCCTTTGTCTATTGAGGCCCTCAATAAGTTATACATTGGCCTAGATTTTCCTAAAAGGTTCATGATTTTTCAAACTTTTATGAATCTACATGTAGAAATTCCCACGTTAAATCCTCCCTATTCTACTGCTAAATTCCTTGAAGGATCAAGACATGTAATTTCCATGCTTTCTTTCATACTTGGATATTTCACTGATGAACACACTGATGAATCCATGTTGGGATTCTTGTCCACCTTTTCTCCAGGTAAACCACCTTCAGTAATATTTGATTATGTTGGTTTCATTGTTGATAGTATTCATTATCAATTAAAAAATTTGCAAATAGAGGGAGTGTTTAGATATACCTCCTACCTTTTCCACATGTTTCTATATTTCCAATCATATAATTTTCCAATTACTCTTCAAAAACTTGACATAGAGGAAAATCCTCTATCTGTCATTTTTTGGACATCATTGCTCAGAAAAGAATGTACAGATTTCAGTTATTCATAATTTTCAGAGTTATTGTTACATCCAGTGATCACCATGTTGACCAAGACAGAGAAGCCTAGAATAAATGAGGAAATGAAGAAGATATTGCAGTTATCAGAGTAGAGTAAGGTTGGTGACTGGTATTTGTATGAGAAATATATTGAAATCAAATTTTTTGGGTCAAACTTGTTAACTTACAAGTTACCCAAATATCCTTCAATGAGGATCTTTTCCTTGGAGTATATCAGGCAGATCCTAAACTCTGATTCAATCAATTTCATGGAAGCTAAGAAGAATACCCAATTCAAACTTAAAAATCAAATTGGGCCATTCATATGCAATCACAGGGATGCAAAAAAAGCTAGAAAATCAGTTATTGGAATATAAATTTGAAGAGATTTTCGCTTGGAACTATGATCCATAAGGGATCTTGAGAAAGTTAAGGGTTAAATGCAAATTAACACCCTTCATACATGAAGCTAAACCAGAAATAGAAAAGTTTGCCAATCAACTTGAATGGACTGAAAACACCTTAATAGATGCAGTGAACAAAGGTAATACTAGTCATACCTTAGAGACTACAAATCAGCCAGAGAAGTTCACCAAAATAATAAGGGAAGAAGGAGCATATGTGGCAGAGACTACAACAACAAAAAAAAATCAAGATCATTTATAACAAAAGCCATAAATTAGATACAACAGACAAAGGAAAAGTGACAATAGATGTTAAAGAAACAGAGCCTTTAAATACCAACACAGATTTTCCAGAGACAAATGTAGCTACTGTAATTATCTATGAGCCAAATTAGAATAATGAAGACACACAGTTAATGGAAAGACAAAAAATCATGGAGGCTTATTCCTCACATTCAGCTGAGCAAAAGGATTTGGATATTAAGGAGAAATATAAGCAGATCAAGCTGAAGAATGAGGAAATCAAAACTAAAATTTATTCTCAGTCCTTGAAACAAAAACTAGGTAATCAAAACAGATTCCTATCAGCATTTGATTACTCAAGTAAAAAATTGATTATGTCAATATTACAGCCCACAGTATCAGTTCCAAAGAAAGTTGCTCACTATAAGAAATTTGATCTAGAAGTAGCTATATATAGTATTCATGAATTAAATCAAATAGAGTTTCACAGGCAAAGCTGAGAGATGTTGTATTCCATAGTTAATACAAAAGCTATGAGTGCTCAAAAGCTACAAAATAACATCTCCAATATGCAAGATCAAATGAAGATGGATAAATCATCATTATATGCCAAGGATTTAAGAATAAAAGCCTTAGAAAAATTAGTATTGCATGTAGGATATGATCCTACTAACATCAAAGAAGTAGAAGCATTGGTGAAAAAGAAAAATGAGGATATAGAAACCTTGAGGAAATAGCTCAAGCTTCCTCAAAATGAGAATCCTCAAACAAAGGAATTCATATAGGAATAGAAGGAAAAAGATGAAATGATGAGTTTAATTCTTTAGTTGACAGCCCAGATTAAGGAAATGGAAATACAAATGGACAAAATTGTCCAAGAAAAGGAGACAGTGAAAGAACCAGTAATTCCTACAGTCATTCCAGTTATCATTGCAGCAGTGCCTTCAACTTTAGGAGAAAATTTGGCACCCAAAGAACCACTGGCTACTGCAGTGCCAGTGACTTCTTCTACTACATCAGCTACTAAATCATCTACCACAACATTACAGCCTACATATAATGCTAGCAAGATAGTAAAAGCAATGTAAGAGATGTCTTTAAAGACAAATGAGATTAATAGGTTGACAAAAATGGTTGAAAATATTGAAAAGTCAAATAAATCATCTTAGGTAAATGCTAAGATACATGAACAAAATGCCAATAGATTGAGTGAAGAGTTTAAAAAGTTGCAAAAATAATTAACTCTGAAGGATCAGATTTCATACATCAAAAATCACCTTTGGAATAATATCATTGAAGCATCCATGATGTATGGCCTTCAATTCAGGTAAATTTTTAGCAAAGAGAATTATTATTAACAGCCCAAGCAGAAATCCAAAAAACTCAAATTGATTTGGCTGACAAACCAGAGCAGGCTGTAAGGCTAATCAGTTTCCTTAACAACAAAAATAGACAATAATTGGAAGATCTCAAAATAATAGATAGAAGAGCAACTATCCTAGAAATTAGGAAAGTCACAACAATGAGAAATTTGATGAGGCAACTTGAAGAAAATGTGAAGGTATGAATACTGCTATAACTAGGTTCATGGTTAAGTTCACAAATTTGAGGCAAAAAGGACTTCCTGATATCATGGTCATTAATGATAAATTGATGCCTCAAAATGACTATGATAAGAAAATAAGAGAATTTGTCAAGGAACAGGTAAATAAACCAACAGGTCAAGGCATCCCCACAGGAAAAGTGTTACTGAAAATTTTTGAAGATTTATTTTACTTACAGTATGAAATAAAACACTTGTTTGTCATTAAGCCAACCTTTGCTAGATATACAGAAGCTGATGAGAATTTTAGGAAATTAAAGAATATTCAAATTCCTAAAAATGAGGATTGGCAGTCACTTACTGATTTGTTATGAAGGATAAAAGAAAAGCAGGTGAAAAGAAGAAAGAAAGTTGTTTTCTAAAATTACAGTCAAAATAGATTTTATTTACACAGTAAACAAAATTTGACTAAGGGTTAAAGAGTATCAGCGAATAAAGAGTATCTGATAAAGAGTATTAGACAAGGCAATTCAGATTCAGAAAATATCTAAAAGCCAGCAAAGAGGACACCAAGGCAACCACCTGCTTTATCCTCAAAACCATTTCTATTTCTTATGTATAAAATAGGACAGCTTGCTGATTTGTTAAGCAGTTGTCTCTATTTTT
Source organism: Pinus albicaulis (assembly GCA_034641835.2). Classification (NCBI taxonomy): domain Eukaryota; kingdom Viridiplantae; phylum Streptophyta; class Pinopsida; order Pinales; family Pinaceae; genus Pinus; species Pinus albicaulis. Next base: position 318,172,646 of record CM076578.1, read on the forward strand.
ATTGTAAAGATATTTTATTTTCCTAAGATAAGTCCTAGAAGTCTTCTAGGATATTTTGTAAAACATTATGTATAAATACTTCATCTTTAGAAGTATTTTTTGTGGAATAAAATTGATGGGATTGTTATAATCATTTCTTCTTGGACTTTAAATCTTTTGTGTGTCAAAACTTTGAGTAACAGGCTGGATCAAAGAAAATTGGCATCATACTTCAGGATTCTTGTGATGAGCTATTTTTAGTGAAGTATATTCTTCACTTGTCATTGTTTCATTTCTTTGTTACATGCATCCATTTATGTTTATGCTAAACCTGAATGTATAACTAGGAGCATTACTACATGATTTGTTAAAAGAGCAATGTTTTTAACTAGTTATCATTTATATGTTTTCCTCTTATTTCCAGTGCAGGGAACCCTTAATTGCTCCCTATCTCATTTAACCTCTTCCCACTACTTCCTTTTCCGGATTTAATGATTCTTAAATGCCTTTTATCCCAATCATACCACCTCACAAAAACAAATTTCCAAGATCTCCAAGGGTTATCTATCTTGCCCTGAAGACATTTGACCTTTTTCCCTTTTGATCCTAGTCCTGTTTGCTTGATTTTGACTCCATAGCCCAATGGAAAAATAGATTTCCCACTATCCTTCCTTTCAAGTGATTTTTCCCACCAAATCTACCAAAACAAAACCGAAGCTACACTTTCATAACTAGCCTAATATTCACAAATTAAAACAAAGTCAAACTTTAAATAGATAGCCCTCTCTGAACCCTAGGAAGGCTATATCCTAGAGTTTGAAGTAGGTTTGTGGTAACCTCTAGAATTCTTTGACTAAAAACCAAAATTACACAAATTAATAATTACTAGAGTGATAACATTATTGGTGACCATACTCGGGAACTAACCAATCCTCAGTCTTAAAAATAGTCTTAAAGAAAATATTTTTATACATCCTTTTACTTTAAGAGTGCTTCTATAAGTTGTGTATATTGAAAACAGTAATTCTAGCTTCTAGGAAATTTTATTATACTAGGTCTAACCCAGATCCTAAACCTACAGTTATAGTAGACAACCCAGACCAAATTGGTAAAAAGAAAAAATAGTTAGAAAATTTATAAGTTGAAGTATCATTAAAAGGAGTCAATTCATTACCACAAGAGTTAGTAAGTTTGCAAGATATTGGTTTTGATCTCAAATTTGAACATTCTTTAGTTAGAATAAAATCTGAAAGTGATCTTAAAACTACTGTTTTAGACCATGTTTTCACTTCATTCCTAAATAAAAAATAGAAAAATATTACAGTAGATTCTAAATCACAGAAAATTAAAAATCAGACTATAATTGAATAACTTAATCTTACTATTCTAAAATATATTGATGAAGCTATTGAATTAGCTCAATTTTTGACAGATGCAAACAAAAACCTCCAGTTTCTCAATTTCATACCACAATAATACCATCTAGAGATTCATCTCTGTATGATGTTACATAATTTATAAATTCCACTACCAGCTCATCTACAAATCCATTTATCCCTAAATTACCTTTACAACCTAGAGTATTATTTCCACCTCTCACTTCATCCTCTATATCCATCAGCTCACCTTTTGATTTCCTAAACACATCATCCTCATTCCCTAGTAGTTACATATACATTCCAATTTCATTTCCCAGCACTTCAACTACAAATTTTAGTTCATCAACTATCATTTCCAGCACAACTCCAAGCAGTTCTACCTTATCTCCTAGTCAAGCTAAGCTTCAAGCTATGGCTGCTAGATATGCTCCCATAATCTTACCACAACAGCTTCATGACATGCCTCAAGACTATCAAAATAAAATACCACTGTTTGATGGCACTACCCAATATACTGCTCAATAACACATTACTAAGATGACAGACTTCTTTGAAATTTATGAGATTGATTATTCAGATGTTCAAATGAGGATGTTTTCACAAACTTTGACAAGAAAAGTTAAGAGGTGGTTCAAAGATTTAGATGCTGGTAGTGTAATTGATTTAGCTGTGTTTCATAGATTGTTTTTAAATAAATGGGAAAAGAAAAATAATCCCCTCCAAATATTGTATGAATTTGATTCCATGAAAAGAGGTCCAAATGAGTCAGTCCAAGACTACTGCATTAGATATAATAGTGTCTATAATTCTATCCCTGCAAATCTTAAACCTACTCATTATTCTGTTCTACTCAAATTCCCTAATGGATTTGATGCAGATATGGCTTACCAATAAGGGAAAGAGATGCAGACACGTTCGAAAAAATGCAAATAGATGTTGTTAGTGTAGAAGTAAACATCTTAGTTAAAAAATCTAGACTCATAGATGAAATATGAGTGACCATTAAAGAAGAAACTACAAATTCAGACACAAAAATAGATGTGATATCTAAAACCTTAGAAAGGGTGATGGATAGACTAGATAATATAGAGGGAAGACCTCAATGGGATAACCAACAACAAATCAGAAATCCCAATTTTAGAAAAAACACAAATTCTGAAAAACCAAAAGAAACAGCCCTAGACCAAACAATAAGGCCCCCATTCCAAGAGAACTATGTTGAAAGTTCTCAGAATAATGATGAAGATGAGGATGAAATAAATCTAATGGGAATAGATGACAATAATACTATTTTCCTTACTCAGGAAGATTGGGAATTGTTTGAACTCCAATAACTCAAATTAGATTCTAGTGAATCCTTTGATTATAAACAAGGTTATGATTATGCTATAAATTAAATACACAATCAATATAACCTTAGAAACAAGAAAAACAATGAGTCTTCTACCAAGAAAACTTCCCAAACTTAGAATCAGAAAATAGTAGAAGCTCCCAAAACAAAAGTTCTGCAAATTCTCCCAAGGGAAAAATAAGAAAAACTCTAGTTCTTCCCAAAACATTTCTAGTCCTAAAAAAGGATCAAGCCCTAAAATTGTTGATATCACTGATGAAGTTGCTCAAGCTGCAAAAGATTCACAAAAATATACTGTTGCTAAAGCTTCTAATTCTGTTAAAACAACAAATTTAGATTCTAAAAAACTTTTTGTTGATCCTAAATTAGTAGATCCAAAAACTGTTATTTCAAAAAAAATTGTTGATAATTCTAAGTCTGAAAGAACATCTACTGCTTCACAAACAACCCCTGAAAATAAAGTTAGGAGTAGTAAAACAAAAGAAACACAAACATATAATGTCAAAACACTTGAAAATGAAAAAATCAACTGTAGAAAAACAAGACAAACCAACTCAAACTACGGTCACTAGAGAAGAATTGATTCAAATCAGTAAAACTCAACCTACATTCAACATACAATCAGAAATTGCAAAGCTTCAAATACCAATTCCTCTTATTGAATTAGTAAAACATGACTTATATAAATCAACCATAACTGAAACATTAAATATGAATGATGGAGAAGATTCCATAAATCTAAATGATGATCAGCCAGAGTTGATTTTTGGCCCAGATGTGAATGGAAAACATGTAGATGGAGTAGTTCCTCCATTTTATATCAGTCTTACCATTCACGATAAAATTTTACATAATAACATTCTAGATTCAGGATCTTCCCATAATCTAATGTCTAAAGCCATAATGGAAGCTCTCAACCTAGAAATTACAAGGCCATACAAAGATTTGTTTTCTTTTGATTCAAGTAAAGTTAAATGCCTAGGTTTAAGAAAAGATTTGTGTGTAACACTAGTTCAATATCCTGGTAAGAGTATATTAATGGAAATTTTAGTAGCTGATATCCCACCTAAATATGGAATGTTACTTTCTCTCTCATGGGGAGCAAAGTTACAGGGATCTCTACAATTGGACATGTCTTATGCTACTATATCAGTTTTTGGCCAGCCTAAAAAGTTATATAGGGAAACATTGATGAAGTACATGGTCAGTAGTGCAGAAAGATCTATAAACTACCCAATTTACTCTACCCCAGCTGACCTTGATTCTTTTATCCTATGCAACTCTGAAACTAATGAAATCCAAACTGAACTAGTAGAGAAAAAGAAAGCACCAAATAATGATAATATTTTTCATGAATCTCTATGGAATTTAGACTTTGATGGTTCAGCAAATAAGTTAGGAGTAGGAGCAAGAGTTTGGATAACCAACATGGAGACTAATCACTCAGAAGGCCATGCTTTCAGGCTCAATTTTAAATGTACCAATAATATGGCTGAGTATGAATCCCTCATCCTAGGACTCCAAATCATTAGGAACTGAGGAGGGAAAATAATTTCAAACATGGGAGATTCATATTTGATCATAAAACAAGTAAATGGAATTTATTCTATTTACAATCCTAGACTAAGCAGATACAGAGACACTGTGATGGATTTAACTGATGATTTATTGGCATGTAAGTTTGCTGCTATACCTAGAAAACAAAATATACAAGCTCACTGTCTAGCACCCTTTGCTAGTACATGCAATTTACCTTTCCAACCTAATCATAGATATATTGCTGAAGACAAACATAGGCCAATAATTCTAGACAATCTTAAGTATTGGAAAAAAATTTCTCAGGATGAACAATGAAGGATAATTTCAGAATTGTAAGATAGATACAGATTGTACTATAAATCATGATTTGGATTTTGAAATAGATTTAAATAACTTATATGTAAATACAATAAAGTTTGATAAACCAACTAAATTTAGTCAATCAGATATAGATAGATTAGAGAAAGTAGAGAATGAAGAAATTATTGAGGATGAATCAGACATATTGAATCTTAAGGATAATTTCTTACCTAAAGGTTTAGCTCCCTTAAAATATTTTTTTGACTCAAATAATGTAGCTAGTGTTAGGGTCCTATAATAATAGGGTTCATAAAAATTTTAATTGACTTTGATAAATTCTTTTAAATATATACATACCTTGCTTTCTGCAAGTTGTTTTCCCATATTTTGAAAAAAATGAAAAATAATAAAAAATCAAAAAGAGGGTAAAAAGTCCTAAAAGAAAGATCAAAGGACTTAGAAAAATATATACCCCAAAAGAAAAGAAATAAAACCTGAAAGTGAGCAAGTCCAAATGCCACTACTTTTACTTTTACTGCAAAAATAATGATTATGTGCAGAGTGTCAATAAATGCCATAATCCATGATTAGTTAAACAGTTTAATCTTAACTTTTCACGTTTTAGATAGAGAATGAAGATTTGTCAAATTTTTTAAAATTGAAAAATCAGTAGATAGGTAGAGAATAATGAGGAACTCAAAAGTTTAATCTGAGCCCTCGGATGAAATAAGGTAGATTTATATTAGTTTTATGCTTTGAAAGAAAAATTTTTAAGGTTCCAAGCCTAAATGCACCTGCAAAATGAAGAAAAAATGTTAGAAATGGAAGTTGGGTAGGTAGAAATCAATGGAGCAATCATGTAAATAATACATCAACAGGAATAATCACTAATTTCCCCTCCCCCATGAGTGTTTAGTATTCTAAGCTATCAGTAAAATAGGCTCACAGCATTTCTCTAACTTTTGTTGGGATTGGACCCAAGGCTCTATAACTGGTTAGTTGAAAATATTGAGTTCTTATGTTAAATCCTCATTTATCATCATTTACCCTTCATTCATGTACTAAAACCCCTTTTTCCTAAGTAAAAACACACTCTTACTTAGTAAAATTGTAACCCTAGAATAATTAACTCCATCCCTTCATAAACATTCATAAAAACCCAAAAAATCACATTTATCTTAAGTATTATTGAAAGATATATAAAGATCAGCAAAAGCTTGATTATTTTATACTAGAGTTAATGTGTATTTTGTTTTTCACTCCCCTCTCTTATTAACTTTTAACATATTTTATTAAATCCCTAAACAATACCCTTTCCTATATTATTAATTCCATTATATCTAATAAACCCCAAAAAACCCACTATTATAAACTTTTGACCAAGGTATATTATCCCATGTGCTTAAATGAAAATCCCAAAATAAAAAACCCTTTGGTCTAAAAGATTCTCCATATTCAAATATCCTGCCCTATAGTTTTTAAACTATTCAGAAAAGTTTAAAAACTATATAATATAACGTACCATTATGCACATTTGCGAGACGTTTTTAATAAAATGTGCATTCCTAACCCGCCTGCTTATGTTTTATTAAAAGCATTTAAACAAATTTTTTAATAAAAATTTAACCCCACCATATATATATACCATGTCTAAAGCCCACACTTTGTATATTGTATTAAACATTATTATAATGTTTAAATCATAAGCCCCCGCTGCTATATAGACTATGGTTTAAATGTGTTAAATCATTTACTTTATAAAACTTAAACCATTCCCACCCATGTAAGAACCCGGTCCCACCATTCTGCTCCAAAGCAACTCTCAAAGCAATCTCAGCCCTTTGCATTCATTTCTCAAATCTGACGATCAATATGCGATATCTAGAAAAAGTGCACGACTGCTCCATTGCAAAATCCACGCAAAATAGGTTGTTCGCGGTGACCCCTCCCCTCCATGTAGCCCTTTATGGTCGGATCACCTGCGTTTGATTAAAACTACTTACCACTTAAAATTCACATGATAAACCACCGGTTTTATGCGCCTGTGTAAATTCAAAATTGTTTTCTGCCTGATGCGACCTGTAATTAATATAGAGGGTTAATAGGATCAAATTTTTTAATAAAACCTTTGTAAACGCGTTATTTCAATATCTTTTCTTTTAAACCATTATTTGCCCTCTCGACTGTATAAACCTGCAAAAGAGCCCCCTGATAGCCATTTCTTGCTATTTTTACACCTAGAACCTCTGAAACTGCCCAAAGAACCTGTAAAAATTTCTAAGGATCCACACTTTCTCCAGTTCAACCTCAGAAGCAATCAAATCGACCAGAAGACTGAATTATACCCTGTTAAAACCTATACCTGTGTCAAAACATGTATTTTTCTCAGAATTTAATCTACAGTCAATTGAAAAAACCTTTTAAAAGAAAATAATCTATCCTAAGATTAAGAAATTGATTAAATTCAATTGCCCTAAAGCCCCAGAAATAGGAAAAACCCTAGCAAAATTTTTCCAAGAATCCTAGAATCCGCTGCGTACCATTTTCAAAGAAAATTATCATTTTTCCATAGTTTTAGGGTCAAGTTCAAAGCTCTAAAGGCTAGAAATCCTGTGCAGGTGCCCTCTATCTTCTGAAAAGCCTTCTTCATCAAAATTCTAGCCCAATTTGTAGTCAAGATACTCAGAAAACCCCTGTTTTATGTGTTTGACTAGTTTTAGTATCAGAACTTCATTTGAGAGACCCAATTGCCATAAAAGCTGGAGAAGCATTCTATCTTGTTGACTTTTGGAGAATCCCTAAATCTAATGGCTAAGATAGGTTTAGATCTAGGGCTGAGATTAAATGCTCATTTAAATCTCACTTTCTATTTTTTAATTCACCCCATTTTAATAAAGACCCACTTATTCATTTATTTCCAAAGTCACTTTTCCTTTCTAATTTCACATTGACTTTATTAAAGTCACTTTAAAATTAGACTTTAGTAACTTTATCACTTAAAGTCACTTTTAAATTAGATTTGACTTTATAACTTTATAAAGTCACTTTAGGAGAAAAATTAAATTCTTTTGGACACCTTTCCCTAGGCCAAAGATCAAAGCCTTAGAGAACCACTTGTCCTCCAGTAACCAAATTGCAACACTCCCTCTTACCGAGGAAGGTGTTCCTCACCACACCCATATTGTCTCTGAATTAGACATGCTTGCCCTGTGGTAAGGCTTTGGTAAGAATATTTGCAACCTGCTCATCAGTGGGAATATACTCAAGCTTCACAGCTCCCTTCTGAACATAGTCTCTGATGAAATGATATTTGATCCCAATATGCTTTGACCTGTCATGAAATATTGGATTCTCTGTGAGTTTAATGCAACTTTGATTATCACAGTAAATCACTGAAGGTCTCAACGGGTGACCAATAAGCCAAACAACATCTTACAAAGCCAGATGGCCACACAACTAGCTAGACTAGCTACCATGTACTCTGCTTCCACTGAAATCAATGCTACTGACTACTGCTTCCAGCGGAACCACGACACCACTGCCAAACCCAACCCAAAACAGCACCCTGAAGTGCTCTTCCTATCAGAAGCACAACCTGCCCAATCAGAATCAGTGTAACCTACCAATCTCACTCCATCCCCTTGCCAAATAATCCAAACCATAATCCATTGTCCCCTGCAAGTACCGAAAAATGTTTTTTGCAGCAACCCATTGTACCCTCCTGGACTCACACATGAACTAGCTCATTGTGTTGACTGAAAAACATATATATGGTCTAGTGTTGACCAAATACATCAAGGAACCAATCAGCTGTCTATACAATGTGGGGTCCACCAACTTAGAATCTGAAGCGTGAAGATTCTTCCAATCGGTGATCATTGGTGTCGACATGGGTCTACAATCCTCCATGTGGAATCTGCCAAGGATGTCCACAATATACTTCCTCTGTCCAAGGAAAAAATACCCCTCCTCCTGCCACACCTCCAAACCCAAAAAGTAATGCATCAAGCCAATGTCCTTCATCTCAAACTCCGACCCAAGATCTCTCTTGCAGTGCTCTGTGAGTCTCTCTGCACCCGTAATGACCAAGTCATCCACATACAGCACTAGAATGAGAGGCTCTTCACCTATCAAAATAAAGTAAAGGCTCAGATCTGCTTCACTCTTTGTGAAACCCATCTCTTGCAAGTATGTATCTATCCTGGACTACTAAGCTTTGGGAGCTTGATTCATGCCATAAAGGGCCTTCTTCAGTCTGCACACATGGGACTCCTTCCCATGCACCTCAAAGCCCTATGGCTGCTCAATGTACACCTCCTCCTGTATGAATCCATTGAGAAATGCGGTCTTCACATCCATCTAGTGGATCTTCCAACCCATCTCTGTTTCTATTGATATGATGGAGCAAATTGAAGTATATCTAGCCACAGGAGCGAAGGTCTCCTCATAATCAACTCCCTCTACCTAGGAGAACCCTCTAGCCACAAACCTTGCTTTTAATTTCTTAATGCTGTCATCTGCAGCATGATTTACCTTGTAAATCCATCTGGAAGTAACCACGGATTTTCCCTCAGGCCTCGACACCACCTCCCAAACATCATTCTTTATAATAGAAGAATACTCCTCTTGCATGGCCTCTCTCCAGACCTACTGGCTAGTTGCCTCCTCATAACTAGAAGGCTTAGAGTCAGCGATGTTGGAAACCATTTCCATATAGCTACAAAACCTATCAGGTGGTCTGCTCTCTCTGACTGGCCTCTTAGGCCCAGCAACAGATGTGGCCCCTCTCAAGGTATCTTGAAGCCACTTGGGCTTCCTCTTCCCTAAGCACACTTCTCCCACTGGAGAATGAAACTCCTCCTCCTCATCACCAGGAGCCTGAACTCCTGACTGTCTGTTTGATGTCCTCCTGCCTAAACCTGAACCTGTAGACACTAAAGTACCGTGTGAATTGTCCATCAGTGGACTCCCTAGTGAAATTCTCTTTGTACTGCTCTGCATGCTGCCAGAAGCACCACCCCTCTGAATCTGTGAGCCACTGCTCAGTGACGGACCTGACACCATAATCGATGTACCTCTGGATCCTCCTGATCCCTACCCACTGGATCCCTGCGTCTGACTCAATTGCTCCTGAGGGTTTGGCTAATCCAGATAATATAACTCTCGTGACCTCCTGAAGGCCCTGTCTTACTTTAATTTCACATCTCGTCTGAAAACAACTCTCCTTTGTGCAGGAATATAAATTCGAAAGGCCTTCGAGGTCTCACTGTATCCCACAAAGATGCCCTTCTTTGCGGTGCGCTCTAATTTGGTCCTCTTCTCCTTGGGTATGTAGGAGTATGCAATACACCCAAAGATATGAAGATGACCAACATCAAGCTTCTTCCCAGAAAAAGCCTCCTCCGGAGTCACATGTCCCAAGGCATGATGCAGACTCCTGTTTTGCACATATACAGCAGTGTTGCAGGCCTCTGCCCACAAAAAAAATGGCATTTTAACCCCTGACCATGTAACATGGCTTTGGCAGCCCCTCTGATGGATCTGTTCTTCCTCTCCACAACCTCGTTCTGCTAGGGGTTGTAAGGAACTGTGAACTCCCTCCTAATGCCTACCTCCGCAAAATAATCAACAAACTCTCCAAGGGTGTACTCACCTCCATTGTCCGACCTCAGGGTCTTGATCTTCCAACCTGTCTGAGTCTCCACAAGAGCTCTGAACTCCTGAAACCACTTGAAGACCTCACTCTTGGTCTTCAAGAAATAAATCCAGGTCCTCCTAGAGTGATCATCAATGAATAAAACATAATACTCATATCCACTCAAGGAAACATGATACATCTGACCACTCACATCAAAATGAATCAAATCAAGTATCCCAGTCGCTCTATTGTCACTGCTGGGAAAAGGGGATTTGGCAAACTTGCCCATCGCACATCCTCTGCATGTATCAACGTGATCAGTACTGAAATCTGGCACACCTGTAGTGATCTCCCACAATGTCCTCAAGGCTCCATGATACATGTGCCCCATCCTGCGGTGCCAAATCTCACACAACTCTGAACTGCTAGCTCTGTTGTTGAAACTACTAATCAATGCCAAAAGGGCCTGAAATGCAAACTTGTACACCTTTTCATGGCGTACACCTATCACTCTCGTTGAATCAACTGGAGTGCCCCTGGGATATATCAGCACCTGTCCTCTCCTAAACAATATATCATACCCTCTATCCTCCAATGCTGAGACAGATATGAGGTTCTTCCTCATCCCTGGCACATATAGAAAATCTGACACCTTCAAGGGAGGTTTGGGTTCCCTATCAAATGTCAATGTCCCCACACCGACTACTCTAACAACGTTGTCATCTCTGAGTACTACCTCTATATCAGTGCCACTCTCTGAAAGCTCTGAGAAGTACTCAAAGACTCCTGTCATATGATGTGAAGCCCCGCTGTCAACATACCAGATACCTGAAGATGCTCTACTAGTGGAGGGAAATGCACACTCCCTCTCAACCTCTATTTCAGGTGATCCTGCACTAGTGGACTCACAAGAAATGAACCCAAACTCCTGGTCAAAGCTATCCGTAAAGTCCTCTATCTCTGCTGATGCTGCCATGCTCTGGTTCTTCCCTTCTTATTCTTCTTCGGACACACAACTGCATAGTGTCCCATCTTCTGACAATTCCAACACTTCACCTTGGAATAGTCCTTCTGCGTGTTCCCATGTTTACCTTTGCCTTTGCCTTTTCCCCCACCATTACTTGTGGAAGCTTGCTTCTTTCCCTTGCCTTCTTGCCTCCTGTCAATAGTGCTACATCCTCATCCTACTCAACTGGTTTGGCTACCCCAAGCTGGGTCTTTCTGATTTCTGCCTGTATGCAATCATCCCAGAACCTCTCCCAAGTGGGAAAGGTCTCACATGCACAAACCCCATCAGCAAAGTTCAGCCATGAACTGGGAAGTCCATTCACTGCAATCCACACCAACTCAAGGGGTGGAATGACCTCTCCAACTGCTGCCAATGCATCTCTCACATTAGTAATCTTTGTGAGATATACAGCTTCGCTATCATTTTTTTAGCTTCTCCCTCATTTTCTTCAGCTTCTCCCTTAGGACCATTTTCTTGTTCTCATTGGTACTCTAGTAGAGATTGGTCAATTTTGTCCACATCTCATGAGCATATCTCTTTCCTCTCACATGAGGAATGCAATGGTCTTTGATTCCCTCTAGAATCAGTCTCTAACCCTTGTTATTCTTTTTATTAAAGGCTGCCAATTGAACAACATCAGTAGGCACATTAACAGGGTTTTGTGCGGTATGCACCATGATATCCCATACTTCTACCTCCTCAAAGATGCTCTGCATTCTCTCCTTCCAAACATTGTAGTTGTTATGCCTATCCAACCTATCCTCCACCCTCAAGCCCAAAGACATGCTTGCTGTCATAAATAATCTAAAAATAACATTGTTGTAGTAAAGGTAAAATTTATGTGTGAAAAATCAGCTTGCTGTAATTTCTGAGTGAAAAATCAGCTTGCTGTAATTTTTCCTTCTTGCTGTCCCAAACTGCCTTTTCAGCAAAATAGCTCCGATACCATGTAGAAATTTATGTTTCTCACCCCAGTTTTCAGTTTCTCCTTATTTCTCCATATAGTTAAATGCCCATAGCCATACATTCAACAAGCTAAAAATACAAATATTTTCTGAAAACACAAATTCTGGAAATTTTCAAATGCTTGAAATTGCAGAAATAAAACTCAGCAAAATAAATCAGCCACACACAGAAAATAGACATGCTGATTTTTGGTCAATGTAACCCTAGAAAAACCCCCTACAACTCTTGGGGAAAATCAGTTCGAAAGCTCTTCTTATTTCTATAAAATTCTTTTACAGTGAGAGAGAAATACTCATAAAATTTCAGCAAGTAATAAATACAACTTATCTCGTTTTCCGTGCTTAACCACCACCTCGAAAAATGTGTACACAGCAAAAACAAAAACAACAATAAATGTTGTATGGCCTCCTCGAATTCCATGCCCAGAATTTACAGCATTAAATGATGCTTTACAGACTACCTCGAAAACTGTTCAAACATCAATAAATGTTGTTGTACAGATTTCTCGATTTTCATGCAGAAAAAACAACAAAGCTGTTGGACGACTTTCTACCTCAATTTATATGCACAAATATGCCTTGAAAAATGTGCCAAAAAATCAGCAACCTACTCTTCAAAATCTATGCCAAACCTTGTTGTATGGCCTCCTTGTAATACGTGCCAAATCTGTTGTATGATCTGCCTTGAAATTTGTGCCCAAATCTGCCTTGAAATCTGTGACTCTCCTTATTGTACGGACTTGCTAAAGTGTTGCCTCGTTTTGTGTGCCAAGTTCTGTCCTCCTTCTCCTTAATACCCGGAAATCTCCTTTGTTCTCCTTCTCTCCTTCTCTCAATCTGCTCATGAAAGAATGAATGACCTTTTCCCTCCTTTTCCTCCTTTAACCTAACCCTAAGTGACTTTTGGGGAATCCCTAAATCTAATGGTTGAGATAGCTTTAGATCTAGGGCTGAGATTAAATGCTCATTTAAATCTCACTTTCTATTTTTTAATTCACCCCACTTTAATAAAGACCCACTTAGTCATTTATTTCCAAAGTCACTTTTCCTTTCTAATTTCACATTGACTTTATTAAAATCACTTTAAAATTAGACTTTAGTAACTTTATCACTTAAAGTCACTTTTAAATTAGATTTGACTTTATAACTTTATAAAGTCACTTTAGGAGAAAAAATAAATTCTTTTGGATACTTTTCCCTAGGCCAAAGATCAAAGCCTTACGGACCACCTGTCCTTCGGTAACCAAATTTCAACAAAAACTATTGCTCCATCTATAGTATCCATGTTATCGAAATTCCATCAAACTTCCTCGTATCCATCCTTGGAATGTGGTTGGTCTTCAATCCAAAGTTAGAGTCTCTAAAATCATGATTAGCATTATGTTTGTTCTCATCATGAGTTTCATGGAATACCATTTAGCCATTAGGAAACATTTCTTTTAGCAACAATGTTAAATATTCCATGTCTACTTTTAAATCACTCTTCAAACCATCCATCTTAGCTTCCATTTCATTTTTGGTTACTCTTTGTGAGAGTGAAATTTTTTGCACTTGGTTGCACAATTTTGATATATCATGTTGCATTTCTTCCTCTTCTTCATGTGTCATAGTATAGATTTATGGTTGCTTACTGGGAGTATCCATTTTTTTTGTTTCGAGGCATATTGGAACTAAATAATGATATATATACTTTACTATGCCATTTGAATTACTTCAAACTGATTTTTCAAACAAAAATTTTGCAAATTTAAAAAAACACACACCTTTGTCTTCTTGTTTTTTGGAGCTTGATATTGAAATCATTGTATCTCTGAAATTTCATCCTTCCAAGGTTTGAAATTCGGTCCTGTGATAACACTCTAAGTCTTCTTTCTAATGCCACAAATCGGACTAAGATTGGATTCTTAAAATAATTTTTTTCCAAATCTCTCATGACGGCCTGATTATGGTCTATTTCAATAGAGCAAACTTGTATAGGATGCCACGTGTCATTGTTTCAACCTTCAGTCATGAAATTGATACACGGGAAACTAAATTCCATGAAATTTAAGTCACGTATTATAGAATTCAAAATTGATTCTTGAAAAGAAAGTTATGATTATTTTCCTTAGGTCACATTTTTTAGACTGAATTCTAGAGCATGAAGAAGCCCTAAATTACTTTGACCATATCTCAAAAAATATAGCGAACCAAGATCTGAAATTTCTACATGAATTTCACCAAGATTTTGACTCCATGTGGTCAAAATGTTAACTTTTGAATATTTGTAGAAACAAATTTATAGAGAAAATTCCAATATTACGTATTTGAAGAAACAAAAACCTATAATCCAAAGCTCCAATACCAAATGTTATGCAACCAAATCACATAACTAAAGAAAATATAGGTCAATGACTTGAAAATTAGCCTCTTAGAGGTTTAAACCTCCTTTACATCACATAAACGAACAATTCTTGGATGATAAAAATGACAATACCTCCTTGGTATATATAGGAGTCTAAGGGGTCATAATATAATCATAGGCTACATAACAATAATAATGTAAGGGTACAAATATAACAATATTGGGCTTCTATGGGGCATAATAATAAAAATAAGGGGGATACACTAATAATAAAAATAAAGGGGCTACACTAGTATTACAGGGACCTAACATATCAAAACTTTGAATACTTTTTTTAAGGACATGTGGCATTATTATATTTTCTTTCACATCTACAACGAATTTTTAAACATGTTATATCACACCAAAAAAATGTTTGGCATTGTATGTCATAACCAAGGTTAATTTTTGGTGGCACATGAAATGAAGAAGGTGACATGTGGCACCATGCCATTGGGAATCAAATAGACATGTGGCATCATGCCATTGTGTGCCAAGGTACATGTGGTGAGTTTTTGTTTGTCATTACATCCAAGGGAATGTCTGCTTATGGGACATGAGGAACCTTCCTACTTGTCATCATGTTAGTGAAATTTTTGTATGGTGCATTGCATCACACAATAAAAGGTTTGTGGTGTGATATACCACGCCCATAAAATCTTATGGTGTATGATACATTTCCATCAAAAGGGAAATGTCACAAGCATGAAACTACTTATGGGGTGCATGACATGTCAGAAGGAAAACAATTAATGAGTGCAATGTATGGCATGGTGATTTTTTAAAAATGTGTTATATGTTGTCACATGGGAAATGGTTTGGATTTCAATACAAATATTACATGGTATCAATGTTTGCAATGTGATAACATTTTTTGCATGAAAGTCATGATTGACATGAAACTGGTGGTGGCGGAGTGTTATTGTATGGAAAAATATCATATGGATGCAATGCACCATATTATAAATTGTTTAGATGTGATTGATCACATCAAAAACAAATTAAACATGTGAAAAGAAGTTATAACTAACACAACATGACATGTTGAAACTATTTTCTACTATGATAAAAGAAAGATCTTAAGGGTATGATGTGTCTTGTATGAGTGCCATGTGGGTAAGTTTCTATGTCACTTGTATGCATGTTGATGTGGTAAGGAGAGAAATATATTAGGATGCTCATAAAAACTTTAAAGGGCCATCAATTTGTGAGCAAGACTCAAAATTTAACAAGAGTATATTCATTTGAAAGATCTCAACAAGCAAAATCAGATTGTGAACTTAGATGAATCTCTAGAATTGTGCTTAAGAAGGACAATTTTAAATTACCTCACCTCCTTAATAGTACTTAAGGGATTCAAGCATCTTATAGCTCATCCACAAACTTCATATATATGCATGCTCTCCCTGGATTTGAGCATTAAATCTACCATATATTCAAATTCTAAATATAGAGCTCCACATTCTAATGGTTAGAAAAAATTAAGGATAACAAATATTTCACTACGTTACAATTTTCTTTCTAACCACAGAAGATGAAAAAAAATAATCAAATATAATTTTCCCCATTGTCATAAAGATTGTATTGAAGCTTATGTGTTACCATGGACCACTTCTCTCAACTAGTGTAGGATAATGGTAGAGAGGTATTTATGTCCTAGAAATAATTCCAAATAGCATATATGTTATGTGTATCTAACTTAGTTGTCAAAAGAACTTAGCTCAAGTGGTATGGTTCATGATTTATGTCCCAAGTAGTGAGCGTTCAAGTCTCCAGAGACATGTTGACACTTGTGGCATTTATGAAATATTGGTTTTACCAGGAAGAATAATGACAGTCATTTCTACAAAATCATTACTGTTTGAAATATATATATATATATATATATATATATATATATATATATAACTTAATAATAGACATGCTTTTCTAGTATGTGAGAAAGATATTCTAAACTATTACTAATAAGAAGGTTTTATTTTTTTAATAAGAAAGGAGATGATCTAAAAATAAAAATAAGTATACTTACGTCACAACCCATTAAACCACTACTCTAGTTAGAACATCATTCTCTTATTACTATCCAATATAATTTAACAATAAAATATTGAAAACTAAGAAAAGAAACTTTATAATAAATAATAATAAAAAATTACATTATCCCAACAATTTACAAATATAAGTAAATATCTACCAAATAAATAATTCACTATAATTTAAAACATATCAAAATTTCTTTCCACACATAAATTAAACTTAATAATATAAGTATGTACATAAATCTATCTATGAATAAGAATGCTATGCTAGACATGTAGCATGTAAATAGATATGAATAATTAAAATCATCTATGTATCATGTGAACATTTAAAATCCTCTATGGAGAGACACGAGAGACATAGTTGTATCTATCAAATTAGCTGTAAATCATTAAAAGGAAGTCTTCTCTAATATAAGATCTTCTTAACTTTTAGTCAAATTTTGACATTTGTCCAAGAACTCTTAATGGTTGACAACTTTACAAGTAGATGCTCATTTTGTTTGATCTAAAATATTATTCTTGTGATTGAACCATAATATTTTTAAAAAGCAATTAAAAAGGAAAAATGCTCTCATCTTGAAAACTTAGTTATGAGGTTCAAGGACTTGGATATGTCACATCAGTTTGTAGAGTTTTTTTTTTTTTTCTATTGGAAACTAGTTATAAACCATGATAGAGATACAATGATAGAGATGTTTGTATGGTATAATATTTAAACTTTTGTTATTTTGACATCGTTAAAAAAATAATAATTAATAAATTTCTTATTTTGATTGAAAAAATATTCGTATTTTAATTAATTATAATATATTTATAATATATTTAGAATTGAAAATTAACTGTATTGGAAAACCTAATCCAAAAAAATCAACTCTCATTTTTTTCATATTAATTTTAATGGTTTATATTAAAAAGACTATATATATATATATATATATATATATATATATATATATATATATATATATATAGTTTGTTTAGTAGTGCGAGTTATAAGATGATTAATGTATTTGTGGTTTGAGTAGTTATAACTTAAGAGTGTTTAAGTTATTAAAATTATATGCGAATAGCATTTAGTATGGCCACACTAATCCTTAACATCATTATTTTTTTCTCAGAAGTTTTGAACCAGTGACTTTTTTACTACAAAGTGCTTTAAAAAAATACCTTGTAATCATCTATTCTAAACCTTATAAATAATAAATTATATTAATTTATTTACGATGGTTAAATATTTTATTAATTAATTTAATTTAATAATATTAAATTTATTTTAATATATGACAA
Source organism: Pinus albicaulis (assembly GCA_034641835.2). Taxonomy (NCBI): domain Eukaryota; kingdom Viridiplantae; phylum Streptophyta; class Pinopsida; order Pinales; family Pinaceae; genus Pinus; species Pinus albicaulis. The sequence goes on from CM076578.1 coordinate 318,190,518, forward strand.
AATTTACAAATACATTTAGCAATAATATATTTATAATAGTTAAATACTTACCAATTAATTTAATGGTGTATAAATTGTATATAAATTTATTTATATAAATAATAATATTTTATATATTTCATCAAATTAATAAAAACCTTTAAAAATATCATTAAAATTATATAAATATTTTATTATAAATTTTATATTTATGTATTTAACCTTAAACTATTTATAATGATTAGTTAAACTATTTATAATGATTAGTTAAACTATTTATAATGCTTAGATTTTTCTATATTTATTATTTATTATAATTGAACAATAAACCATTGAACCAAAATATTCTTCTAAAAATTGATGTAGAATATTTAAAATATCTTGATGTAAAAGATGAAATTATATTTGGAATCAATAATTATGGAGTTTCAACACTTTGATGTAACATATCTTTTTAAATTATATTTTGGATTTTTACTTAAATAAAATATTTTTTACTTTATTTTCTTTAGAATTATATTAAATAATTTTTAGAAATTTAGAGATTTCCAAAATACTAATTCTATCTTTATATTGAAAAATAAAATTTTATTAAATTAATATAAATATTTATGAATGTTGTTAAATTAATATAAATATGTATGAATGATTAAATGTTAATGTCTATTTTTTTAGTTTATTTTAATATAATTTTTAAAAATAAATTTAGATATTTACACACTATAAATTTTATTTAGATATTTACACACTATAAATTTTATTTTTATAATTGAAAAATATTTTTTTATTAATTATCTGATTACATAAAATAATCAGATTACAAGAAATATCATTTAATACATCTTTGAATTCAAAGACCATGGAGAATCATGGTTTTAATATTTTTTTTCCTTTCTCCTATGGACATCAGTGTATCTGCAGAATATTTGACATAGCTAAGGCTAAAGCCATTTACTCGTTTACTTGAGAGTTTTCCATGGCCTCTAACTAGTTGGATTTGACATGTCTTTTTCACCATCAGACTGGTTCAATTCATGATTCAATTTTTTCCCACAAATTGCAGGTAATGTTGAAGCTGGAGATATCTCCTTCTCCTTTGGCAAAGGAATTTTATCCGCCGAAGACTGTGTCGGAACTACTGGGGGTTGACATAGATCTTGAGATGTTGATTTGTTACTTGATGTTTTATGTTGTTGGGGCCTATTATACTTTTGATCTATTAGATTCTTTGCACCTATTGTTGGTTTTAGATCATGCCAACCAAGGTTGTTTCTCTTCACCTCTTGAGAGTCGATAGTCTCTTTAGGAAAGGGGCACAAATGATGAGGTGCCAAGATTTTTGGCAGGTTATACACTTGAACACAATATTTTCATATTCCAAAGGTTGGGAATACTCCATGTCTCCCCACTTTGGGACAATTTTGTCTAGCAAACTTTCATTGAGGTCCACTTCCACACATATGCGGATGAAACTCATGAAGCCCTTTGACAACCCTTCACTGTCTACCTTGATATATTGATTTGAAGATGGACAAACTAGTTGTATTGTGCTAGCTTCCTCATAAGTATAAAAGAATAGTGCTTAAGGATTGTGTGCATAGATTTGAGAATGAAGGAAGATTACTTCAATGGTTTCTTTTAAGTGTTTTTCAACTAGTATAATTCCATGAAAAATTTATAAAGCATGAAATCGTCAAACACTTGAAAAGAAATGTGCATCAAACAACAAGAAAAATGCCATTGATGAAGGAGTTCACCCCACCTGGGCTACATCTCCTGGCTTGTCAACATGACTAGACCTCTTTGTATTCGGTGTCAAAAGTACATATCAGTTTGTTTCCAAATACATGTGGCTATTACCCCTTCAAGGTAATGTAATTTTGCAAAGAACTCTCACAATATTAGCAACACAACATATCTCTTACAGAGATGACATTCTTTGACCGGTGAGAGCTAGAAGCCCCTCACATACACCCTTCAATTCCACATTGAAGAATACAATAAATAACTTCATGAATAAAGAAGTCAAACCAGAGCTGAACCATGTTGATCACAGCTGCTGCAAAAAGCTTTCTGGAATTGGGAAAACCCCTACAAGGTCTCCTCCTTTCTCAACAGCTTCCAAAACTGATTCAAACATCTGATTGATCCATACACCTTACTTGTAAAACATGAAATATGGCCCTGAATATGTACTCAAATCAATAAACAAAGGTTACCAATGGATTCACGGCATCCAAAAACCCTAAGTAGCCTCTTTTGGCTCTACAAATAGTCTTCAGGTGAAGAAGATATGGCCTCCTCTCCTGGTGTCCCTCAGCATCTTGATCTTCAAGATGGAAAAATCACTTCCAAAAGTGCTCCTCTACCTCTGAACCTACACCAATATGCTCAGAATATCCAAAAATGCTAGGATAGACTCTTTCAAAGCCCAATTTGGTCGAAATTTGCTCAAGTTATGGCTCAGTCAATTTTTCGTAGGAAAACTCCTCTAAAATTAGAGCAACTCCAGTTAACTCCGCCATAACTGGAGTTCCCACCGAAATTGGAGGACTCTGCAACTTAATCCACATGGTTAAAGTCGCATTAACTAGAGATTAGTGTCTTAATCTCCGGTTTAGGCACTAACTCCGCCATTATGGATAAGCGCAAATTAATCACAGGTTATGGATTAATTAAACTGTGTTGAGTGTTAATACTCTGCACTTAAGTCCTGGCCCTGCTAGCAGTCATGTCAATAGGTCACGTGGATTGGGGTTGGCCCTATTTTCCCCTACCGAAAACCTTAATTAAATTCAAATATATGTGGATGGCATACATAGTTAAGATCTAATGTGTAGGAGAGGTGGTAGAGCTTGGTGTTGGTGGAGGGGAGGTCATAAGGTCAAACCTCAGCACCTCCATAAAACATTTATTCAACTAACTTTACAATATTTTGACCTTTGGGGGGGCACGTGGCGGCCTCTGAGCTAGCTACGTGTCGTGACCTCATTGGTTTGACTAACACCCAATCGGATTGCAACAAATCACTAACCAATCCGGAAATGACACTTGTCAACAACTCACTGGTCCACCTATAGGGAATATTCCAGGAATATTCCTTAGAATATTCTTTTTGTCAACTGGTTGTACAGATGCCTAGTCAGCATCCTGTCAATTCTACACAAATTTTAGTTATTTGTAAAAACAGACAAGAGGCTCTAACTTTGACATACGGAGTTGGTTTTCGATGAAAAGAAGTGTGTCAGAATCAAGGTGACGAAACCTATCTAGTCGTTCAGGTTCCACTCCATTCCGAGAACTTTGAATTTTTGGCAAATTTTTTCCCTCAATTCAGTTTCATATATCGACCTATAGAGTCTCCAATGTCCTCTAATATGTCTGGAAAAATCCACTGAAGGGGAAATTTTTGGAGCCTTACCCAAACCGACATTGGAAAGCACTTCATGGTAAGAGGATTAAACTCTGGAAAACATTGCTAGATGAAAAGACCTGCTTTGCCCCAAAACCAACGACCCTGGTTTAAAACCCTCTTCCAGTCTTCAAGAAATTTAAAGAAAACTACAAAAAAAACTTTCGAACAAAACAACAAATCTATATTCTGGGGCCAATTCTGATGAACCGAGTCCTGCAAAGTAGATGACAAGTGCCAAAAATCATTGAAGCGACATATAATCGCCCAACTTTTAAAATATTTTGTCATTTTCTTGTTGATGATCTCATTCACTTCTAGCATATGTGTGTCGAAAGAGTGTTCTACCAAAAACGCCAAACCCGAGAGCTCCTTGTGTGACAAAGGATTAAAATTTGACTTGAGGGCATCCTTAAAAGACAATGACTTTGACGCAGAGATGCCCCACCACCCCTGACCCCTCCTTTTAGCCTTTCAACTAGCAAGATGGTGGAGCCCTTCTTTATTCTAAAGTCTCTGAGGTTTTTTTCTATCACCAATTGTCTCCCTTCGTGAAGGAACCTCATTTCTCTCACAAGAGTCCCTGTCAACTTATGAATGTTGTTTGCAAGCATTTCTACAACATCCATTTCACTGACCAAAATGCAAAGGGATTTTCCTAACAAGGACTTGACAAAAATTGGGAATTTTTGTAGAGCCAATTCCCCACTACCATTCTTAGCCAAATCCTAGCTAGCAACCAAGCTCCATGGAGTAGATCTTCCAACCCCTAAAGACCCCATCCGCTAGGGAATTTCATCAAACATTTTGAATGCATTAACAAATCCCTAGTGAATCTCTCTTTCAAACATTATATCAAACACTTTGCCAACATACTCTGCTCGAATAAAATCACTAAACATTTTAGATCTTGAGCACTCTACAATGAGACTTGGCATGCAAAGTCCATGAGTATAAATCCTGCTCTCGCAACCACAACGCAAGGTCCATGGCAAGATTTCTGCTTGAGGGTAAAAGGGCCGCAAGATCCATGGCGACTCTCCATAAGAAAGAAGCCACAATGGTAGCGATTGCTTCAGATGTCGATTTTGACTTCAATTCCTTTAGACGATGCAATTCTAACATGCCCTCGACCTTTCGTGTGAGACTGTCATGCATTTTCCACATATAGTCAGTTGAATGCCTAGCTACTAGTTCTGGTATAATACTTTTTGACATTTTCGCTCCAGTCTTTTGATAGTAAAATTTGTTATATTATTATTAATATTTATGAATGATTAAATTTGTCAATAAAATTTAATAATAATAAATATATAAGAGAATTTAAATTTAAATGATTTGTTAACTTAATTATCTAATATAGTCAAGTTTATTTAGATAAAATTAGTTAAACGTGAATAGAAAAATAAAGACAAAATTTAAAATGTTTGATGTAGATAATTTAATTCAAAGTAATTGAACTTATTTTAATTTCATTTAAAAATTAAAAATTAATTTCATTTAATAAAATTAATGGCAAGAAAAAACATTAATATTATATAATAAATTTTATTCAACTTTATTTACTTAAATATTAATATTAAAATAAATATATTATTATTATGTTAAGCTATGTGAATCTTAAGTACTGACGTGTCTAATTTGTGATTTGAATACCCTCAATCCAGTGACATATAAGCCCTCAAAATTACATAGAAATCAAGTAGTCAAAATTACATAGAAATCACACCCGAACCCTGGCCACATTAAATTTCTATGGTCTAAGAAATTTTTTATAATTTTATAAATTAATAACTTAATAAAATAAAATGTATTCTGACCATCGTTATAATATATAAATTTTGATTTGATTATCTTATAATTTTTTCAATTAATTTTTTATAAGATAATAAAAAAAACCACTGAAAATAAATGGTGTGTAGACAAAACAAAATACTCACAAGTAAGATAAATGAAATGGGTACAGTATAAAATTATTAACAAAATTTTGATTCATTAATAAATGAATAGAGAATTACAACCACCTTTAGCTTATGAATCCTCAGCATTACAACACATTTAGAACAAAATTTTGATTCATTGGTAAATGAACAGAGGCTTGCAATCACCTCTGGCTTATGATTCCTCAATCACCTTTGGTTATGATTCCTCATAAACATGGTATTACAGGACAGCAGAATACAATTTTTGTGTTCTGCTTCGTAACAATAATAATAGCTTAACCATGCCAAAACAAAAGAATATATTAATACATATATCTGTCTGTATTAGTTAGCTCCCTCAGAGTACCAATGTCGTCTCTTAGCAGTGACACGTTCATCCGAGAGGCATTCACAGTGATCCAGGGAACCTACGGCTGACTTTGATGGGTAATCCTTGCATTGGAACAGGGAAGGGGCCGTATTGAATTCCGGTCTCTGTCCCCACAAAATCCCAGCTGCACATGGCTCACAGAAAGAAAAGTTTCAGACTTCCTGTACTTGAAAACTCTGGAGTCCCCCCTAAAATGGAGACTTCCTGTACTTGAAAACTCTGGAATCCCTAAAATGGAGGGTGATCCTATTTATGTCACTGTAGTACGACTGCACTAAAAAATAAAAACCATAAGTGGGCTAAATGAAGTTAACTACCTGTACTTTGTGGTCATGTGATGGATGAGAATAAGCATCTCTAGCTTTGCGAGTTCGTTGCCAGGGCAGGAATGAGCCCCACTACCGAAAGGCATGAATGTGTTGGGCTTCTGAGGCACCTGGAACACACGCACATACAATATTCCTGTTAGTGTCAGAAACTTCAAGAATGGTTACACCCACACAATTTGCAAATGGTTAACACATGTTAAAGGCATCCATGATGAAAACTAACCTCAAATCTAGAAGGATCGAACTTCTGTGGGTCAGGGAAAAACTCTGGACTGTGATGAAGATTTCTGAACAATGGCATTACCTTCCATCCTTTTGGGATGAGGTAACCTGTAAAACAAATGCCATATAACAAATCAGTTCTCGGATGAACTTACCCAATTCATTTTCTCTCTGTTTTCCTGCTAATTTATGACCAAATTGGAAGACTTATAGATTTAATACTGTGAATAGACCTGCTCACCTTTGTATTCTACGTCTGCAACTGCTTCTCTGAATGTGAAGGATAATATTGAGGCCACTCTCAGTGTCTCCTGAATAACCTGAAGATTTGAAGCAAGCAGATTATTAAGTAATATTCAATGATGGATCAAAGTAGGCATCTTAATACATCTATATCCAAATCTTAACTAAGAAACTAATATAGAGATTGAGATAGGTACCCTGCATGTTAAGGGCATTTTCCTGGTATCTTCCCAAGTCAGGAGGAAATTTTCCTTCCCTTTAGCTTGTCTAATGGATTCTTGTTCAGCCTGCAAATAATCATAAACAATCTTGAATGTTATAATCAAATTTTATTGCAGTACCAAAATTTACTTCGAGATAATATTAGTATGGGAAGCCACCTTCCAGATTTACAAAGTATTGGATGTGAAAAATGCCTTATAAACAGGGTGAGTGAGTTTGATTTCTTACTGTGACAGCCTCAAGAAATGATGGATTATCTCTCAGGTATTTGATAATCCAGGTCAAGACACTGGCAGTTGTATCTTGGGCTGCAAAAATTACTCCAATAATATTATCTGCTATCTGGTCATCTGTCAGGGCCTGTGAGCTTCCGTCCGTTGATTGCATCAGAGAACCCAACAAATCATTGTTTACCACATTATTGGCCCTCCGTGTAGCAATTATTTGGTTCAGTATTTCGCTGAGGTGTTTTCTGGCCTGCAATTCAATAAAGTGTGTCAGAGCATGATTGGAGATTGGTAATATAAAGCATAGGCAGAGCTTATATTTTTGTTTTTATGTGGACATACCTTCATTGCCCTGTGGAAAAGTGTCCCGGGAAGGTTAATGGGCATGGAATTGTATCCCTTGTGAACAATAGAATATGATTGCTTCAGATCTTCTCTGTCAAATACTTCGTCTCTACCAAATATGGAGAACAGTGCCACTTGGAATGAAAGCTGCATTAACAGAAATGCAGAAGTTAGTGGTAAATTTACTTGAATATAAACTGTAACACATCCGTTAACCTGCAATCACTCTAGATTTACAGCTTCCCAGAAATAACTGGATCTTGCAAATCATGGCGGTGGTGTTTTGGATCATTACCCCTTTCATCTCTTTGAACGTGTTAATGGTGTTCCCTTCCCATGAAGAAAGAGCCTTGAGTGCAATGGATTCAATGTCCGGAACAATGTTTCTAATAGATTCAGGAAGGAATGATCTCTGGACCAGTTTCCTCAGTTGAGCATGGTATTCTCCCTGGTGAAAGAAGAGTGCCTGGGGGCCAATCATGCATTCTTTGCTCCTTGGGAACGTGGGCTTGAAGAGATGAGCCTGTTTCACCAAAACAAATCTGGCTGCCTCTGGACTGGCTATCATAATACATGGACATCCCAATATATGGGTCTTGAAAATATCCCCATACCTGCATACCCAAGTCAAGTTTCAATCAATCTGAACTACCACTGTACTGTAATCTCAGAACCCAAATCCAAAACAAACAAAAACCAAAGGTTCAAAACAGAACAATGAATGAAAGACTGCAGACCATTAATAGATATGCATACTTGACGTCGATGCCTATATTTAGCTAAAAAATACAGGAGTCTAAAGACACCCTCACTGACAATAACGCTTGCTGGTAGCAAAACTGATTCATTAGTACCCTTACTGACAATAACGCTTACTGCTAGCATAACTGATTTCATTAGTACAGCTTCATACGGAAGTGAGGAGGAGAGGAGGATAATTTTATGGTGGTAGCACTTATTTGAAGAAGCCACATGATAAGTCTACTGTACAGTACTTTCACATTTATGGACTCAAAATTTCTGAAAAAGAAAGGGAAACTCTACCAAAGAAGAGGAAATGGCCAGGTGAGCGAACATGCTCACTTTGCAGCCAATCAACCATTACAAGACCCCAGAAGAAAACCAAAACAGAACAATGAAAAAATCAAACAAGGAGTCCAAACCATTAATTGCTACACATTCTTAACGTCCATGCCTATATATAACCCCAACAAAATACAGCAGGGGAGTTGACGCACAATCATGGGAAATGACTCTCAGGTTCTAACTGGTTCATAAATACCATGCTCACACTTGGCTATAACTGGTTCATGATGACACTGTACAAGGAATTAAGGTTAAGGAGAGGGAGAAGGGAGATTCTGTGATTCCAATTTATCACAAAATAGGCCTATCCAGAGTATTCTTTGACAGAGGAACTCACACCATTATATAATCCAAATCCAACCTGCTTGTAACAGACCGAAACAGAATAATGAGTGAATGAAAGGGCGGTGCAGACTGCAGACTATTAATTGTTGTGCATTCTTTACGCCAATGGATATATATAGCCTTAAAAAGCAGCAACGACGTTTCACGCAATTAATGGCAATGGGGCTCAGACTCATTCGTAACTCCTCTGAGAAAAAAACAGCAGGGGAATTTTACACACAATTATTGGCAATGCCACTTACATTCAGTCACATTCCGGATATAGCTCATTCAGAAATATTACTTCATAAGGAAGTGAGGAGAAGGAGAGGAAGAGGAGATTTTCTAACAGGGGAAAGTCACCTATCTTATTATTGTTTTTCACAGATATTAAAGACCAAGCAGACAATCATACTGATCCCATGATCAACTAATTATCAACTAATAATTTATATTGAAGAAACACCGCTCAATCAAACCGACTAGTTTGGTTTGAGCAGATACAACTTTCCCAGGTTCGATTCTCACCGCTTTCCTGCATGGGCTACGAGACTTAATGACATTATCCCTCGGCCCCAAAATTGGACGGTTGCTATAAAAAAAAAGAAAGCAGAATTGCAGGCTAAACCAAAACACACAACATTATCTAAAATTTCATCACAGCAGAACGCAGCAAGAATCAAGAACCACTATCAACTGGGTGGGCAAAACCAGAGCAACGCTAACTCTACTCCATTGATAACCAGAGGATCATCATCATTATCATCAGGGCGCGGAATATATCATTTTTTAAAAATCTTTTTCTTGATAATGAACAAGCACCTTCTCTGTTTGGAGGCGAAGAAGATATTGGGATTCTGCGAGTAGAGCTGCAGCGTTTCGCCTATATAGGGCCAACCCAGCGAACCAGGGGGCAAGCTCAATGAGCCGCTGCCAACAGATTTAGGCCGGCGCCATAGCCGTATAACGACCAAGGCCACCAAGAAAATTAGCCCAAATCCCACTAAATTCATCGTAGCAGCTTCTCTCGGGGAATGACAGAGCAGGGGAAGGAGAACACAGTGGACTTGGTAAAATCAAGAAGCCAAGTGGATTCTATGGAAAGACACCGAGGAAAGACGATTATATATAGGAGAGATCTGGCGCTGGACAGTCACTTGGCCAGCTCGACCCACCATGATTCCAGCAATTTGACTGACAAAGACTTCTCGATACTGCGGCTCTTATTACATATGATAAGATAGATTATTGGCAAAGGCAACCCCCACGCAATTGCAATTAGAATTACCATTAAGGAGCGCCCTTTCCAAAACCAGCGAAGCAGAGACACATATTCATACCACCGAGACCATGAAAAAAATCCCTACAGAAACATCTACAGGGAGAAGCCTATTTGATTGATTCATTATTCTTCTGCCCATGTGCCTCTTTTTATTATAAAATCAACCGCTTCCCCATACTGCCAGATGGGGCAGAAACAAAGGAATGTATTCCATGGTTTTAAAATGGAGAAACGGTAGGCCTAAAAGACGGGGCCTTCTTTTCTGTGTACCGGCCGTGTACCTGAGTGGGAGGGAATCGCCTGTCAACGTCGTGACAAGCGATTAGGTTGATCATAATAATAATTTACGTCAATTTGGGGGGATTTATTTAATGGCGTCAATGGACATACAGTTTTAATTGTTTGGCATTTTGTCCGCCAGAGGGGCCTCGGCACAAATTGTAGCGAGCGATCTGATAATCATAGACTCAGCTATTGAACCTCGTGTTTCTTTTCTCTCTCAAAGTCATGCGCGTATATCAAATACACCTCTTTACTGTGCGCGTATATCAAATTCTATAAGCCTGGGTGACCCGTTTCCACTATTTTATTCATACGCGTGGAGTTGACCAGGATCGTTCTCAAGACGTCCAGGTTTCATTATTTTTAATAGCTTTGCTATGTAAATTTCTGTGTTTCTGTTCAAAGCGCCCTACTTAACTAGATTGTGGAGTGTTGAGCGTAACTTCATTATTTTGTTTTTTTTGCAGTGGTGAATTGATAACTGGGCAGAGTATAATTTGAGTGCATTTTATTATAGTATCAAGATATATTAAAATTTATGATTTAAAATGAAATGAAATTTTAATGTTTACAAGACTAAAAATAGACAATGAGTCTTTTGTTTTTCGCTTTTTGTATTTAGTCATTTTCTTATTTAAATTGATGATGAGCTAGTCTAACTTTTCAACAATCTCATCCCTGAAAGACAATGTCAAGAAACTGATGCTAACATATTTTCATAGCTTTCTCTCATGTCTGTGGATGCATCACATTCCAAAATGAAATGTTTTTGGGATTCCACTGCCCCAGATGTGCAAAATGTACACACTCGTTCTTCTCAAGCTTCTTTAGGCCTTTTCCACCGTAATGTTTAACACCGAAGATGATGCGAGTTGGTTCTTAATTTAGCAATAAGAACCTTTGCCCTCCACGGAATGTTAGCTCCAATGTACTGTTTTTTTTGGAGATCATATGTAGGGTTGAATTCTTCAATGTAGTACTTCTTATTTTTACCTAACTCTTTTCCCCATACTTGTTTACTAAACTTCTCCATAACAAAAGTCTTTAGCTCCTTGGTTATTTGTGGGACAAGCATTGAGGTAGATATTCAATTTTTGCATCCATGCATAGTTTTTTCTTATCCATGTTTTCTTTCTTTCACTCATGCCTTCCTTGAAGATAACATTAGGCCATCTACCTACTCCCATTCATCAATTCTTTTTAGATATCTTATGAACCGCACCATAGCAATTGCTTCGATGGGAGTTGCTCTTGTTTCACTCAACATTATCTCATAAGGTACCAAACTTTTTATTTTGAACTTGCTCATGATCAAGCGTTTTTGGATTTTCTCAATTTGCTTCCATTTTGAGACAGGGGTGTTGCTAGCCCATAATTCACAACCATATAGCATCATTGGACAAACTAGGAGTCTAAAAAGCACTTTAATTGTTTTCCAATCCCATAATTCTGCCTCTCTACATCTGTTTTGAAGAGCATATAATGCTTTCCACCCTCCCAAGATTCTCTTCTTTCTGCAGTCCTCCCAATTAAGTTTGTTGTTGAAATCAATCCCGAGGTATTTGTACTCATTTACTTCTTCAAGAATGTAAGAATGTTCCCTTCAAAGAAGAACATATGTTGCCTCTGCTTACTTTTATTAGAGAAAATCATTATCTTGTTCTTGCTAATATTGACTTGCATCCCCACTGCTCTACAAAAATGCTCAAGGGCATATAGGTGCATCTGCATCCATGGGCCGATTTAGAAATCAATACAAGATCATCAGTGTATAAAAGAAGCTTTATCGCAAACTCCCCCAACCGAACACCATCCCCACCTTGCAAATTTAGCCACTCTTTCAATTTATCAATAGATTAACCAAAAAGAGTAGGGAATAGAGGGCAACTTTGCTTGACTCCAATTTCACTTCTAAAGCTTTCTGAAATACCAGCTAAGGTTCTAATTTTGACATATCTCTAAGGAATGTGTCAAATGCCTTTTTGAAGTCAACAAAACAACATAATACTTCTTCTTTATCCCCCAAACCTTTTCAATAATGTGTCTCAACGTGATGTCGTGATCTATTGTAGAATGCTTCAGCGTAAAACCCGTCCCTGTGCCTTCTTTTCTTTTACTTCTACCCACTTAGTGATTATATTTTCTACCAATGCTACCGAAAGCTTTGCAACACAAAAAAGATTGATATATCATATATTAATGTCTCCACTTTTAAAAACGGTATTGCCATGCTAGTTGTCCGTTGTCTTGGGGAACCTTGTTGAATGATGTTGTGAATATTTATGATGCGGTGCAAGAGTGTTCCTTCCCATTTTGGATACTCTCTCTTGAAGTTCAACTAAGCCTTTTTCTTTCTATTTTCAGCTTTTAATTCCAATCTCCACCTCTTCACCCTCGTATGTAAAGAACTTTGTAGTTATGTTGAGCTAGAAAAATCAACCTCTGATTTTTTTTCTCATAAAATTAACTTATCCGCTATAAAAATTCAAAGATAAAAACCTTACCTTTGAACACCTAAAACCATGAAAAAAATAACATGCCAATAAACCAGCTATCCCAAAAAGAAATGTTAAACCACTACTCCAAATGGCAAACGCCGACCCAGGTAACGGGCTCTTCCAGTCATCTCATCTGACTTTGGACTAAAATCGAGCTAAGCTTAACTTGATGAAAGTAAAGACTGTTATTTGGAGTTTGGACTAAAATCTAGAGCTAAGCTTGACTTGATTATTAAGACTTTAATTTAATTTAATTGCGTCGCCGGCTAAGGTTAATGAAGGGCACACATTAATATATTTGTGTTTATTTTATGTTTGCTTTTTATTTGTCACTTGTGTGATTAATGTGGTTTAAAAAATTGTATTTTTTCAAAATCATTCGTCACTTGTGTGATTAATGTGTGGTTTAAAAAATTATATTTTTTCAAAGTATCTTGGAATTACAGTTGGCTTGGACCATTTCGGAACTCTTAGCTTAATTTATTTTTTTTGGTCTCTATGTGCGGTCTTAATTTCAATAATCTTTAAGAATTATCATGTTTTGTTTGTGTGGACATATTTTTAAATCAATTTTTGTCTCCATTGTAATGAGAATTTGATAAATTTATAAAATATTTTTATTAATAATTAATATATATATATATATATATATATATATATATATATATCTTTTATAATATTAAACATATATTTATATTAAAACATATTTTTTTTTATTTTTTTATATCTTTAAATTCTCTCAATTTAAAAAAAAAAAAAATAGTAAAACATTTAACCTAACCCATAATAACACCAATCTACATCAATCAAAAGGAATATGTTTTTACTAAAAATGGTTTTCATGGTGTTTCGTGATCCATAACATATTAGATTATGTGAAATCACATGAGAATTTTAGGACCGACGGTTTCGAACTACCAACTGTATTCATCGATACCGTATGATGAACTATGAACTACGCTTGGTAGTCTCTAAACCCGTCGGTCCTAAAATGGTGATGTGATTTCAAAGATTTATAATCTAAAAATAAGCCATCTTCAAGAGATTAGGTAATATGTTTTTATTTTAAAAAAGGTTTTCTCATATCAAGAGATTTGATCATTCTCGGCCCTTACGAATCAGAAAGTTAAGATGGATCTAGGATAGTTTAATTCCTCCCTTTAAATAAACTATATTTCACATAAATATCATTGGTCAATACCATGAGTTCTCAATAAGAGAGTTACAATTTTATTTATATTTTAAATATTTTAAATTAATTTAATTTTTATGTTAAAAAATTAATAGCTTTTTTTATTTGCTGTTGTGCGGGATTTCTAAGATGACTATATGTTTAAGCTTTGCCTTGAGAAAGAGGACCTAATGGTATTTAAGTCCTTAAAGAGATTCAGGACCTGCTTCTGACACACCAACCTTTAATATGGCTAGATTTTTTCTAAAAATTTTAGAACTAGTGATTTTTGCATCACATAGTGTTTTTAATAGTACACCCCATCACCATCTATTCTATGTCCCATAGACATATTAAACAATAATATTATTTATAAAATAAAAACTTTATTTATTTATTTTTATTAATAATAATAACAATAATATAATATAGTTTTAAATAAATAAACTTTTAGACATATTTAAAAAATTAACATTATTTATAATATATATATATATATATATATATATATATATATATATATATTTAATAATAATAATAACAATAATATAGTTTAAAATAAATCAACCTTTAAATTCATATCGATGAAACTTATAAACTTCTTTCATAGGAATACTTTCACAGTTCAGGACAAACAACAGCTTGTCATTTATCGTAAACACTTTACTTTTATATTCTGCATTTTCTATGGAAAGCTTTTGTTAAAACTTATGACTCTTATTTCCTGAGCTCCTGCCTTTTCTCGGGATAACTTTTATCAAAATCGATGGCACTTTCTTCTTTTTCAAGATATTTTTCTGGGATATATAAATCTTTATTGGTTTAGAGTGTTTTATTTTGGAGTTATTTTAAAGTAAGTTTGTTGGAGTTCTAATTGATTTAGAATTCTGATTAAGTTATTATGAGTTGCAAGTTTATTTAAAATTTGAAAACTCTGATATATCTATGTACAGAATTTGGTTATGATGATATTTTCATTATGCTTAATTTTTTATGAGATAAGTGGTGATAAAGAGATTTATTTGGTTAAGGATTAGCGTTTTTACATATAATAATAAAATGTAATTTAAAAAGTTTATTTTTACATTGAGAGTAGTGAGGTGTATATGTAATTCAGAGAGATGTGTTATATATGTTGTAGTTTTAGTTGTATTCTAATTAGTATGTTTTTTTCTTTAAAAATTATGGAATTTTAGGCCAGATTTAATAAAATTTGGTAAAGATTTTGAAAAATCCTTATTTGTTAAACTTTAAGATTTTAGGTGTTTAGAGGTTTTTTTGATGGTGTTGAATCCATTTCCACCATCAAAAACATGATTCAAATATTTTTGTAAGATTTCATTAGCTTGGGTTAGATTCCAACCACTTTTGACTATCCTGTTACCCCTTCGGTGCCTCCATAAACTTTTCTATTTTTATATAATTTAGGAATTAGCTTACTTATAGAGAATAAAAGATGTAATTTAAAAGTTTATTTTTACGAGAGAGTAGTGAAGTGTATATGTAACTTAAGAAAATGTGTTATATACATTGTATTTATATGATTCGTGGTTTAGCTTACTTCTATTGAAAGTATCAAGATGAATTTGAGAGCTCATTTATTATTGTTAGATGAAGAGTAATGAAAGTGTATTTAGAGTACATAGAGTTGAGTCATATCTATCAACAATTTATTTATCAGAGGGTATAAGATTATAGAGTAGTGAGGTGTATTTACTATTTTATATAGATATTATAACTTCAATCTTTAATATCAACGGATTTATGTTTCTATTAATTTATGATCGAGATGTTTTTAGTGTGTTTATTATGTTTTAGTTAAGATGGATCTATATTATGGAATTGATTGTGAGTCTTAGCTATATTATATTTATTGTAATTAGTCATGATAAGAAAGAGAGAATCATAAATATTGCCAAGCATTGAGGATATGTGAAGAGGACAACATTAGGTGTTGATTTTTGATTGTATGGTGATGATCAGAGATAAATAAGCTAGTCACTATTATTTGTTATAGTGTTGTCTCAAATTGATGACCATGGTCTGCTGCATTATCAATGTTATAACATGTGAATGTGAGACACCTATCATTATAGGTATCACCATTGATGTAGCTAGCTTGTTAAAAAGAAAGATATGTAGTCATTATGTTTGACATTGCTCATTTTCATTCATACATAAAGGCTTCTTATAGTTATGAAAGGTTTATCATGAAAACCATCATAAGTCTTCTTAGAAGAAACAACTCTTTTTTTTAATGAAATATCTAAAAACTAAATGCCTGCTTAATCCCCTAAAAGAAAACATCAAAGTCTAAACAAACCATATGAACTATTTTCAGCAACATAAAATAACAAAGGCAAGTATATTTTTTTGGTTTGAAATCATGAATAATCATTTTGGATAAATTGATGATATTAAAACCTTGACATTCCACACTTCAATTGTATTGGGAAAGGATATTGAACTCCATTTATGTATTAAAAATAATATTGTTTTCAAATTTAAAATTATACTTTAACTCCTAAAAATCTAAATTTTGATAATAACAAACCAACAAAAAATAATACTAAAGTAAATTACCCCTAAAGGCAAAGATACATCTAAAAGAATTGAAATATTTATGATGTTAGGAAAAGGTACAATGGAAAGATAATAACTGAGGAGAGAGTACAGCTTGCAATAGTCTCACTTGTGCTAATGTCTGTCTGACAGATGTTGTTCTAACTGTCTAGCTTAAATCCAATTTTTCCAATCATACCACTATGTCAAAAATTATATACATTAGGTTCTAAACTATAACATGTAAGGTAATGAGGAGAAACATTACCATAGGTCAGTGGGAACTTGCACAAAAAATAACTTCACATAGGAAATGACTAAAGTTAGTGTGTGTGTTGATAATGAGATTAAATAAAGAGCATATTTCATCGAGTGAACTTCGTAAATATTCTGCAATCAACATAAAAATATAAGGTTTGTTTTATAATTTTAGATATCTCCTTTAAAAAATTAAATTAATTTGATATTTCATTAATTCCACTTAATTTTAAATTTATTTTTTCTAGCAAAGATTTTGTTGAATTGCAAATTTATGTGGTTTAGTTTACAACTATGTCCAAGTAAACTTTCAAGACATTATATCCATTTATGCATTCAAAATATGCTTTAAAATGAAAAGTTATACATGCTATATGCATATATATAACCAATATAGATCCATTTTGAAGAGGATTAAATTGAAGGGTGCATATTTGTTTTTCAAGTTTTTCTTAATTTAAAAAGAGTCCCATAAGCTATATTTAGCTCAGGGCATTAAAATTTTCTTTCCTCCTTCCTTATTTTTATAGAAGCAATTATGGTTTCTGTAATAACCAATGAGGGTTCCACAATAATGAGTGGACCATGTTAACTATAGTTAAGAAGTCTTTATGTCAAGGAAGGCCGAATAAAATACTCCACAACGTCTTCGATTGAACACTACTTTAGATGGGACTTTATCACAAATTACAAAAGCAATTTTGTGGGAGTTATTTTAAGAATCCCAAAGCCGAAATTTCTATACTAACTCGACCAAAATTTAGAGGTTTTCCATTATAAAAAATTAGTTGTGGTTATGATCTATTGCACTGGTTAAAAAAATCAATATTAGTTTCCATTTAATTTTTCTATTAAACATTTTAAATTATTTGTCAAAAAAAATCTTTGAGAATGTATCAGTATCATGGATTTTGAACATGAAGCTCCATACAATATCCTAAAAATGAATATATTTAGTTTTTATTTATGATATATAAAAAATATTCAACCGCATTATGTATCGTAATCAACCTATGTAAATCCAAAGGTACCTTTCTAGTTCCAAGAGAGTGTACTGATTATATTTTAATAAAGAACCTTTTCTCAAAAAGTTTTTATGACTTCAATACCGATCTATTGCATGAGTCCGTTTATTTATATTTTTATTTTCAATGTCATATTATAGTGATGCATATTTATTTCTTAGTAATTGAAATATGTAATATAATTGTAAAATGTAAGGTTATTATTAGGTTTTTATTAATATGTAAAGATTAAAAATGTGAATTTTTTTAAAGAATGCTAATTAAAAGTGAATTTGATTAAATGGAAACATTTTATAACAATCTTAAAAAGTAATTACATTTAAAAAATAAAATAATTATCCCCGATGGGGATGTTGAACACTTGGAACCATGCATCACGTGAAGAATGAAATTTAAAGTATACATGAGCTGAGAGTGCGTACATTCAACCCTTCCATCATGTTGTCATTAATTGCTCCACATTCAAATGTAGAAACATCTTCCTTCACCTACGTGTAAAGGAATAGTACTGCCTCAAGGATCAATGACGTTGACGTTAAGGTGGTTAAGTAAGATGGCGCATGGAGCACCAAGGCTTTTGCCTACTGAGGGATGCAAATTCTACTCCGTGTTCTCTTAGGGTTGTGTGGGCACAGTAGGTATTATGTTTATTGCCTCCGTGGGTTCAATAAGGTAACAACTCTTTCCATATTTCTCTAGGTGAAACTTTCCTTTCATTCCTCGTCGTGGAGGGTGTGTTGTTCGAAGATATAGTCCATTTTGGGCATTGACAGCCAGTCCGTATGGATTCTTGCTTTAGAATTCCTGTGTGGTTGTTCTCCATTTGTATGTGTAAGGTGTCTCATGTTTTTATAAGTGGTGCCCGAGTCATGGTGGCGGTTTTTCTTTGGGCTGAGGTTTTATGCTACTGCTTTTGCCTTCCGCACAGCACACCGACTTTTCCTTCCTAGGGCCGCCGGGATGAATAATTCCCTTCGTGAAGCCTAGTGGTTTTAAGGCCACGGTTTCGGGAGCCCGGGATTTCTAGTTCTTCTTATGTGGTTGAGGTATCCTTCCGCGGATTTTCCGTACGAGGGGTTATCTCGTATGTTCTAGGTTGGATTTGTGATTGTTTTGCAAACAATTTTGGGCTGAGGACCAACAATGCCGGTTTACCTTATCTTCTTTGTTTGTTGTGTGGAATGCTGGGTTTCTAGTGGACGATGGTCGACAGGTAGCCATTTGTGGGTGTGTGGTGTTGGCTTGATTAGCTAGTGCTTGGTGGATCAGCACTTCTGCAAGGGTTTTGAAATGACCACCAACATGAAGCCAACTTCGCACTCCTTGCATGCCCCCGCGTGCGAAGGCGGAAGAGTCTCGCGTCTTGGGAGGGGTCAATAGCTCTGATGTGGAGTCTCGGGGGTGGTGGCGTGAGAGCAGATGGGTGATAAAGCAGCCTGCAGTGACGAACAAAATTAAAGTGCGTGGGTTTAGGTGAGGGTTGTGGAGTACATGGTGGACGAAGGTTTTCGATTGGTCCTACAGTCGGTGTGTAGTAGATCCGTCTTTATAGGAGTCTCCGGAGTAGTTAGCTTTGTGTAGGGGAACGGGTCGTGGTCGAGTCTCGAGCACACTGTGTGTAGAGAAATGATTCGGTGGTGGGGTTATTGGACGCGCGCATATAGGTGCGTCAGAGAAATACGAAGCCCAAACGATGGTCCAATCTATCATAGACATGATGGAATATCATGAAAGGGTCCGTAGGAGGAAAAAGGTGCAGTTATGGCCAAGTTGGAGCAAATCCATTATATTCAATGCCAGTCCGCGAAAGAATTGTGGTTGCCTGGGTAGAATTTGTCAGGTTGAGAAGATCGAAATTGAAAGCGTTTGCTCACTTTTGAGAAGATGTCACCGTCTGCATCATCCTCCTCCTCCAACAACAAGAACGTCAAATAACTTCAATCACTATGTGATTTACATGTGTTTCAATTCTTTTTGCCTGTGGGTATGTAAGGCATAGACAGCTTGTGGATATCTCATTGGGCATTTTACTTTTTTATGTAGCATGGTAATAGCATTGGTCAACAAACTTAGTGAGGGTGAGACCACATGCATTTTGACATCTTTAAGGATTTTTTGAGTAATGAAAAAAACTGAATTTACTATATATATATATATATATATATATATATATATATATATATATATATATATATATATATATATATAATATTTTTTAAAATGGAAATATCTAGTTTAAATGAAAGTGAGTTATTTAATTGATTTGATAATGTTTCCATCACTTGAATTTTAACATTGTTAACAATTCTGTTATTATGCAATAATTTTATTTAATAATGAGTGAGTAAACATTTTTCACATTTTTTAATTAGAAACAATAAGTAAACACTCCTCACTCTTGATTTGAAGGAGGCACTTTGATTTGAAGGAGATGCCTACTAAGTATATGATATGTATTTATAGTTTGGAAAATGTTTACATTATTGAATTGTTTATTTCGTAGCTATATTTGTTTTATATGTGGAATGGAGAAATTATAAATCTCAATTTCATATTAACAAAGTATAAATATAAAGTGAGAGAAATATTATATATATAAAATATATGTTTGTGTGTGTGTGTTCTTTCGTAGAATGTTATAGTTTCAAATTAGAAGAATATTAAAGTATATATGTCTTTATAAAATTTAAATGAAAATATCTCTTATATCAGCTTAATATATAATTTAGTCATAATCTTAAATAAATCATTATCATTTTATTCTTCAAAACATTAAAAATAAATAAATAACAAACTTAATTTTAATTTAGGATATTAAAACTAATTAAATATATTTTATCCCTACTTTATGGTGTGAGACTTAATTTGTAAATAGGCTTTCTTATAATATCATGGGCCATTATCATTTCATATGACGCCATACTCATATAACATTAATTTTTAATTAATTAATTAATTAAAAGGATAAAAAAAGACATAACTACTTTGTAGATAAATCTCAATCATTGATTTGTGTATACTACTATGGAAATTTAGAATATTTCATGGAGGTTAAATCCTTACTATCCATCTAAAAATTATTGATAAGAATTCATAATCCGGTTAATGTGGACCTCCAAGCCACCCACTATGAGAAACATGAGTGCCTTCACTTCCTCATCAAGACAATATTAAGACCAAAAATATCCATCTCTTGCATTTATGAATTTGGCCTTGATTTTTCTTATGTTTTTTTCTATTTTCTAGGTTTAGTTGGGAATGTGAAATTTCTAGTGATTGGTGTTCAAATATTGTTATTTAGTTTCATATGTGCAAATGTATATATGTATTCTTTTTTGCATTAGCATATATACATATGCATGTATTTCTCAGATGTAAACTGTTTCTTCATGAGTGATGTGGTGAAATTTTATCAACTAGTATAGTGTATTACAAAATTTGTTTGGTTGCATTGAATTTTAATAAATTTAAAATTATAATAGGCCACGTGGCCCCCTACCAATTTCCTAGGGATTTGAGGTTATTCCACTCCTAATAAGTTCCTCGTTATTATATATAACATTCATTTATATAAAGAAAATTTTATTGAGAAAATGGTCCATTACTTTAATAAATTAAAAACTAAATTGGTGCCATACTTGTCTCCTACCCACCAATTTCCCATGGATTTTAGATTATTCCATTCTTAATAGGTTCCTCCAAGATAATTTCTCATTATTTATAACATTCATTTATATATATAAACAAATTTTATTTAGCAAATTGGTCCATTTTAATAAGATGTGTAATTCTTTTTTTCTTAAGTTAAAGTTGACCATGTCAAACAATGATAAACAAATGTTACAAGGGAGATTAAAAAGGTAGATAATGCTAGCCCGACCAATTTCAAAAAAGTTCCTCCATGAAAAGTCTTCATTATTATTTATAACATTGGTTTATATATATAAAATTTTATTTTAGTAAAATGGTCCATTACTTTTAATAAATCTAAGAAATTAGATTCTGTGTTGTGGCTTCCCACCTACCACTTTTAGGATTTGAGATTATTCCAATTCTAATGAGTTTTCCATGATATTTTCTTATTACTTATAACATTACTTTATATATAAGAAAATTGTTTTAAGTAAAATGGTCCATTTTACAATAAGATGTGTAATTTTTTTTTCTTAAGTTGTGTTGACGCAT
Source organism: Pinus albicaulis (assembly GCA_034641835.2). NCBI lineage: Eukaryota > Viridiplantae > Streptophyta > Pinopsida > Pinales > Pinaceae > Pinus > Pinus albicaulis. The sequence goes on from CM076578.1 coordinate 318,212,483, forward strand.
GTCAAAACAATAGACGATGGAAAATGTCAAATGGAGATGAAAAAGGTAGACAAATCCAATTTAAAAAGGTTACACTAATATGTGTAATTCCTTTTTGTCGGTTAAAATCACCCTTGTCAAAACAATGCATCTACGTACAAATGTCAAATGGAGATGAAAAAGGTAGACAACCAATTTCAAAAGGTTACAATAATATGTGTAATTCCTTTTTTCCCTAAGTTAAAATTCACCCTCAGTGGAAAACAACATAAACAATGTCAAATGGAGATGAAAAAGGTAGAGAATGTCTAGCCTAACCAATTTCAAAACTTCTCCATGATAAGTTCTCATTATTATTTATAACATTCATTTATATATAAGCAAATTTTATTTAGCAAAATGGTCCATTACTTTTAATAAATTTAATAAATTATAAATTAAAATATGTATTTCTACCCACCAAATTTCTCTTAAGGATTTGAGATTATTTCACTCCTAATGTTCCTCCATGATAAGTTCCTCATTATTATTTATAACATTCATTTATACAAAACAAATTTTATTTATCAAAATGTTCCATTTTACAATAAGATGTGTAATCCCTTTTTTTTCTTACGTTAAAGTTGACCATGTCAAAATAGGAGTTTAACCTTTTGAAATCTAAGATATTTATTCAAATTATTACAAAATAAATACATTAAATCATTTACATAATCAAAATTCCATAAAATTGTATATATATATACATAGGTCTAACTAGTAAGACATGTTCCGAACAGAAATTCCAATCATTTGGATACATATGGGATTTCTAATGTTTTTTTCCAATTATGTTATCACCTACCTAAATATATAAATATTAATTATAAATCACAATTTCATTATAACTAATTTATTATATATAAATATTATTATAAATCACAATTAGTTAAACAAATTTATGAAATTTCAAGGTTATTGAGTTTGGATATGAGTAAGTTGTGTTTAAGTAATATTTACATGTAACTATTGGAAGAATAATTACCATTTTGTGTTATATTCTTTCTATTAATGATTTATATTTGTAAGTATTTTTATTTTATTTTGGGGTTACATTTTGCTAAAAGAATATAACAACAAATTTTCATGACTCGGAAGTAAAATTTGCTTTTGGCCACTTTGGTAAAACATGAATGAAAAAGTTGATATGTTTATTTGAAGAAGATTGAAAGTAAATAATATTTTCTTTTAAATTACTTATTTATATTTTAATTTAATTATAAAAACATTCTTAATAAATTATCATCTTTCTTAACTTTTTAAGTCAACAAAGTTATGGTGATATTAGAACTATCTCTCATGTTTTAGTAAAGAAATAGTAAATGTTATAAAGATTTTTGAGTAATCTCTTACATTCTTAACTCTAGATAGATGATATTAATCTTAGTAAAATATTATTATTATCACTATCATATTTCATGTTACTTTTTATTTCATGTTAATATAAAGTAATAAATAAAAATGTTTTAATTATATTATATATATATATATATATATATATATATATATATATATATATATATATATATATATATATATATATATAATTAAAAATAAAATAAAATATTAAGTAAATTTACAATAATTATTTATTCAATAATTTTAAAATAATGATGATGAAGGTTACCGCATGCTAAGGCCAAATAGAGGTTTATGAGATCTCATATATAGAACTAATCTGTAGTTTGATTCTTCAAAATTTGTTTCTATGGTCAAAGAGAACCGAAAAGAGAAGAGTAATTGGTATAGCTCCAAGACGTTTACAGTGGGCTCGCTTAAAAGGTCAAGATCGCTAAGGTGGAGTTGGGCTTAATAGTCAAGAGCATATTTGAAAATGGTAGATTGGTAGAATTGAGAGAATGTGAATAAGAGCTCCTGCACTCTAAAAAGGGAAGTGCTTTTTCATTTTCCACATGTTTAGTAGAATCCATAGCCCGACATGTTATATCCTTCCAGCTCTTGGGAATGACCACCAGTCTCACTCCTAACTTATAGGAATATGGGAATTAGTTCTTATCTTATCGATGTTTATTTTTTTTTTATTGTCAGATAACACAACAGATAATTTCGATTATCAAAAGTGAAGTTACAATTATATCTTTATAGTTATTTTCTTAGTGTAATTTTAATATTTTTAATTTAATTTTATAGTAAGAATATATATATATATATATATATATATATATATATATATATATATATATATATATATTATTTGAATAAAAATAACTTTATATTATAAATATTTAAAGTAATATTTTATAAATTATAAATATTTAAATAAATTTAATTGAATTTTTTTATTAAATTTTAAAACAATTATAATTTCACAATCTCTAAATCTCTTTTCAAAAATTCAGTCCAAAACATTATAAATATTTAAAATAAGAATTTAAAATAAGCTTACATTATATCACATGTACAGGTTTATACCTATTATTTTTATCTTATTTGTAAGGGAAAGTCAAAGCTATGGCTAAGGCTAATGACAACCACTGGGATCATCATCTTAAATAAATGTTGTTCTTGCTAAAAATGATGGTTATCCTGTTTTCAGGATCAGCTTTTCTTCGAAGTCACAAGAGAACACATTAATCTGTATTTAATATTTATTCCTAGAAAATAAGGAGTTTGCATATACTACCAGTTATGTTTTCTTTTATTGTTTGGGATCATATATGCTCTTCGATTTTTTAAGAAAAAGCTTTCACTTGGAATTATTATACTTGGTATTACTGATATCCCAATTATAAACAAAGGGTCATGGTGTTATATGTGGGTTGTCATATTATATTTTAAATCATTATACTTAGTATTACTGATATCCCAATTATAAACAAAGGGTCATGGTGTTATATAAAGGGTTGTCACATATATTTTTTAATGGTTTTTGGTTGAGGTTTTTGGTGAATTGATAAATTAATTAAAGTTTATCTTTTATTAAGTGGAAGTTAAATTGTAAAATGATTATGATATTTTGTTAATTGTATTTAAACTATATTTGTATGTTATTACTAGTTTTTTTAATTATTACTTAAAATAGAAATTGATATTTTTTTTTTATATGACTAATTTCTATTATGTATAAAGTATTGATACAACCGTACTGGGCTACCAAGTTCTACCATGGCTTGATAGTCAAGCAAGACATGCAAGTCCGGGATTGCCCGTAATGGGAAACCACCCTTTAAACCATAATGTCCAACCGCCCATGAAAGGGAAACCGGTTTTAAGTTTACAAAAACAATGACACGAGAATCGAAATAAGTGAATCGGCCACATAAATAAAGCAATATAACTAAGAAACTTATGATTTCTACAAGAGCGTTAAAAGAAACTCCGAAGACCAGCTAACCGTTATCCATGAGTAGGTGAGGGGAGTCCCGCACTCACAGTGAACATCTCGCTTCCATCTGTCTCAGCTACGGGAGAGCACATCCACCACCCACGCGTCTCCGTCTTCCCATGCCGGACCCGTGCCGAGGGACAAAGGAGGCTTTACTTCGAGGGAACCGGGAGCCGAGAGGGGTGCTGGGCGAAAACGAAGAGCCGGGGCGTAGCTATATTAGGAACTTCTTCCAAGAGTGACAAGAATAAAAGCCGTAAGAGTGGCACAGTGTGAAGTACAACAAACCTTATCCCCGCCCGAGAAGTTTGATGAATGAGGGCCGAAGGGGACTAGAGGCACAGAGAGGAGACTCCAAGAGAGGAGGGCGGAGGGTGAAAACGACGGGAGAGAAGACAGAGCCAACCTCAAACGCAGATAGAATGGGAGGCGCCGCGGATTATGATGTCACGTCCTGAGCCTCTTCGTTTCCTCATGCTCACAGGCGAGGCATGGTGACCGACCCGAGCCGGGCCTGCCAAGACTCACAAACGGACAGAGGAGAATGAGAATTCGGGCGCCACAGGCTGTAATCATAAGGAAGCTGAGCAAACCATGCGGACCATTTTCCAGCGGCCGGTAGGTGGAGGCAAGATTACCTGGGAGGAGTAGAAGAAGGTGGATCAAAAACACGTCGTTTACACCACTCGACTATTGGAGAAGTGGCAATTTTAAGCCAACTCGAGACAGACAACTATCAAACAAATATTTCCCGTATTAGTTTTAATGTTGGATTTAGTGCTTGCAGCAGCAATTCGCATGCAAAGGAGTAGAGAGTTGTAGCCGCCCACTCCACCATCTCACCCCAAAATAACCATGCTGAGAATGGCTCCGATATCCCTGAGTCGAATGAGCCGATCGAGATAATGAAGTCTCACGCAGTGGTGGTGAGAAGAATAGAAGTTAATGTGTCCGCACGGAGCCACATGGGCTACACTCTGCAATAAGTCCTTTGGGAAGTGCACTATGTGCCACATTCTGCATGGACATTAATCACCCGCATCCTAGTGGAAAATAGAAATCGACATTGAATTTAATAGAAAATAATTCATTATGATAGATTTTGAATTTTCTTTAATATAAATAATATACTAGTAATTTTTTTAACCAATTAACATTGGATAAATCAAATTATATTTTTGACATTGATCATTATTATTATCATCATCTCTATAATTTTTAGAACTTAAAATAAATTTATAGAAATTGAAGTTAAGAGAAAAATTAAATTTAGTTTAAGTTAAAGTGAGTATCTCTATTATATTAACATGAAATGAATATAATATATTACAATACATAGATGATGTGAAAATACATCTTTCCAACTAATAAAATAAAGATAAAGCACCAAGTTATGAAAAGAAAGACATATATAGAAGGAGATAAATATCTAATATAACAAAAATAAAACAACAAAGAGACTTGTGAGGAAGGAGCAACAAATCAGTTAATAGAAAAAGAAAAAGTATATAGAAGAAGAAATATTCAATACATTTCAAAATTAGAAAAAAAAAAAAAAAAAAAAAAAAAAAGAAAAAAAAAAGACATAAAACAAAAACAAAATAAAACAAACTACTATATAAAGAGATGAGTATCTAATGTAAGAAAATAAATAATAAGAAAGGACTTGTGAACAAGAAAATAAACTTTGAGATAATTATGAGTTTGTTATCATGAAAAATATTTGTAACATTCAAAATGAAGTAAAAGAGTAAAGAAAAGGAGGTTAAGGGTATTTGAATATATTTTGGTAAGAAGACTTATCCTTTCAACTTACATTCCTAATTATGAATTTCTTATTATTGGAATTTATGGATCTCTTCTTATTGGAAATTTCAAAATAGATATATGGTTAAGGATATTTTCAATCTAAAGATTTATCCTTTCAACTTACAATCCCAATTATGATCTCTTCTTATTGAAATTCCTTGAAAATGTTGAAGCAAAGAAAATTTATGCAAAAATCTGAATGTATAAAATTTACGTGAACATAAATTATCTTTATAAATATTTTCTTATTTAAAATGTGAAAGTACTCAATGTGTAGAAAAAAACGTTATGAAATCAACTCACACAAAAAGATGTATCATTTACTTAGAAATCAACTCTCAGGGGAAACCTCCTTTTACATATATATTAGGAGTCCAATGGGTCACAACATAATCCTAGCTACATAAATAACAATGTAAGAACAACAATAACAATAGTGGACTTCTATGGGGCACACACACACAATGTGGTAATTATATAGACACAACAATAACAATAATGATTATTTATACTAATAATAATAACGAGATACCTGTATCTTTTTGAGACCTATTATACCTCTCCTTCAAATTCTATAAAGGTCTGAGGACATATAACTCTTTGAAATGTATATACAATAATTGAAATAAAATAAATCTATATTATATTTTCTACTAATATTGAATATTAATTTTTTACCATTTATAAATATTTTAAGTTTACCATTTTAATAAATTAAAAAATGAAAATATTATATTATATGATTTATATTTTCATTAAAATGTATCATATTATTGTTTTAATATAATTATATTATCAATTTTAATTTGTTAAATTATACTTAATCATAATAAAATAAATTATTATTATTTTTATAAACTAATACAATTTATTATAATAAAATAAATATTATATATAAAAATTTAATAAAATACAATTCATACCCATGTATTAGAAAGAAAAGATGGAAGTGATTGGAAGCATCAAATTTATTCACAAGATTTCTGTGAAGAGACTCGTAGAATGTTCCATTCCATTAGTGCTTTCAACGGAGAATTAAAAACGCACTGCAGGAACATTAGCTTTTCCATTTAAGGATTCCAATGTTGTTGGCAGTCACCTTTTTTTCTTTCGGGAGAACCATTTCTGTATTTGGAGATATTTTTTCTATTTTTTTTAAAATATGAAAATTTTCCTTCAACTTAAAAAAATGGAGTTGGTGCTTATTATAATCATAATCCACTAGAGTCAGAGTTTCATGTTTAACAAGGAGTCATATGCTTGTTAAGACAGTTGTAATGTCAGAGTTATGTGTCTTTTAATATGCAGTTTGACCCATTTAAAAAATATAATGTTATTAAAAAATGCAAATTTTAAATTATTTTGATCCTAGCCCCAAGTGTACGAACATATATGATTTTGAAATGGATAAAGTATACTTTGGGAACAACTTCGAGGAAAAGTTAAATACTTTATCATAGATTAAATATATAATACTTAACACTATAGAAGTTGATTGTAAGAAAAAGTTGATTCAATTAAGTAAAAGTATGTGAATAAAGTAAAGCCATAAAGTTGGATATTATTCATGTGCCACGTTAGAGTTGTATTGTACATAAAATATGTACAAACAATCTAATATATCTCTTAATCAAATCATTAATATATTAATACTGTAGATGTGTTGGATCCTCTACACAAATATATTAAATGACTATCTAAAGAACATTTCAGAATTTTTTAAAAAAGATATAAATGTACCTTTCATGGGATATCATGCCACCCGTCAACAATATCAAAATGAAATAGGGACTGTAAAATGCATATTCTTGGATTATATATAAGAGATAAGAATGTAAAATATAAAAGAGTTTGCAGTTATTAAATATTTTGATATCGTATTTGTGATTAATTTTGGAGTAGGATAGAAAAGACTAAATCTTGTCTTTAGTTGATTGCTATTGGGTAAGATTATATGAGAATGTTATTTTTGAGTTTAGGAATTGTAAGTGTTGGTGAAGTTTGCTGAGAAGAAATCAATTATACTATTATAGTTAAGGTTGTCTCTTGTCTTTTTATTTTTTGGGCATAATAAGTTAGAAGATTGTTTGGTAGAAGCAGTTGTAATAACCCACTTGCTAGTATAGACACCATCCTTCTTCTTTATGCTAATGATATTGTTCTTATGGTAAGGAGTCTCTATGATCTTTGAAACTAAGAATCTCAAGTATTTTACCTAATATAAAAGTGGGCGCACATGGACAAAACAATAGCCATGCTAATTAAATCCAATAAGTCTACATATGATACTTTGTATGACAATAACGACCAGGAGGAATTAACTTCATACAAATAATTCTCATAATCAATATTCATCACAAGCATTAAATAGAATTATAACATTAAAAAAATGTTAAATGGAGGGTATTGTAAATTAGTGGACCTTGGTTTTGAGATAAGAAAAAACTCCTCTTACACACTCTCATTAACTTAATATTTTATATGGATGTGAGGTTTCGAGATGCATTATCTCTCGAGAGTTTTAGAAGGATCAAGCAAATCCAAAATAAATTTTATAACCTATAATCTCAAAATTATGGAAATACACCTATCATATCCTCCCATAGAAGTAATCCATCCCCCTATTGAGAGAATAAATATGACCATTTTCTTAATGTAAAAGAACATATTAAACAATATAGGAGCATAAGTATATCTTCTTTAAATTATAGCATAAACCATCACCTTTTTCTTCAAGAGGGGATGGCATAAGGATGTCCACATTGACTAAACCAATGGAGAGTAAAGAGGTCAATATAATATTAAAAATATTATTAAATCAAAATTTAAAGAGAAAATGTGGTGTGATAAAGAGTTATAGGGAAAAAAAGAATTAAATATTATGAGTTTCGAAGAAGATATCTTATAAAATATTGGCATAGAGCTTCGTAGGCACCGACCTTACAAGGATTTTATTAGTTATTATAAGAATGACATTATACATGATTGGGAAATTTTCATAATTGCTTGATACACAATGATGAAATTATTTTGTCACAATTTCATAATTGTTCATAATAACAATTTCTATTGTCGAGAAGAAAGTTCATATTAAGTTGGAAACTCAATTGAGCATGAAACCTTGAGCAAAATATCATAATAGAGAAAAAAAACCTGCTAATTGAGCACGACACTTCAGGTATGACATTTAATTTCTTAGTTCACATGACATCAAGTCTATCCATGACTTGTATCCACCGAATTCACATGTCATTAAGCTTATCTCCAAGGTCTTCGAAATTCCGATAATAGAGGTTGACTTAGAGGGGATAAAGGAGAAATCAAGGAAATAGTGTTCAAATACTCAAGGAAACCTATTTGCATGTTGTTGGAAACCTTAATACTAGCTAAGGAAACTTTTAAGTTAAGATCAAGGTGTGAAAAGGGATGCTCACATCCAAGGTATAAATTATATGCATTCTACTTCTATCTATGTGAATTTCAATTAATTTCCCCCCCAATTCTTATGTATATTTGTATTTCATCCGACCGGATTTGATTTACTTGAAACATGACATAATATTTTTAGCAAATAGTTTATTTGGTAGAATATCTATGGTATTTTTCTATGATGTGCATAGGATGTAGGTGTGTAACAAGTATTATAATATCTCTATACGCACTAGTACAATTGGGGCCAAAATCCGATGGCTATTAGTTAGATATGCGAATTTTTGCGTCGGATATTTGACAAGCCATGTTCATCCACAAGCATTGAAACTCCGCCGTCATGGTCAGCTTAGTAATCGTCTGGGATATTCGATGTCAAAAATGTCGATTATCCGACACATAAAGGCATTAAACTCGATATTTAGAAGTCGCAAGGTTTGGCACGCCAAAACTCGTCGCCGGAGATTTATTTATAATGACGTCAAATATTTGGACATGTCTCGCGCTTAGATATTTTATATTTCCATATATATTGTAATAATACATAGGTCATTTTATTTGACAGAAAATCAGCTTTTAAGCGTTGGGTAATCGACGAAGATGCAACTATGTGACAAGAGTTTTATGTAGAAATTTGCTTAAATGATACACTATTCACCGAGACTATCCCGGTCACATACTATTTTAACTTCATACACAACAGCATAATCTCTTTCCACTCAACTCAACTCGACATCAACTCGCATCATCACACATGCAACAAAATCAAGCGATAACACATCAAATCATTATACACATTAACACAAGATGTATGGGGAGTTTAAGCTGAAAACTCCAGCCTATTGTGTATATTATAATGGAGAAATCATAACAAACGTGTAAGATAATTTCACAAGTACTCGCACTTTCTCATAAAGTTACACACAAACTAGTTTCGCTGAAGAAATAATGTTCAAAACTCACCACGAATTTCAGCTCTGTTCTATCGCGTGTTTCAGCCTGCGGGGATGGCATCTTTATATAGATAAACCACCAACCTGAACCGCGCAATCCTCATGGGCTTACTCCACCTATCCGTGTGTTGCAAATAGCAACAATATAGTCACACTGATAGCTAACTCCACCCTTTCATCTACCTCTTTCATCGGTTCCACCGAACTCGATCATGCACCGTAGTGAACCGATGTGTTCTGAGCTTACTAATGAGTTAATTAATGAATTAAATAATATTTAATTCACTCCACTCATAAATTCACTGATTAGCTATTAAACTAATCAACTAGTTCAACTAAAATAAACAACACAACTCCACTATCCGTCTCATTAACTCCACCAAACTTCGCCACCGAAGTCCTAACTCGAAGTCAACCATGCATGATACCATCAAACCTCGTGGCACCCACTTCTGATTCTCCTGCCGATGTGATGAGCTACTTCGTAGCTCGAATCCGAAGTGCTCCAAGAGAGTAAACCTGTTTAGAGTCCGATGATACAAGGCAATAAGATTGACTTCCCTATTTTTAGGATAGGCAAACTCTTAAAATAGACATCGACCTCTTCGACCTAAAAATAGATGTCTCATCTATTTTTACCAACATGACCAATGCTCCAAGAATCTCAAACTCGGGAATCCTCGAACCATGCTCCATATGTTCTTAAAAATAGACATAGTCTAAAATAGATTGGGCCGCTGCATCCGCCTCACAAGGCCCATTCTGGGTGAAGGCGACTTCATTTCACCAAGATCCATCATCTCCGCTGTGATTTCAAAGACTTCCACCCTGCGCAAGACATGGACAATATCTACAACTCATCCCGCCTCTCCGTGGAATCTCGAACTCGCTCCCGGTGAGCGCCGTCGTGACGTTCCGCATTCCGATCCTCCGTGCAACATATGAAAGCATCATGATTCTCCATCAACACAATCTCGATATGATGGTACTGATAAGCTGATGTGTTTGGACCTATCATGAAATACACTGAGTCATTTGTTTTGGATACGCCCGGTTACTCAAAGAGATCACCGGGGCAGCTCCAAATGCAACCTCGAACAAACTTGCGAGGATCTTCTCCTCATCCAAATAGCCTCGCAGATGCCTGCCTAGCGTTGTACTCGCCCGCCGAATCCAAGGCTGCATCTCTCGCTTCCCGTTGTACTCAGAACCGCCGTCGACCCAATGGTGAAACCCTCCGCAAGTGCTCTTCCGTCCGTTGGACTCTCCGACCCGTGAAGGAAGCTCGCCCATCCTCCTATCCGTACCATAACGACATCCCGATGTGCCTCTCGATATAGCGTGAATACATACAGCTCGCCTTCCAAAAGAGCTTGGTAGGCTTAACCATGCTCTGCGAAAGCCGGTTAATCAGATAGCATGGCACGGTCGTGTATTGACCACATAAGCGACTCCCACTAACCGTCGAGACAAAGGCATCCACTAACTTAGCCAAGCAGCATCCTCCTTCCTCCAACCACCAGAAGAGGAGTGTCAACAAAGCCGGTGCCTTGCATGCTGGAACCTCTCTAGAATCTCCTGCATTTACTCAGAAATGAATTGGGCCCGCCTGCGCCACCCAATCCTTGTGAAATAACAGAAGGATGCCCAAGTCCTTCATCTCAAACTCGTGCAAGATCCTCCCTGTAAGCAGTATCACCCGTTTATCGCGTCAAAATCGATCATCTACATACAATACGATGATCAATGTTCTCCTCCACCACAATTGGTGCTAAAGGTTTGGATCCGCCTGATTTCGAGACCCAGTCTTGAAGAAGCCGGTTTATCCGAGTGTACCAAGCACAAGGTGCTTGTTTGTGCCCTTATTGCCATTTCTTTGAGTCGACACACATACACTAATGTCAAGATTCAAACCTTTCAGCCGTCGGCGGTACACTCCTCCTCAATGACTCGTTAACGCACATCCATCTGATGAATGTGCCACCTCATCTCTACATTTCGAGAGAGCAAGGATCGTCCATAAGGGAAGAGTACCTGCATGACAAAAAGTGTGCATCCTCATACGACCCCGATCCGTGGAAGCCACGGCTGCACCCGCCAGGAGCCCACACTCCCGCCGCCCTCGCTTCACTTTGTAGATCCATCGCGAACCCACTACCGTACTTTCCAAATTTTGGGGGACAACTTCCCCATGCATCGTTCCCGACGATCGAATCATATTTCTCTTGATCATGGCATCAAACCACATGCGGTTCTCTCCCACAAACTCTTCCTCAAAAGAGTGATGGCTCCTCACAACACATTGACTCACAAGAGCCATGTATCCAAAGGTACTGGTTCTAAGGATCGTCTTTGTCCGCGCTCGTGCCGTAGGTGGTCCTACAACCTTCTCTCGCATCCCGAGCCGCTAGCTTCGTGGAAAAGCATGCGCCGCCGAGGCTGGCGCCGCCGGGTGGTTTCTTCCCCCCGAACTTCATCTTGTGGCCGATCCACATCCGAAGCTCCTCCTCTAGGAACTAACAAACCTCCTCATCCGCATGCAAGTGTAGCTCCTCTCAAGCGCGAACACCGCATGGCTTTTCTCCTCCCGAAATTTTATATCCCGTCGCACAATGTCAGCACTCGTCTTTAATAAAATACACTCCGGTAGTTGTGAGGTGTATCGTTGTACCCACAAATATCTACAACCTCGGCCAGCTTGGATCCAGCTCTTCGAGATCCTTCGTCATGCATGTGTAGACAGAGGAACCAAAATCCGCAAATGGGAAATATCGTGCCTCTGGCTTAGCGAAAGCCCTCCTCCGTGTAAATCATGCCAAGAACCTTAGGAGGACAACGTTCTGCACATACACGCCATTGCGCGTCTGTACCACAAGTGAAGGGGTAGGCCCCATCATGCAACACGCCTCCGTGCACCCACGATCGTCTCGTTCTTCCGCTCGCCCACCCCGTTCTCGCTCGTGGGTTATGGGGTGCGATGAGCTCTCTCCAAATCCCTTTGCGCCGTAACTCCTTGAATCCAGCCAAGATGAATTCACCACCGTTATCACTCCTTAGAGCAATCACCTTCTTCCCCGAATTCCTTCTCACTAGTGCTTGAACTCAATGTAACTTCGCGAATGTATCGCTCTTCTTCGCATGAAGAAGATCCAAGACTTTCGAGAGAACCATCAACAAAGATCACATAATACCTGCAGCCATTGCCGGCTAACCGAGAAAGGACCACACACGTCCGTGTGAACTTCTCTCAAGGATCGTCGTGGCGCGACTATCCTTCTCGTGAAAGGTGGCTTTCACATACTCCCTAGCAAACCCCGCACCGATCCCTACCGCGCAGCCTTTAGGAAGCCCAAGAGAAACCCGCCGCGTAATATTCAAAGCTCCATGGTGAAGGTGGCCCACCCCCGTGCCACAAGCGCCCGCCTCATCATCCCGCCTCACCACTTCTCTCGCCTTGCATGCCATAGCCGCCAGCCCCATCTACCCGCAACCGATAAAGTTTCTTGGTTCGAACCCCCATCTTCCGGTCTCTCCAAGAGAGCCTTATCGCTAGAAGGATTTTCCTTCGCCGAAAATCACATCATACCTCATTTCCAACATCGCCATGTAACCGTTCTTCTTCGACCCTGTACATGCATGACATCCTTCAAGACAGTAATAACACTACCCTCCAAGGATATGGCACCGATACCCGCCGCATCAGATCTACCATCATCACGCCCATCTCGATGTGCACACCTGCACCTTGTCCTCCAGATCCGAGAACAAATCCCGACTCCCATCATATAAAATGACGGACCGTTGTCCAAGAAACCACCGATCCCAACACTATAAAACCAAGCAGCGCGGCATCGCTGAAAATTCAAGTTCGAACCGTGCCAAAGCTTCCATCTCGTGATCTTCCCGCTTGCTTGTTCTTCTTCTTCGGGACAACAGCATAATGTCCGTGACTGCGAAGTGTGGCAAAACACTTCACTTTTGCCATATCCCGCTTCTGCCCTTTGCACCCGTAATGAGAGGTTTTCTTACCCTTCCCTCTTGCTTTGGCCACCAAAGCGCAAATTTCTTTCATCAGCTCCTCTTGATGAAGATCCATCTCGGGCAGTCCTCCTTTATCTCCTCCCCGCATGGGATCCGCCCAAAGGCATTCCCATCCCGCAGTCCTCCCGACCACTCACACTCATCTTGGATATGAGTGCCAAGCCTTCGAAGAATCTGGGCTGAGAGCCAGTCGACCATGTCCGCTTCGATGCTCGTCCCCACACTTCCCGCCATCTCGCACCGAGTGAACTTCGTGAGGTATTTGGCTATACCGTCGCTCCTTCTCCATCTGATGTTCCTGGAGCTTATCTTTGGAGAGCGCCACCTTCTTTGGTCACTCTTACACTCGGAATAGATCCGTCAAAGCTTTCCATTAAATGGAGTAGCCTTCCATGAAAATAGACACATATGATCCTTGGATGCTTCCTCCAACAGATCCTTCATATTTCGCCATCTTCTTTGCCACGCCTGATTTCAGATCAACAAGGCTTTGGACATCCGTATCTACAAACTCCGAGACCATTATCTTCGACACGCTTCCATACCACCTTCCATGCAACATAATTCGAATCCGCCTTCAAGAGTTAGAGCCCATAAGAAACCGTTGAAAGACATTTCAACACCTAAGACCAAGAAAACAAAACGTTTTTAAAACTTCGAATTCGGCCTCAAAGCTTCAATCCGCTCTAGATCTCGTGGAGAACAAATTATTTCTAGCACAAAGATTGACTACAAGGGGTATTTACTGCATCCTTTCACTTTCGAAGAAAGATGACCCGTGAGGCTACTCCGGCTCCGCATGCACTTCCTGCCTACCAAAATAAGTTTTGTACCGTGATGATCAATCTCGCTTTCAATAGCTCGATACCATGTAGAAATTTGCTGAATAATGGATTAATTATTCACCGAGACTATCCCTTTGTCACATACTATTTGAACTTCATATACAACACATAATCTCTTCCATCAACCTAACCTGACTAACTCGCATCATCACACATGCGGAAATAAAATCAAGCGATAACACATCAAATCATTATACACATTAACACAAAAGGGTATGGGAAAGCTTATAGCTGAAACCCGCAGCCTATTGTGTATATTATAATGGAGAAATCATGTAACAAAATCAAGACAATACCTCACAAGTACTCGCACTTTCACAGTTAATAAATTAGCTCGCTCGAACAGTTACCGGTTCAAACTCACCGCCAACACGAAGCCTCTATTGCGTGTTTCAATGCTATGGGATGGCCTTTGCAGGATAAACTGTTCGAATCGCGCAACTTCTCATGGGCTTACTCCACCTATCTCGTGCTGTAAATAGCAACAAAGATAGTCACAACCGATAGCTAACTCACCCTTTCATCTACCTCTTTCACCGGGTTCCACCGAAATGATCATGCACCGTAGTGAACTGATGTTCTTGAGTTGAATAATGAGTTATTAATTAATGAATTAAATAATATTTAATTCACTCCCACTCATAACTAATTGATTAGCTAGTTAAACTAATCTCAACTAGTTCAACTAAAATAAACAACACAACTCCACTATCCGTCTCTTATGGCCACACCCACCAAACTTCTCATCAAGTCCTAACTAAAGTCAACCATGCATGATGCCATCAAAACCTCTGGGAATCAAGTGACTGCTAGGATGCATGAGCCACTTCGTAGCTCGAAATCAAGTGCTCCAAGAGAGTAAACTCTAGAGTCCAAATATTATTAAGGGTAAATAATAATGGACTTCCTATTTTTACATAGCAAATAAAAATACATCGACCCTCACCTAAAATAGAGTCTCATATATTTTTACCAACATTACCAATGCTCCAAGAATCTCAAACCGGAATCCCCCGAACCATGCTCCATATGTCTAAAAATGCATAGTCTAAAATAGACTTTGTTTTTGGGCCCGCCCGCCATGGCCCACTTGGTGAAGGCGACTTCATTTCACCAAGCCCATCATCTTGCTGAATTCTCAACACTCCCTCTCGCCAAAGATATGGATTATCCGCAATCCCTATCCCGCTCTCGTGGAATTCGAGCTTCGCTCCCGGTGAGCGCCTCTCGTGATGTCAAGATCCCGATCCTCCGTGGGAACATATGAAAGCATCATGATCTTCCGCTCGAACACACCCGATATGATGGTACCTGATAAGCCGATGTGTTTGACCTATCATGAAATATCGATTAGCCGAGAGCTTGATACAACAAGTTATCACAAGAGATCACCGTAGGTTCCAAAATGCAACCTCGAACAAACCCGCGAGGATCTTCTCATCCAAAAGCCCTGCATGCCCCCAAGCTTAGCCGCCATGCAATTTCGCCCGTTGAACCGGAAAGCGACGGATCTTTGCTTCCCGCCGTACCTGTGAGAAACCGCCGTCGACCCAATGGTGAAACCTCCGTGCGTGCTCTTCCGTCCGCTCGGACTCCCGCCCAACCGAGAGACGTTGAAGGAGCTTCGTCCATCCTCCCGTCCGTACCATAGACCGTATCCCGATGTGCTTCCGATATAGCGCACACATGCTTGCCCGCCTTCCAAAAGAGCTTGGTAGGCTTAACCATAGCTTGCGAAAGTTGGTTAATCGTACAAGATATATCGGGTCGTGTATCGACTCGATACATAAGCGCGACCCCACCAACCGTCGACAGAACGCGGGCATCCACTACCTCCGAAGTAGCATCCTCCTTCCTCCCAACCACCAGAAGAGGAGGCCAACAGGCTTGCGCCTTGCATGTTGAACCTCCACCTCCGGCATACTTGCCCCGAGAAACAAATGTCCCCGCCGCGCCGCGCTAAATTCCCATCCTGAAATAATGAAGGATGCCTCCAAGTCTCCTCCGAAACTCGTGCAAGATCCTCCTTGCATGAAAGTATCAACCGTCATTTCAAATTAAAATTAGATCATCTACATACAAGACGATGATCAGCCTTCCTCCACCACCCGTGCTGTGTTTGATCCGCCTCACTCTTGAGAATCCAAGCCCGAAGTGGAAGTAGCCGCCGGACCCGAGTGTACTCAAGCACGAGGTGCTTGTTTGTGCCCGTACAAGGTTCTCTTTGCTTTGAGTCGACAAGGACATGACCACGCTGGCATCTCAAACCCTTCAGCTGCTCTATGTACACCTCCTCAATGACTTTGTTGAGGAACGGCTCTCATCCATCCGATGAATGCCACCCTATCCGTTCGAGAGAGCAAGGATCGTCCATGGAAGAGTACCTGCATGGTGTGCAAAAGTCTCTCATAGTCAATCCCCGATCCGTGAAAGGGGCCACGGCGACAAATCTCGCCTTGTACTTCTCCACACTCCCGGGGCCGGCCCGCCCGCTTTCACTTTGTAGATCCATCGCGAACCCACCACCGATTTCCCCATTCGCCCCGGGACGCCACCCCCTCCCATGCACCGTTCTGGCTGGACTAATCATATTCTTCGATCATGGCATCAACCCATGCGGGTTCCTCCACAACTTCTCAAAGAGGATGGCTCCGTCACAACACATTGACCGGCCACAAGAGCCAAAAAAATTCAAGTACCGATCCGTGACCGTCTCCGTCCGCGCTCGGCAGCTGTAGGTGTCCTACAACCCTCTCGCATCCCGAGCCGCCGGCCGCCTTTCCAGGTGCAGATGCGCCCCTCCGATGGCTGGCGCCGCCCGGGTGGTTTCTTCCACCCCTCCTGGTCTCCTCAGGGCCATCCACATCCGAAAGCTCCCTCCCATCCACCGGGGCCTCATCCGATGCAAGTGTAGCTCCTCTGCTGTAATACCGATGGCTTTCTCCTCGTGAAATTTTATATCCCGTCGCATACGCCTCTGCACCACCAAAATACACCCGCACATGGAGGTATCGTTGTACTCCCACAAATATTCCAACCTCATCAGTTGGATCCAGCCTTCTATCCTTCTGCCACATGCATGTAGACAGAGAACCAAAATCCACAAATGTGAAATATCAGCTCCTTGCCGAATAAGCCTCCTCCGTGTACTCATGCCAAGAACCTTGTGAGTGACAACCTGCTCGCACATACACCGCTCAGATAGCATGCCTGTGCCTAATAAGTGAAGGGGTAGGCCTGAATATGCAAAAATCACCCGGTACCCACGATCGTTCGTTTTTCCGCCCAACCACCCTGCCTACTGCAAGTACAGGTGCGAAGGAGCTCTCCGAATCCCTTCGCGCCGCAACTCCTTGAACGTTTCAGCATCACCACCGCGACGGCCCCTTAGAGTAATCACCTTCCCGACTCCTCTCACCAAAGGCTTTAAACTCACGTAATCTCGTGAATGTACGCTCTTCTTCGCATGAAGAAGATCCAAACACTTTCGAGAGAAATCATCAACAAAGGCGACAATACCCGTGCTTTTCCGTCGGCGGACCCCAGCACCACACACGTCTGTGGTTTCCCTTCAAGGATCGTCGTGGCGTGACTATCCTTCTCTCTCGTGAAAGGTGGCCGGAGCATACTCTCAAAGTACACCCCTGCACCGATCCTCCGACTTTACGGTGCCTTTAGGAAGCCCAAGAGAAATCTGTCGTTGCACTCAGCTCCATGGTGAAGCGGCCCACCCCCGAGGCTACGCTCGCCCTCATCATCCCGCTCACCACTTCTCTCCTTGCATGCCATAGTCACAGCCTATCTACTCCGTAACCGATAAAGGTTCTTGGTTCGAACCCCTATCTTCCGGCCCCAGCCTTACCGCGTTTAAAGGCTTTTTCCTTCGCTCGAAGACCACATCATACCCCTTATCTTTCAACATCTTTACGTAACCTGTTCTTCAATCCATGCATGACATCCCTTCACATAAAAGGGTTTACTCAAACCCCCCTCTCGGGAAGGACATGGTACCGATACTGCCGTGACCAGATCACTTCATCATCGCCCATCTCGATGTGCACACCCAAATTATCCTCCGTATCCAGAAAAATCCCGATCTCCCGTCATATGAAATGACACACCGCTCGTCCAAGAACCACACCGATCCCAACACACTTGAAACCAAGCATGCATTAGTAAAAGTCAAGCCTCAACCGTGAAGCCAAAGCTTCTCCATCTCGTTGCATCTTCCGCTTGCTTGTTCTTCTTCGACAATTGTAGCATATGTCCGTGATCATGGCAAGAAAACACTTCACTTTCGCCATCCTCGCTTCTTTCCCTTTGCACCGTAATGAGGTTTTCCTCACCTTTCCTTGCTTTGGCCACCAAAGCACAATTTTCTTCACGTTCCCTTTGATGAAGATCCATCTCGAGTAGTCCTCCTTTATCTCCTCCCCGCATGAGATCCACCCAAAGGCGCTCCCATCCCGCAGCTTCTCCCGACCATCGACACTATCTGAGGATGCCAAGCCTTCTACCAAGGAGAGCCGGTGTCGACCATGTCCTCGTTCTTCGAATCACCCCCACACTTCCGCCTCATCTCGCACCGAGTGAACTTCGTGAGGTATTTGGAAATATCAAGCCGCCCTTCTCCATCTTGATACCCCGAGTTTATCTTGAGCGCCACTTTCCTTTGGTCACTTACTCCGGGGAATAGATCCGTCAAAGCTCTACATTAGCAGGAAAGTAGCCTTTCCATGCGGGGCCGGGGACATAATATGATCTCGACGCTCCAACAGATCCTTCGACATTTTGCCATCTTGCCACTTCGACTTCAAGAGGACTGGGTTTTGGACATCCGTATCTACGAACTCCTTGAGACCATTATCTTCTAATATCGCTTCCATGCGATTCTTCCATGCAACATAATTCGAACCGCCTCTTCAAGAGCATATTCGAGTCGCAAACCAAGGAAAGACATTTTCAACACCGCACCAAGAAAACAAACTCAGAAACTTCGAATTCCACCTCAAAGCTCAACCGCTCTAGATCCGTGAGAACAAATTATTTCTAAAGACAGACATTGACTAAGGGGTACTTATCAGATCTTTCACTTTCCGAAGAAAGATGAATCCTAAGGCTCCCCTGCCCAGAGATGCGACTCCGTCTACCAAAATAAGTTTGTAATCAATCGTGATGATCAATCTCCGCTTCCAATAGCTCGATGCTCATGAAATTTTCTGAATAATGATAATTATCTACCAGACTATCCCGTCCATACCATTTTAACTTCACATACACAACACATAATCTCTTCCATCAACTCAACTCGCATCAACTCGATCATCACACATGCGGAAATAAAATCAAGCGATAACACATCAAATCATTATACATGCCAATATATATGTGGTGTTATATAGCTGAAACTCAAATACTTCGTGTATATTATAATGGAGAAACTGTAACAAACTCTCCAAGATAATACTCCTACAAGTACTCGCATTTCCTTTCTCATAAAGTTACACAATAAAATCCAGCCTCGCCAATAGGCACTGCTCCAAACTGTACCCGCCACCGCCTTGCCTGCTTCGCGTGTTTCAATGCTATGGGATGGCCTTCTTTATAGATAAACCACCACCCCTCGACCCCAATCCTCATGGGCTTACTCCACCTATCCGTGTGTTGCAACAGCAAATGTGATAGTCATAACCTGACAGCTAACTCCACCTCTTTCATCTACCTCTTTCACTGTCTCCACCGACCGATCATGCACCGTAGTGAACTAATGTGCTCTGAGTTGAATAATGAGTTACTAATTAATGAATTAAATAATATTTAATTCACTCCACTCATAACTAATTGATTAGCTTTGGGGTTAAACTAATCTCAACTAAGTTCAACTAAAATAAATGTATCAATAACTCCACCATCCGTCTCGTTAACTCCACCAAACTGCCATCAAGTCCTAATCAAGTCAACCATGCATGATGCCATCAAACCCTTGGGAATCACGTGATCTCCGCATGCATGAGCCACTTCGTAGCTCGAACCGAAGTGCTCCAAGAGAGTAACCGCGTTTAGAGTCCAAATATTAAGGGTAAATAATATTTGACTTCCTTGTTTTGTGATAGGCAAACGCCTAAAATACATCGACCTTCGACCTAAAAGTAGTTAGAAATATATTTTACTACCATGAACCAATGCTCCAAGAATCTCAAACCGGAATCCCCGAACCATGCCCTTATGTCTAAAATAGACATAGTCTAAAATAGACTTTTGCCGAATTCCGCTCGCGGGCCCACTTGGTGAAGGCGACTTCATTTCACCAAGCCCATCATCTTGCCGCATTCTCACTCGACCTCGCATGATGCCTGCAAGGAATCCGCCATGCGTACGGATGAGAGTTTTGTTCGACTCGTAAAAACCACCCGGCGAGGCGTCTGAGAATAACGCAGTGTAAATTGTGCGATAGGAGTGTTATTGCTTCGACACTCGCATGTCGTCAGTAATGTGTCAGATATGTGATGGATGAGAGTTTTGTCCACTGCAGCAACCACTGCCTTCATCCGTTGATTCATTTATCCGATCGATAGACATTGAGTATTTGACGACATGCCTTTGTCATTGCATATATTCGGGATGTAGTGTTATATATATATATATATATATATATATATATATATATATACGCCTTGCATCGATTATTTATACTAAGAAACTATATGTTACTAATAGTTTGTGGAGCTCCTTGTAAGATATAATCATCATGGATCTTTAATGTGATATCCATTGTTATATTAGTTATAACAAAACTTCAAACTTATGAAGAAAGTTTATGGGAAAACCCTCTCAGAAGCAACTACGAGAGGAGGAGTACTAATTAATGGAGATCAACCAATGAGAATTGGCACTCCTTCCCACATATAGGTCTTCCAAGGACGACATAGGATTTTTTTTTCTTTATTTGGAGATCATCCAAGATAATTATAGGATCAATTTGATCTGGCCCCATAAATTCCTGACATTTTGGACATATATAGATGATTAGTTTCAAGGAGAATTCCTAATTTATTTTCTTTAGAGAGTTAATCTAGAGGATGGAAATGCTACAACATTCGTTTACTCTACCAAATATCAATAGTTGATTAGAGTATTTTGGCACTTACACATTACATGAATAATGATCTCCTACGTAGTTGCAAGAAATTTATGGATAAGCATGCATGAGAAATATGAGCTAAAATAGAAAGAAGCTAAGACGATTCTTGTATTATGTGATCGGCAAGTTATGGTTTACACTATGTGAGGGTCTTCCTGATTATTGTTGGTTACATATATTCATGTTAGATAGTGACAGAAGAGTTTCAAATTCCATTAATATATGTTCTCTACCTTGCCTAATCCCATGTGTTGGTCAAGAAAGAAGCATACAACTATCAGTTTTTAGACAGAGGAAGATTATAGGCATGAACATTTTTATTCAAGCCATTGCTTTTGAAACATTTTGTAGATATTAGTGCAATGTTCAACTTCCTATAGTGATATGATGTGTTAACCAAAATATACTCAAGTTTTATAGAGACTGAAGCTTAGAGACAACAAACCAAGCACATGTTTTCATGTCACATGCATCACATCAAAGAAAAATATGAATAAATGAGTAATTGATATCAAGTATTTCCATTATTTTGAGTATTATAGTACATATTCGCCAATATTTTCAAGCAACAAAGATTCAAATATTTGTGGAGCTCTTAGGAGTGAAGGACATAGGTTCTTAGTAGTTGGAATTTCGATAGTGTGGAGCGAGTGTACAGTCTCTTTTAACTCCTAATTACCTTTCACATTAATTATCAACCTGTGGACGACTTTTATTTCAAGAGGTAAATGGCCTGAGCGGCTATTTACTCAAGAGTAATGTTTTGGCAAGATGTTGATTAAAATGCAAAAGTAAATGAAAAGCCGGGACCTAATCGGGAACAACAAGAAACTAAATGTCTGTAGTAAATCATTCACTCAAACAACTTAACATCAACGAGGATACAAAGAGTAACAACTAATTCCTTCCGGATATTGATGCAATTGAAATCAAACCGAACAAGACAATCAACTGGGAACGAGGAAGCAATAACCAATGTTCTCTACAACTGGGAGTCCCGCTTTAAAGCAATTAAAAGGAAATCAAATTGAACTAAAGCCGCTATTGAAAGTAAACTGTGCACCCCAAAGCACTCTTGCAATGAATCAACAGAAATGAACAGAAAGCTTCATCTAACAAAAAATGATTTATTAATGAAGGAATAGCAATGCTAAAATACTAGAATTAAACAACAATCTTAAATGGAACCGAATGAAATAAAACTAAGTCATTGGGGAGAGACACGCGAATCATAAATGTAATCAATCAAGAACTCATCGCATGAACATTAACTACGCTTATTGAAGCAATGCTAACGTAGGAAGCTATAATTGAATAGTAACTTAATTGAACAACCATTGCAATTATAAAGAGAATTAAATGAACCATAAGATTAATTAGATAGCGCAAGATTAGATCGAATTATCGCATGACATTTCAAGTTATAATTAATAATTCTATCAATTACGCAATCCAATTATGATTTCAATATAACAAGGCATTCGCGAAATGTTCATAAACAAAGATTACCGAACAAAACAATTTAAAGAAATGAAAAGGAAATCAAACCATCACACGGCAAGAATTGTAAATATATACACATTGCCACAGCTAGCCGTATCTACCCGTAGGTCATTCTACGCTGTACGGACGCTCGCCGGGTTACTTCGTAATGAAAAAAAGAATGAACAAGAACTCCCCAAATCATGTATTAATCAGCAAATTGTGGAATCATTACAACAGCAAAGGCTCGAGAATTACAGCATGCAACAATCCCTATCCTATCATGAATAATCCACCATCATTCTTCATCATTTTTCCATCATTTTTCATCCCCCAAATCATCCCCATCTCTGATCTCCGTTTTCATTTAAATAGAGCTATAGTTACAATAAAGATAAGTATAACATGATTTATTACAAAACAATTGGTTTGCTTCTAACTATTTGATCAATAAGAACAAGGCGAATTTGGCTTTGCAACTCGAGAAGTGGAGGACTACGCAACAACAATTGGAAAATCATGCTCAAAGAACCCTGCGGTTCTCTCAGTACAAGCCGAATTTGGGCAAACCATTCTTCACTAAAGTTAATTTGGTCCGTTCTGGACAAAACCCATGTTCCGGATTTGCCAGATTCTGCTTCATTTGCTCGAAATTTCAACCGAAAACCGGCCACTTCTATTCCAAATAATTTCTCGAGTTGGTAATTCCTCCTTTAATGATCAAATCTTCAATCTGGAAATTATCTTGGAGGCTAAAAATTGTGAATAATGTTACAACTGATTTATTAAAACTATCATTGATAAAATCATGCATAATCATCAATTTATTAGAAATAAAGGAGACTAAATAATATTCATTCATAGAAGCATAAATCATCATAAAATGGATTTATATAATAAATTATAATAAATGACATGATGAAGAATGGTAGAAATGGGTGGAATAAGTGTTCAAAAGTGATAATAATAATGGCATATTAACGGCCCAACATACCCCTACACTCAATATGTTGCATGTCCTCATGCAACGAAAACTTGAATATATTGCATGTCCTCATGCAACCCAAAGACAAAAACCATGTGTTAACCAAGCAATAAAAATTTGAGAACAAATGAATGCTTCCTAATTAATGAATATTCAATTTTAGCAATCTTGATGAAGGCATAACAATTTTTACATTGACATTCAACTATATGTATGAAGTTGCAGCAAAATATGATATAAGTAACTGCAAACTTCATTAACCATTGAAAACTACAACCCACTTTTTGTTGAAATTTGGCAAGTAAATTTATAATATATGAATGCCTTTATGATCCAAAAATCAGACTGTTTTGATACATGGATCAGGAGATATAAACAAAATGACTGTAGCTGAGAGTGCATGATTTCCGAAATTTTATGAACCAATTTATCCTGAAATTGTCTGGGTTTGTATTAATGATATGTCTGTGTTTTCCAAAAATCACAAAAATTGAGTTCATATTATAGAAATCAATTTCTACACTGAAATTGTATGCCTTAAATGAGAAAGAAAATAGAAAACATCCATCATGAGTAGCACTTCCTCACCCTCTCTGAAAAATTAGCATGCCCTCATGCGATGCTAGAAAAAAATTGAGGTGGTTGCTACCAGCTGTTGAATTCTAGGCTTGGTGTAAAACAACATGGAATAAGGGAGGTGTTGAGAAGGAATAAGAATAGCAATGGATGATAAAGAATATGAATGACATGGTTATAAGAAAGAAATGAATGAAAGCGACACTCCCCCAAACTGAAAGATGATATGCCGCTGAAAAAGGGGAAGTGTTAAAGATGTGGAATGAAGGATGATAAATAATGCTCAAAATGGATTTCAGTAAATTCTCCTAAATTCGTAATAAATCAGAAAATTATGCTATTTTACCTCAAGTTTTACCTCCAAAAAGAAAAAATGGACCGAACATATATGGACCGGCATTTGTTGAAGCCGATGTAGTAAGTAGTTGGTGCCGAAAGTGATACAAAAGGTGGAATCCAGGTAAGCATATCATGTCTGAAGAATTGTTCACGTGCGCGAGCCTCTTCTGTGAAGTGCAATAGTGTGGTCATGCTATGAATGGAATTCTGCCCATACTTGTTGTTTTCCTACAAAGAAAGCACTATTTGGCATACAATGTTCTTGAATCCATAGTGTAAGCAATAGATAAGATGCATGCAAAAATTTCAATCAGATAAACTTATGTATACATGCAATACTAATATTTTGGCAAATCAACAAGTGATGGCAGAGTGCAGTAATCATATCGCATGCAATCCCATAATGCATACATTCCCCCCTCCAATTGGAAAAGGAATTCCATGACCATAAAGCATATGAGAGGTGTCGTGCTGATGGCAAGGCAAGGGAATGAACAATATAGCAGTGAATGAAGCAGAGTACACATATCAATGATAGGATAGCGGGAGTTATGGTTATAATGAGAGCAGAGTCTGTAAAGATAGTTATGAATAAGAGATAGGACGCTTTGAATTGATGATAGGTGATGAAAAAGAGAAAAAGAACAACAATATGCCAAAAGATGTTTTACCGATAGTATGTTAAAGCCGAAAATGACATTGATCATAAAACAATCATGCATAAAGACCAAAACAGGGAAAAGTTAAGGAAATAACTTCTCCGATAAAAAAATAATAAGAAAAGTGTATTATAGCAATAATTGACGATAAGATATAACTTCAATACCATAAGCAGAGTCTCTGCTACCAGCAGGCATCCATAGCCTTGACAGAGTTGCTTTTTAACCCATATGAGCCAGGATCCTCAATTTGTAGTTGGAGAATTCCATTGTTGTTCTACAGAAAAGATCAGTGTGTTGGCGTGGTAACCAGATAACCACACCGCCATTCACTGGGAGGTAGAAAAATTGATCAGGTCTGCTCATGATGAGACCTCCTGTTCCAAGGATATTGTGGCTATCCAATGGATCATAACCCTGGTGTGGTGGCCATAGTGGGAATGTCACTTCACTACAACCTTATGAACATGGTAGGCTGGCTCGGAATGAGACCCCATCCTCCATCTCGTGAACAAAATTTTTGTTGTTATTACACAATTTTAAGTGATAAAAAGAGGGAGGCTCGCACACCTTAAGAGCAGTGGATGGTGGAAGAAGTTGAACATGTCAATAGAAAAATTTCCCATAATCTCATTTATTATGGCATGCAGAAGATTATAACTAAGGGGTGGAACCAAAAGATGGTATTAAGATGATCAATCAATATCATGTTCAACAAAAAACAATGCAATAGCAGCAGTTAAGGCAAATAATTGTGTCCCTTTGAAAATAATCTATCATCAAGGAGCTGTTCTGTTAAATATCATAACGTGAATGATATTAACTCGCTTCAATAGAATCCATAATTCTTGTCCTTATAAAAATAGTGTACTTCATGCCATGAAGGGGAATTAGTAAAATGTGGTTGAGATGAACTAGGAATAGTCCCACAAGAGGAAGAAAATGTTGCCCTCAAAAATACTCCCAAAGGGTTGCTCTTTTGAAGGAACAGCAAAAACACTCAAAAAGTGGTGTTCCGTGTAGGGAACAGCAAAGGCAATGCACACCAAAAAGAAAAAATACACATAAAAAAATGTGAAAATGTAAAATGTCGTTCTCTTTGGAAAAAGGAACAAGAAAAACCAAAGTGTCGTTCCTTTTGAAAAGGAATAAAGAGAACGTTAAGTGCCATTCCTTTGGAAAAGGAACAAAGAAATGAAAAGTGTAAGGTTGTTCCATTCGAAAGGAACATCAAAACGTGAAAGTGTAAGGGGTTATTCCATTCGAAAGGAACAAAGCGAAAAATGGACAGGTAATAAATGCAAATGTGAAAAAAAACAAATTCGTTGTTCACGGTATTGATGCTGAGGATGAGTTACACTTTGAATGAAGCAACACCTGAAACATAAAATATAAGAGAAATTAGAAAAGAAACAACATTTTAAAAAACAATATGTCAATTAAGTTACAACAGCTATGATATTATGTAAAAAAAATGATCTTTTTGAAGAATGTTTTCGCAGCAGTGACAAGACATGAATCTTCAAATCGAAATCAATTGTTCATTT
The DNA here is from genome assembly GCA_034641835.2 of Pinus albicaulis. Classification (NCBI taxonomy): domain Eukaryota; kingdom Viridiplantae; phylum Streptophyta; class Pinopsida; order Pinales; family Pinaceae; genus Pinus; species Pinus albicaulis. The sequence goes on from CM076578.1 coordinate 318,239,653, forward strand.
CTTCTATTATGAATCCGTTGGGTAATGACTTAGATGAAATGCCTTTGTTTCGTTAAATTTTTTTTCAAGAATCACTCGTCCATAAATGGACCTTCTTTATTTTCCCAGGACCTGCTAAAAAGCGAGTGTCTACCTGCAATGAAACATTAAATCATGGAGAAAGAGAGGTGATCGGGCTCCCCTAATCCAAGAATGATGCAAAAAACAGCAAGTAGTTACTCTATATAACAAATCCATTGAGAAAATAACAAAGTAAAATTTATTTGTCACCTGCGGAAGAGCAGTGGTCGACCATACTATCCAGCAGTGTTTAATCACAACTTCTTTGTTTTTCATCGAAATTGAGTGATTCCAAAGCCAAATGAGAGCTAATTCAAAGTTTTATCTCTAGTGGCAACAGGTTTTAAAAATTCAATGCTATGATATGTCAATTTTAGTTAGACAACCTGTATAACATAGTCATTTTCAATTACCCACCTTGGGATCAAACAAGCACGTTTAAGCGTAACTCTTTCGCTTGATGTCGTATTCCGAATGATTCAAATTGGAAATGAAATTAGATTCATTTATTTATCTCCAATAGAAATAGTTTTTGAAGATAAGAAGAATTGATGGGTCAAATACGCTAATTAACGTCCGAGAAAACAGAGTTTCAAGAGTGTTGATTTACGATAAGCAGTCAGTATTTTGGTCATAAATTCCTCATACGATCCCAAAATTGAGTGATTCAAATTTCATTGTAAACTAGATTCATAGAGGAATCTACATAGAATTTTTTTTTTAAAATATAGTCATTTAGGCTTCCAAAAACTGACTGTTCCAACTCTGTTTCTGAGCTGCCTACTAGATGCCTTGTCAATGTTTTGGTTCTAGATTTTTCGTTTCAAATCCAAATAGAGTGATTCAAATTGGGTTGGAAAGTAGACATCAAGGGATACTTAGGATAGAAACAGGTTTTAAAAATATTCACTTTTGGTCTCTCAAAATATGACTGTCCCAAATCTGTTTTCAGAAATTTCATCAAGCCCACAAGCCAAAAAAAATGATATTCACGCAATTTTTCCATATTGGTGATAAAAATAAATATAAGTGTTTTTAGAATTGTTATTTTCAATATAATGCATATACATACACAAATAAATTAAAATATTTATCATTGATGTTGATTTCCACAGCGTGTTGCAACAAAAACAACTATTTTTACAAAAAAAACAAAAAAATCTATTTATTTTATTTCCTTATTTATTTTATTTTTTCACTAACCTAATTTGATTTGGAAAATGAATATGATTACGTATAAGAGTATTTACAGTGTAACCATTTTTGAAATAAGGCTTCCATTATGTACATACCCAAATTTGAAAAATGCATGTTAATAAAAACTAGGGTATGAGAAGCCAACTTCCCTTGAAAAGATGTTGTCAAAAATTATTGAAGTATAGAGTGATGATGCAAAAAAGTGATGGAATGAAACCAATCTTCAATATATCCTTTACTTTCTTGATTTCCCATAGCCATCATATCATGAAGTTCTTGAGATTTTAAAATGACTTGTTGATGCATACTAAAAGAAACCTCATTTTCTTCCATAGCTTCTACAATTTTGGAATTTGAAACATTCTGAATCTCATTGTAAGTTTTCTCCATTGGTGCATGTGAGATAGAATGCGTGGGAAGGATGGGTAAATTTTGCAGTTCAACATTGTAAGCATGTTGTACTGGTTTATTGTGGTGAGGGTGTGGAATAAGTTGAGCAGGAAATTGTGTATGGAATGGAGCATTGTGATGATGTGGTTGGTTGGGTTGAGTGGATAAATTTGATATGCAAGCAAGATGTTAGGATGTTGTGAAAGAGCTGGTGGAGAATATGGAGAATGTGCTTGTGCTACAAGATGAGGGAGAGTAGTCATGCAATCAAAAGGTGAACCATGCCAAACTTGTAGATAAGATTGGTGGTTATATTGAAATTGATATGGCTGCCCTAGAACATGAGTATTCCATAATGGATTATGCAAGTAAGAGAATGGAGAAGAAGTGTTTTGAACCATACCTGTAGGCCATGATTTCCATGGTTTTGACCTTGTTGCAGCTTCATCACCTCTTTGATATGATAATTCCATCCTAGATAAGGAAGAGTAACCATCTATGGGCTGCTCCTTTCGGTCATGAGGGAAAAACACTTCATCAAATTCTTCATTTTTATAAACCTGCAAAACGTCCAATTTTGAGCTTAGAGAGCTAATAAAATCAACTTTAAAATTTTCAAATAAGTCATTGATTTCAGCTCTTATGTCTCCTATTCTTGTAGCATATTTGGAAAAGAAAGAACAAACATCTCTAGAATTCTTACCAGCCTTGGAGATTCCTCTTGAATACCTTATGCACAACTCACAAACATCATCATATGATAACTGAAAAACATCACCTTTTCCTATCAGATTTAAGAGTTCTAAAAATCCATCTTTGATTCCTTTAAGAATGAGTGTTTTTAAGATCTCTTTTTCCAAATGCTTATGCTTTGATTATTGAAGGTTATAATGAAATCGATCTACATAGTCCTCCAAACTTTCATCTTCCCCTTGTATCATACCGAAAATATCTTCATTGGATTTGCAATAGTCTTGGTACTTCTCCAAGAATATGTTCTTCATGTCCTCCCATGATTGAATGCAATTCCCACCTAGGCTCATGAACCATCGGAGAGCTGCTCCTTTTAGAGTAAGAGGAAAAACTTTCAATCTTTGATCATTAGTACAATAATCATATCCTCTACAAAGTATTTCGAACTCAAATAAGAATGTATCTGGATCTTCATTTGCTAAACCATGAAAATTTGGTAAAGATGGGGGAATTATGTGCATTTGTATCATTCCTCCTAGATCTTTGATAGGAAATTCAAAAGTAGAAACGTGAGCCATTTCTTACCATAATATAAGATGTTTTTCATGTGTTTCTTCGAGGCTTCTTCTTCAAATGTTCCTGTCAATTAGTTAGTGAAATGGGTGGTGCTTACATCACCACTTGAGTGAAATCATGTGATTCGTTTTTTTTTTTTTTAAATTTCTATATTTTTTCTAGTCATTCACACAAAAATTCAAACATCTATTTCTACACAAAAAATTAACAAATCTGCCGGGAAGCGGGCAGGGGAGCAGGGCTGTTATATGCTCCGTACGCAGGTTCTTACCTTCCGTTTTTAATACCCAATTCTCTCCTAACATGCACTCATTAGATGCACACTACTCTTTAAAAATGGCTACACTCTCCCCGGCAACGGCGCCAAAATGTGGAGCGATAAAAAGGGTCTTTTTAACTCCTAATTACCTTCACATTAATTATCAACCCAGGGACGACTTTTTATTTCAAGAGTGTACTCAGACTGAGGCGGCTATTTACTCAAGAGTAATGTTTTGCAGTATAGTGCTTAAAATGCAAAAGTAAATGAAAGCTGGAAACAAAATCTAATTGGAACAGCAAGAAACTGAAATATTCTAAACTAAATCATTCACTCAAACAACCATCAATCGAGGATACAATAGCAATAACTCATTCCTCTGGATATTTGATGCAATTGAAATCAAACCGGAACAAGACAATCAATCTAGGAACGAGGAAGCAATAACCAATGTTCTCTACAAGCTGAGAGTCCTCGCTTTAAAGCAATTAAAAGGAAATAGAAATTAAACTAAAGCTCATATTGAAAGTAAACTAGGAAAACTTTAAAAGAAAACTTTGCAATTAATCAACCAAACTAAACAACTATGTAAATCGACAACAAACTTATAATTAAAGGAATTAAACAACGAATCATATTTAATAAATCTGAACAGCAAACTCTAATTAGTGGAATCGAATAACCAACAATCTGAAATGAACAGCGAAGCTTTACATATGAAATGAACATCATAACAATATAAGTTGAAAAGGATAATAATCTCTGTTATGATGGACAAGAACAGCCACACGATTCAATCTCGACTTGTGCAATAAAATAATTCCATAAAATATTCTAACATCACACTATAAAAACATGAAACTGTAAAATAATGCAATTCAAAAGAATAGGAAATAAATCAAACCATCACACAACAACAATTGTAAATATATGATACACAGTAGCAGCAGCGTACTCCACCAGAGGCTGGGCCCTTAGCCGCCAGCGGACGCTGCTGGGTTACTTCAGAATGAAAAGAATGAACAGCAACTCCCAAATCTTGTATTAATCAGCAAATTGTGGAATCATTACAACGGCAAAGGCTTGAGAATTACAGCATGCAACAATCCCTATCCTATCATGAATAATCCACCATCATTCTTCATCATTTTTCCATCATTTTTCATCCCCCAAATCATCCCCAAAATCCCATCTCTGATCTCTGTTTTCATTTAAATAGAGAGAGATCAGAGAGAAGTTACAATAAAGATAAGTATAACATGATTTCTATTACGAAATTGGTTTGCTTCTAACCATTTGATCAACAAGAACAAGGCGAATTTGGCTTTGCAGCTGAGATTTGGAGGACGGCCGCAACAACAAATCTCAGAAAATCGTGCTCAAAGAACCCTGCGTTTCTCTCAATAAAAGCCGAATTTGGGCAACCGTTCTTTGAAATAGTTAATTGGGTCCGTTTCCGACAAAACCCATGTTCCGATTTTCCAGATTCTCGCTCATTTGCTCGAAATCTCAACCGCAAAAACCGTCACTTCTCTATTCCAAATGAATCGAGTTGGCTCTTTCGAATGATCAAATCTTCAATCTGGAAAATATATTGGAGGCTAAAATGATGAGTGATATTACAAAATATATTAATAAACCATCATTGATAAAATTATGCATAATAATCATCAATTTATTAAAAATAAAGGAGAAGAAATAATATTCAGCCATAAGAGCATAAATCATTATAAAATGGATTTACATGATAAATTATAATAAATGATATGATGAAGAACAATAGAAATGGGTGGAATAAGTGTTCAAAAGTGATAATAATAATGGCATATATTAATGTACCTCAACAGAATCAGTCACCCCGGCTAGGGGGTCTGGGGGCCATGTTGGGTATGTGTTATATTCTTTCCATGACTAGACGCACGTGTTGTACGTTGCGTCGGGTGTAGGAGGGGGGTCACAAGGGGGGGGGGGCAGCCCCCCCTGTCGGGGTCCGGGGCAGCGCCCCAAAAAAAATTGTTTTGGTGTGCGGACCCACCCATGTTTTGTGCATGAGTTTGCACATGGTTTTGGGGTACAATGGTTTTCGACCCCTGGTATTTTGTAGATCTGGTTAAGGGAACTACGGTTATGTTCTAATCCAGGGTTAATGGATTGGGGTTTATGTATGCTTTGGCATGTATATATATGTGCTAAACACTAAAAGGAACATAATGAAAAATCAAGTTGGTCGTCTCGATTTGGGATCCAGGGGAAAATCTCTGTGTTTATCTGTTTTATGTTTTATGCTCTTGCTATTGTTTATTTTCTGTTATAATATTCGTGTGTAGATAATTTTTGTTCAAGGTTAAAACCTACATTTGGTATCAGAGTTGTTTCAGCTTCAAGGGGATGCCTTTGCTGCTGAGGGTTTTTTCTCAGGCTTGAGGTAGACCCTATTCAATGGGAGATCTGCGGGATCGATTCTTGCGATGAAAGAAGATGGCGAGGAGCAGAAAGATAGAGATCGAGAAATTTAATGGTCAGAGTTTTGAGTTGTGGAAGCTCAGTGGATCGCGATAGATCCAGGTACTAAACCAATGGCAATGTCAGATGAAGACTGGAAGAAACTGGATCGGAAGGCTAAGAGCACAAATACAGCTGTGTGTCTCGTATCTCAAGATTTAAGGAATGTATTTGGAGAAGCTACGCGAAGAATTTGTGGGAAAAATTTTGGACTTTGTACCAATCTAAATCTCTCCGGTGAATAAGTTGTTCCCCGCAGAAAAGTCGTATAACCCGAGGATGAAGGATGGAGAGTCGGTGGCAGAGCATCTGAACGCCTTCAATACTGTGGTAAGTCAGTTGTCATCGGTTGATATTAAAATCTCAGATGAAGATAAGTGCATCAGTTTGTTGTGTTCTCTACTAGACTCGTGGGATAATCTGGTTATTGAAATAGGTAGCAATACAACTACCTTGAATTTTGATGACATTGTCTCAACCTTACTGTTAGAGGAAATGAGATGGAGAAATATGGAGGGTCAGAATGGAGATGCCTTATATGTATGAGGAAGGTCCTAGAACAGAAACAAGAATAAGGTTTCGAGTGGGAGATCTAAATCTAGAGGGAGATATAAATCTCCGGGAAATTTTGTAAAGGTGTGCTTGAAATGCGAAAAGGAAGGACACTACAAAAGGACTAGTGCAGATCTAAAGCTCCTGAGAAAGGAAAGGGATCTCATGATGCTCCTTCTGCAGAAGCAAAAACCATCTTGGATGAAGGTGGGGATGTGTATTTGGCTTCTTCTTCAAATACACATGTAAATCATGAGTCATGGTTGATTAACTCGAGTGCATCCTTTCACTTCACTCCCCATAGGGAGTGGTTCTACGAGTATGAGAAATATGATGGCAGTGATGTCTTCTTAGGTGATGATAGGAAGGCCAGAATCGCCGGACATGGAAAAGCAAAGCTGAAGCTACAAGGTGGAAGGAATAGAACACTTCCTGGTGTTCTGCATATTCCTACATTAGCCAGAAATTTGATTTCTGTAAGCAAGATGGATGATGCAGGTGTAGAAACAATGTTCGAGAAAGATACTTGTAAGATGGTTTGGGGAGCACTGGTATTAATGCGAGGAGTTCGCATTGGAACTACGTACAAGCTTCATGGTAGCACTGTTATTGATGGGTGCAACAATTATGTGGTTCCCGAAAGCGGAGTGGAAAGCCTAGCGGTCTCTGGAGAAAAGACCATGCTATGGCATCAAATGCTTGGATATATTGGAGAGAAGGGCCTTTGAATACTGCATGGAAATGGTATGGTAGAAGGTATGTCTAATTGCTCTTTGGATTTCGATTTCTGTGAACATTGTGTATATGGGAAGCAGAATCGGGTGAGTTTTCCTTCGGGTGCTAAGAGGGTGAACGAGTTATTAGAACTTGTGCACAGTGATGTGTTTGGTTCTGTGTCTGTTCCATCACTGGGAAAGTATGTGTACTATGTTTCATTCATAGATGAATTCTCAAGGAATACATGGATATATTTCTTGAGGAATAAATCTGAAGTATTTGAAAAATTTAAATAATTTAAGGCACTGGTGCAAAACCAGACAGAGAAGAAGATAAAGGCACTAAGGACAGATAATGGTGGGGAGTTCTGCAAGAAGGAATTTGAAGAGTTCCGTAAGAAGTGTGGTATAGCACGGAAGAAGACCACTCCATACACACCTCAACAAAACGGAGCTGCAGAAAGAATGAACAGAACGCTGATGGAAAAGGAAAGAAGCATGCTCAGTGGTATGGGGTTAGGACAAGAATTATGGGCAGAGGCAGTGGAGACTGCATGTTACTTAGTTAACAGATCACCTTCATCAGCGTTGGAGGATAATACTCCACATGAAGTATGGAATGGTAAGAAACCTTCTCTTTCACATCTAATGGTATTTGGATGTGATGCATATGTACATGTTCCAAAGGGGAAAAGGACCAGGTTGGATAATAAATCTAAAAGGTGCATATTTATGGGGTATAAGGATGGCTTAAAGGGTTACAAGATTTGGAACCCGTAAACAACTGTGGTTGGGGCATGTACCGAGATGTTTCTTTTAGAGAGGTGAAAGATGTTGTTAAACATGAACTCATACCAAAGGAACCTGAGAAGATAGAGTTTGAACTAAAGGAGGATGAATCAGACTCTACAACATAAGAAGACTCAGAAAAGGAAGAGCCACAAACTCCAGCTGTGAGAAGATCAACTCGGGAAAGAAGGCAACTAGAAAGGTATAGTCCATCTGCTTTCTGTTCAGGTTTTGCCTTAACTATAACTGATGATGATCCCAGAACTGTTAGGGAGGCTGTAGATTCAGAGGATGGAAAACTATGGAAGGAGGCCATGGTTGATGAAATGACATCCCTGTACAAAAATGAGGCATGGGATCTGGTGGAGTTTTCGGCTGGAAGGTGCCCATCAGAGAAAATTTATGTTTAAGAAGAAGATGAGCGTAGAAGGCAAGGTGGAGAAATACAAAGCTCGGTTGGTAGAAAAAGGTTATTCCCAGCTGCAGGGAATTGATTTTGGTGATATTTTTTCTCCTATTGCCAAGGTTACTTCTATTAGATTACTTTTATCAGTTTTTGTTGCATTTGATTTTGAGAGAGAACAGATGGATGTGAAGATAGCATTTCTTCACGGGGATATCACTTTGTTTATTTTAAATTAATTGGTGACCGTGTTATTTATTTGGTCTTGTATGTGGATGATATGTTGTTGATTAGAAATGACAAAGAAATTATCCAAGATTTGAAGACCCAACTGTTCTCCAAATTCGACAAGAAGGATCTTGGTGCTGCAAACTATATTTTGGGCATGGAAATTAAGAGAGATTGGGCAAATAGGAAGCTCTGGTTAAACTAGAGGAATTATGTCGAGACTATATTGCAGTGGTTCAATATGCAGGATAGTAAATCAGTGAATGTTCCTATTCCTGTAGGTGTAAATTTGTCTGCTGAATAGTGTCCCAAGACACAAGAGGAAGAGGAGGATATGTCCCGTGTTCCATATGAAAGTGCAGTGGGTAGCCTGATGTATGCAATGGTTTGTACTAGACCAGACATTACACATGCAGTGGGAGTATTGAGCGGGTTTATGTCAAACCCAGGGAAGGAGCATTGGACAACAGTGAAGCGGGTTTTCAGATATTTATGTGGCACTAGTGATTATGGCTTGTGCTACAAGGCAAGACCAGGATCGGAAAGAATGTTGGACCTTCTCCATAAAGATGCAAGCGGGGTGAAGTCGGCGAAGTCTCGACCAAAGAAGATCTACAAGTGGGTATGTGTTTAGCTTACTATTTGGAGGCTTGTGATCCATTGGATAGTAGAGACGGTAAGGCGTGGCTCTTTCAACCTCTGAAGGCAGGAATACATAGCAGCCACTCATGCAAGAAAGGAAGTAATTTGGTTGCAGAGATTGTGTTCAAGTATGGGGTTGGTACAAAAGCTATAAGGATAGACTGTGATAGCCAAAGTGCAATTTTCTTGGCTAAGAACCCTGCTTACCATTCAAAGACAAAGCACATTGATGTTCAATATCACTTTGTTACATATATGGTTGAGGCTAAAAGGGTGTTGTTGGTAAAGGTGGACACCTTGAAGAATGTTGCAGATACATTGACGAAGTCTGTGAGCACTAAAAATTTCTCTTGGTGTAGAGAAACAATGTGTGTTGAAGAATTGACCCAATGACTAAGCTCTCTTGTGGCCCCATGTGGAAAGAAAACAACAAGTGGGAAAATGTTGGGTATGTGTTATATTCTTTCCACGACTAGCCCCACGCACTGTATGATGCGCCGGGCACAGCAGGGGGGGTCACAAGCGGGGAGGCAGCCCCCACTGTTGGGGTTCGGGGTAGCGCCCCGGCGAAAATTGTTTTGGTGTGCAGACCCACTCCTAGGCGGACCAACCCATGTTTTGTGCATGAGTTTGCACATGGTTTTGGGGTACAATGGTTTTTGGCCCCTGGTATTTTGTAGATCTAGTCAAGGGAACTACGGTTATGTTCTAATCCAGGGTTAATGGATTGGGGTTTATGTATGCTTCGGCATGTATATATATGTGTTGTAACACTAAAAGGAATATAATGAAAATCAAGCTGGTCGTCCCAATTTGGGATCCAGGGGAAAATCTCCGTGTTTATCTGTTTTATGTTTTATGCTCTTGCTATTGTTTATTTTCTGTTATAAGATTCATGTGTAGATAATTTCTGTTGAGGGTTAAAACCTACATCAGAGCTATTTTGAGGGTCGTGCCCGTTGTTGATCAAAATCCGAAGCTGGTTTGACTGCATGCGAATGTTTTTTTGTAGATATATTATTTCTAAACATTTTTGGGCTTGGAGAACTGCTCAGTTGTGTCTAGAGCATCTGTTACAGTGAGGAACACCTTTGGTTTCATGCGAAAAGGTTCCAGTTGCCCAATTTATGATAGTTTAGATTTGAAGGTATAAAGCATCTATTTTGCAGTTATATTTGTTAATAGTTCTGCTTATTTCGGTTTTTTTCTATTTATTTTCGGTATTAAGATTTTATTTATTTGCTGTATCTATACCCTCTTCTCTATGTATGCCCTTTTCTATGCGTTGCGCGCCATCTTGGCAAATCAGAAACAGGAAAAAGGGATTTTTTTTGGTACGTATTCTCTTTCCCCGCATCTTTGTGTGATCTCGAGAAATCAGAAATAGTGAAAAAAATGATAGTTGCCGGTAAGGGTAACCAAAAATCTAACATTATGCCATAAGGCTTTGCATTTCGTTTTTTTTTTTTTTCTCATTTTTTGCTCATTTTTTGTGTGCAAGAAAAGGCATGCACACCGAAGAGTTAAAAAAAAAAAAAAAAAAAAAAAAAAACAATAACATACAATAACATGATCCTTTTACTATCTCACTTGGTGAGGGGTTAGTTTATGAAAATAGAGGTATTGGGTTCAAGTCTCCTTCTCAAGATTATTTTGTAAAAAAAATTTGTTCAAAGGGGCAGAATTATTTTTTAAAAAGCCGCACTTCATCCCGTTCCCATAACTATTCAGCATCTACAACTCAGATTTTTCAAAATGCATAACTTCTTCATCTGGAAGTAGTTTTTCGAGCCATTTTTTTTTTTTAATGGCCTAATTTTTTGACATATTTCCATTGGAGTAGTTAGTTTTAGCTTTTCTCAGCTTTGTTTAAAAAAAAAAAATGGAAATTTCATGCCCGGTTATTCTTAACAGCACCAATTATTTCCAATGGCTACCTCACATGGTAGATTTACTTAGAAGTAAAGGGATTTATAGAATAGCCACAGGACAATAAACTAAACCTTACGATGATGATAAAGCTGCTAAATGGGAAAATAAACAAGATCAAGCACGAGGGTTGATAGGAATGTCCATTGCTCAAGATCTTTGATTTCATATCCTTGACATTGACACCCCTAATGAAGCCCTGGAAAAGCTAAAAACTATTTTTGGCATTCAAACTCAAATCAGGGCCCACCAGCTTGAAAATGAGTTGCTTACTTTGGACCCCCAGTAATTTCTCCTCCATTGAAGATTTTTTTTCCAAATTCAAGACCCTCATAATTCTTTTAGAAGGTTGTAAGATCAAAAAGGACGATGGTAACCTCATCTATTGCATTCTTGCTAAGCTTGGTCCTGCACACTCTGTATTTTTTTATGCCTTCCATTCCACTAGAGAAGCCATTATTTCTTCAGGAACCACCTACAAGAATCCCTCTTTTGATGCCTTTTCCAATTCTTTGATAAGATAACAAGAAAAAATTTTACACCTTGGTCTTATCACTGCTGGAAACACTTCTAAGAAATCCTTAGCAGCCCAACAACAACCATATCAAAAGAATCCCAAGAAGTCGTATCCTAAAAAATATTGTCCTAAACCAAACAAGGGCCCTAAGAAATTTTAGCCGCAAACGGAAAAATCAAATCACCAAAATAATAAGGCAAATCAAAACAAAGGGAAGAAGACAGATAGACATTGCAACTTTTGCAATCGGGATGTCCATATAGAGTCCAAATGTTTTAAGAATATGGAAGCCTTAGAAGCAGAAATGAATAAGCACAACATCAATTTGGAGCACTCTTCACCTTCATCTTCAGGCATGGCACTTTCTGCTTGTGGTTGTCAACCATCAAGATCTGGTTATGTATTAAATGTATCTTCTTCTTCTCCTTCTCATGAGTGGCTCATTTATTCTAGAGCTTCTTACCACATGGCTAAAAATAAATCCATGTTTTCTTCTTTAAATGATTGTAACACCAAACATATTTATGTTGGTAATGATAGATCTCTTAGTGTTGTAGGATTTGGAACCATTCATCTAGATAATGGTCAATTTAATGATGTACTATGTGTTCCTACCTTGTCATGCAACCTTCTATCTGTTTATCAGATAACTCATTCGGGTGAAGGGAAAATAATAGAATTCTCACCTCATGATGTTGTAATCAAGGACCTCAAAGATCCTAAACATATTTTAGCTACTGGAATTGTTGATGATTCCACAAAGTTGTATAAGTTTGAAAACTTTGGTCATCATTTCTTCCCTTTGTTTTTGTTGCTCATAATGATGATGTGAGCAAACTTTGGCATGAACGATTTGGTCACTTAAACTATCACTCTCTTCAAAATATATGTAAGGAAAATATGGTGATGGGCCTTCCTATGGTATCTTGCCGAGATGGTGTTTTCTCTGGATGTGTACTCGAAAAACATCATCGGGATAGTTTTGACAAAATTGCCTCTTGGCACGCTTCAGCCCCTTCGCAGCTTGTGGACAGTGATTTATGTGGTCCACTTCCTGTTGTTTATTTCTCTAGTTGCAAGTACTTCTTAACTTTCATTGATGATTTTTCCAGACGCACTTGGGTATATTTCTTAAAACTCAAGAGTGAAGTTTTAAACATGTTCTTGTCCTTTAAGGACTTTGTTGAGAAACAATCTGGACATCAAATTATTAAGTTAAGATCAGACAATGGCGGAGAATATGTTAACAACAAATTTATCAACTTCTACACTGAGCGTGGCATTCAATTGCAACATACTATTCTATATAGTCCACAAAAAATGGTGTAGCTGAAAGAAAGAATCACACCTTAAAAGAAATGGCTAATTGTATGCTTCAATCTAAAGGACTCGGTCTCAATTTTTGGGCAGAAGCCATTAAATGTGAAAATTACATAGTAAATCGAACTCCTACTAAGGTTTTAAAGAATATAACTCCAGAAGAATCTTGGAGCTCAATCAAACCCGATGTAAGTCACTTTGGAAGTGATGCTTGGGCACATATTCTAGATGAGAAACATAAAGCTTTAGAACCTAAGATTGAAAAATGTATTTTTGTTGGATAGTCTAAAGATGTCAAAGGATATAGAATTCTTCAGAAAAAATCAAAAAATATAGTCATTATAAGAGATGTAAATTTTGATGAGAATATATCGAACCGTGAGCCTAGTTTGGCGGGTGTGCCACCTTTGGCCTGCGAGCCTGATTCGACATATGTGCCACCTCTCTTTCTCTCTTCTATTTTTAATACCATTCCTTCTAGCTCAGATGATGACAGCGAGGATGAAAATCCTCCTCCACCTCATGAAATTGTTCCTTATACTCCATCACTTCCAAGATGGGTCCGCTCTACTCGGGATGCAGTAGGTTCTCTTGCAGGCGACCCTGCCGATCGACAATGTACATGTTCTAGCTTCTTCCCTATTGGCTCAAGTTCCAGAAAATCCTGATGCAGAAACCTTTGAAGAAGCCTCTAGTCATCCAGCTTCGGATGAAGCTACAAATGAATAATATTGTTCCTTATTAGCGAATGATACTTGGGATCTTTTTCCTCTTCCAAAAGGAAGAAAAATTGTCAAATGCAGTTGGGTTTACAAAACAAAGTTTGGACCAGATGGAAAAGTGGATAGACATAAAACTCGTCTTGTCGCTAAAGGATTTTCACAAGTTGAAGGAATTGAATATACTGAAACCTTCTCCCCTATTGCAAAAATTAATTCTATCTGCCTTGTTCTTTCCCTTGCTGCTTCCTTTAAATTGGAATTCCATCAGATGGATGTTAAATCTACCTTCTTACATGGAGATTTACATGAAGAAATATACATAGAAAAACCCCCTGGCTTTATCCAAAATGACTCTAGCCTTGTTTTTCACTTTAGGAAGTCTCTCTATGGTCTCAAACAAGCTCCTCGGGCTTGGTATGCCAAAATGGATATATTTCTATTAGATAATGGCCTTTCTAGGTGTCATTCTGACAACGCTGTCTACACCAAGAAAGTGGGTAAGTCCTTCACCATCCTTGTTCTTTATGTTGATGATATTATCCTTACTGGTAGTGATCCAAACCATATAAACCATGTGAAGTCTAGCTTCAAAAAGAAGTTTTAAATGACAGACTTAGGACACTTGCATTATTTCCTTGGTCTTCAAGTCTTGCAATCCAAGGAAGGCATTACCCTCTCTCAGTCCAAGTATGCATGTGATCTTCTACACCACTTTCACATGGAATACTGTAAGCCAGCCCCTTCTCCCTTTTAGTCTGGAATCAAGCTTTCAGTCACTTGTACTACCCCTGAAGTTGATGCTACCTTATATCATCAACTTGTTGGTAAAATTATGTATCTAATACACACCTGTCCTGACCTTTCCTTTGTCGTTGGTCTTGTCGCTCGGTTTATGCACCAACCTCATGAAAGTCACTAGAAAGAAGCTAAAAGAATACTTCGATATATTCAAGGTACAATTCAGTTTGGGATTCATTACAGTGCAGGAGCATATCCATTGTTGATTGGTTTCACTGATTCTGATTTGGCTGGTGACCCTGATGATCAAAAGTCTACTGCAGGATATGTATTCACTCTTTGTTTAGGAACTATTACTTGGTCTTGTAAGAAACAAAGTGCCATCTCTCTTTCTTCATCAGAAGCAGAGTATCATGGTGCAGTTGAAGCCAGCAAGGAAGCCATGTGGCTTCATCAGATTCTGTCAAAATTTTGTCTTCATCAACAACATCCAACTACACTTTGGTGTGATAATCAGAGTGCCATTCAACTATGTAAATATCCAGTTAATAATCAGCGTATGAAACACATTTAAATCCACATACACTTCATCAGAAAGCTCATTCATGATCATGTTCTTGAAGTGCGGTATTGTCCAACCAATGATCAAGTAGCCGATATCTTTACAAAGGCTCTCACAGAAGTGAAGTTTACCAAACTTCGATCCATGCTTGGAGTTCAGGAAAGTTTTCATTAAGGGGAGATAGCTCTAATGCCTCCTTCCTTCTCCTATTGTGTCACTTTTTTAAATCCTTCAATCCTATCCCAATTTGTTCTTAAGGGGGGATGTTAGGATATTTCGACAAATAGGAAATAGGCTCCTTTTGTGTCACCTTTGTCAATGCTTCAATCCTATCCAAATTTGTTCTTAAGGGGGGATGTTAGGATATTTCGACACATAGGAAATAGTTAAGAATAACTTAGTCTTGTGTAGAGTTAGGTAAAGTGTGTTTCTTTACCATGTACATTTGTAGTGATCCTATGATTACCTCTCACCTCGGTATTAACAACACTTGATCCATGGCTTAATACCTGATTGGTCCATGATCGCTATTTAAATAGCATGGAAGGTCATTTTTTTAGTAACCATTTATGAGAGAAACATATGTAACTTTTATTTTTATATTAATAAATTTCCTGAAGTGGCCGCGTTGGCTCAAGCCGTGGATTGTTTCCCTCTTTGAGGGTTTTAACCACGTGACTATACTGGTGTATTGATTTGTGATCTTTTTATGACCGGTGACCTTTGGTTCTTGATCTAAGGAAATTACCCTGTAAATTCCTACACCTTGTTCTCATAAATCATAATAGAACAGATCCAGATCACATCAAATATCAACAATACTTCGCATATATATTAATACCAGAATCTTCTTACAATCCCAAAATACCGCCTACGCACACAGATAGCAGGGTCCGCACACAATAGGACTGAGGAGCTCCGCGCACACAACCAATAGGAGTCCTTCCCAAAAACCCAACAATAGATCTAATAGTTCGTGCTTAACATCAATCTCCAGTCTTTTCTACCTATGACTCAAAAAAGGTTCATCTATTTATACTGATTTAGCCTATGCATACAATGGTCCGAAAACCATGGTTTATGGACTCTTGGTCTACCCTTGACACATTACAATGAATTAGGGGCTTTTACCCACCCCAAAACCCCTGCATTAGACTAGTTATTACAAAAAATATACAAAAATGGAAAAAATTTGCAGCTTAAGGAGACCCTGTTCCAATAGTACCCCAACACAATTTCGTGACTCATCTTGAGTCACTGTGATGGCGGGGTCTCCACCTGTGCTTGAAACAATCTGATCGCCTCGGCTAATGGATGAAACATGCCTTCACTCTGAGCAACATCATTCTATGCAGTGTCGACAAAATTTTCCGAAATAGGACCTTCCATTGCAGTGGTGACACTCTCCAAAGTCTGGTTTAGCTGCTTAACCATGAAATCAACATCTTGTGAAAGCCTGAGGGCCTTAGTAGCACAAGGCTTTAGGTGGTCGCCGAGGACCTTCTTTTTCTCCCGAAGTTCATCAATATCAGCTTGGAGGGTGTGACTGGTGCATAATTGTGTCAAATGGTGAGGAGGAACTAAAGTGGGCAGGGTGGCTTCTAACGTCTTGAACTCTTCCTCTTTCTGCCGCAAGTCCTAGTTGATGCCTTGCAAGATCAGGTCCCGCTGGACCTTGGTCCATAGCTGCATGGTTTTTTCTAGTAATTGGGCACACTGCGTGATTTTCCCTGTAATGACGTTCGTAGCTGTGGTGACCAGCACAATTCGCTGGGCCCGTACCTCTGGGGGTGTTTTGGGGTCAACTTAGCCTGCAGATCGACGATCTGCTACTCCATCCGTGTCTTGACCACCTGAACTTCCTCCCTAGAGGCCTTCAGTGTTGTGACCAACCTTTCAACCTTAGCCTGTGGGGTGTTTACGGTCGGGATCTCTATGGTAAACTCTGCGCAAAGTTGGTGAATCATGTTTTTGAGCTTTGTTTGCTTCGCAGAGGCGAGGCATACTTTTCTCAGCGTACCCCTGCATTCCTAGTGCATCCCTGCACTTTGAGCATACCTCTTGTGCTCCTATTGCACCATATGTGGGTTGAGTCTATTAATTCTAACTTTATTTCCACGTCTCCAACGCACTTTCCCAGGCTTCCAATCCTACGGCTTCCTCCTACGTGAAGCATGGTACCTGCTGTGCTTACCTTCCTTGGTGGTGCTAGCTCAATTTATACAGCTAATATACACATATAGTCATTTGATCAGATATGGTTTGAGCCGAATACCATTTATGTAGTCAGGTAGCATGTCGCCGCGCAGGGTGGCTAATTTCATAGCTCCACTATCCATGATTTCCTTAACTGTATATGGCCCAAGCCAGTGTTATCGGAACTTCCCTAGGTGTTTCAAAAATTGACTATCATAAATTAGGACTAAGTCATCCTCTTAAAATGTTTTCTTACCAATATGTCGATCGTGCTAGGCCTTATCGCGTGCCTTCTGTACCTGCTGAAGGTAAATGGCAATGAGACGGTCTTCCTCTAAAGCCAAAAACTATGCTAATCATTCCTCCATAATATCAGACTCTAACATGTTTGTGAGGGCTACGATGCACAAAATAAGCACAATATATTCCATGGGCATAACGGCCTCCTTACCATAAACCATCCTAAATGGTGTCTTCCCTGTCAACTTTTTACAGGTGTTTTGGTAAGCCCATATAACAGACAAAATGCGCACATCCCAGTCACTGCAATCAGCGTTACAGACCTTAGTCAGTGCTTGCTCCAAGACCTTATTAAAATCTTTGACTACGCTATTTGCCTGAGGAGGATACGGAGTGATTTTCATAAGATGGATCTGAAATTCTTCTGTTAAGGTCTGTATGGTTTCATTGACAAAGTGCGTACCTCTTTCGCTCATCAGGATTTTTGGACATCCAAATCTGGTTAGAATTTTCTCAAAGATGAAGTGCGGAACAGTATCTACAATGTAATCCTTCACTACCTGTGCCTCAGCCCACCTAGTCACATAATTAGTAGCAGTTATAATGTAATGCACACCTGTCTTCTTTCCGGGGGGGTTGATAGGTCCACAAAATCGATGGCCCAATTTTCAAATGCTTTTAACGCGATTTCCGATTGGAGGGGAATTTTATCTCTATAGTATGACCTTCCAGTGTGTTGGCATGTATCGCAGGCCTTACAATAGTCGTGAGAGTCACTATGCAGGGTAGGCCACCATAATACAACTCTTAAGACCTTCTGCACTGTGGTGTTTTCTGCATAGTGACCTCCTGCCACCCCATCATGGGCTTCTGCCAAGATATCATGTTGCTCATGTTCCAAAACGTACTATCGCAATACTTCATCTGCTCACATCTTATAGAGGTGACTTGTGATGATGGTAAAATCCGCAACATGGGTTACCAATTCTTTCTTCTGCTGCACCGAATACCCCGCGGGTGCCATGTTGGTCATTAGGAACTGAATAATGTTAGCGAAGTGTGCATCAAATACCTTAATAGCAAACAGTTGTGCATCAGGCAATCCTTCCTCTAGGTTAGATGGTTCCTCTCCAGTCTCAATTCGGGACAAGTGATCAGGCCCAGCATTCAACCTGCCTGGTTTGAAAATGATTTCAAAGTCATACTCCTAGAAAAAAAGAAGCCTTCAATAGATTCCCCCCCCCCCCCCAACACATGCCTATTAACCAATTACTTCAAATCTGAATGATCTGTAAACATTTTGAAGTGTCCCCCTAACAGATAATGTCGATACTTCTGTAATGCATAGACCATGGCCAATCCCTCCCACTCTATGGTGGCATAGTTGCGCTCCGCACTTGATAGTTTTCGACTTGTGAATGAAATTGGGTGATCAATTTCTCCCTCACCATGTTGTGTAAGGACCGCTCCTAGGGAAATTCTGAAAGCATCAACGTGGAAATGAAATAACTTCGCCCAATCAAGGAAAATATGGATAGGTGCAGAGATCATCTTTTCCTTGAGGAGCTCAAAGCTCTTTTGACACTCGTCATCCCAAAAGAATGAAACATCCTTCTTAGGCAGTTTTTCTAGAGGGTTTGTGTTCAGCGCACATCCCTGAACGAACTTTTAGTAATAGCCTGTATGTCCAAGAAATAACGTAGCTGCTTCTCATTCATGGGGATCGCCAAATTGATGATCACGACAACTTTTTCAAGGTCCACCATTATCCCTTGTCGGAAAACTATATGCTTGAGCAAGATTCTGAAAGGCACAAAAAATATACATTTCTTGATATTCAGAGAAATATGGTGCTTCCGATAGGCATCCAACATCATGCATAGGTTTGAAATGTGTGTCTTTACTAAGCCAAAGACAATCCAATAATCAAAGTATACCTCTATAACTTTATGAATGAAATCTTTGAATACGGCGACTACTACCCATGAGAAGATGACAGGAGCATTTTTAAGCCCAAACGGCATGATCGTATATTGAAAGGATCCCCATTAAGTGGAAATGTGGTTTTGCGGTGATCTTTGGGTGTGATTCTAATATGATGGTACTCGGAGAACCCATCGGTGAAGGAATACGCCTCCTGGCCTCCTATGCTATCCAGGATCTCAGTGAAGAACAATGTAGGAAATGGATCATGTATGCATGCATCATTCAACTTGTGCAAATATACGCAGATGCAGATTTCCCCCTTCGTATTCTTTTCCTGAACCACCATAGGGCTCACCCATTCCACTGTTTGACCGGTTCGATGATACCTAAAATGAGCATTTTATCGATTTCCTCCCAAACCTTCTACTTATACTTAGGGTTTAGTCGATAAGGGCGCTGCTTTTCCAAGCGCGCATCTGGTTTCAGAGTAATGCGCATAACCCCTAAGTCCCCCGTGATCCCCTTAAGCTCCAAAAACGTTGTCAGAAATAAGTCTTGATACTCTACGAGCAGTTCCGAAATCTTGCCTACTGTCTCATCATCCCAGTAGTCCCCAATTTTAGCAAAATTTGGTTGCTCTTCCATACCAATGTTAACTTCTCACAGCTTCAGAGGTTTCATAACATCCACAGTGTGTAACAGAGGTCCTAAAACTACGCGTTCCCCCTCTGATTTTGGGATCGAGACATTGCATGGATCTTCATCGCACTCTTCTATGGTGATATTGTGGCAGTTAACAATATCCTACATCTGCGTTTCCCATGTGGGTATTTTGGATGATGTGTAGGGGTTGTATTCACCAAATACAAAGGTATCAATATCTTGCAGAGCTTCATTAAGCGCCTCTGATCCCCCTGTTAACCCAAATGTCCCCAAAAATTCATCCTTTAAGGTTTCCCACTGGTCGATGCATTGATGTATCTCCACATCTAGGTACCATGCGGTGGGAATTAGTCCCAAGGCCTGAATAAACAAGTGAACCCATTCTTTTGTAGTACGATCACACCATTTCTCCATCCAGGTGAACAAATGTTCGCGCGGATCTCCTGGCCCAAGAAATATCTTGATGTGCTCGTCGGCCGGAGGATCAAATCATAGGACCATCATATCTCGACATTCCTCCAACTCCTAGAATGCCCCCTTATGCGTGTCCTACCATCTTGTAGGAGTTGCACGCAGAGCTAGGTTAAAGGCCCATAGCCTTCAGTCTCTTGGAACATCAGATTCAAATGTCTACAAAAATTATTTTATACTACTGGAACCATCTATTAGTCATCAGTAATTTTTTTCCTTGATGATGGCTAAATGACTATCCCAAGATTTCTAGAAACAAGGTTCATAAACATTGTGAGTTCTAGAAATATCACTGCCTTCATTATCCTCAAGATAATTTTTCACTATCTCATCACTCCATAATGTATAGCTTTGCTTACCAGTCCCAGAAAACCCATTAGATGCTTGTATCACCCATTATGTGCATATGTATTCACCTTTGGCCCAAATCCTCCATTTTTTTCTAAAAAATTCCCACTACCACCTAAGCCTACCAATCAAACAACTTTTTTATGCCTCCCATGATACTCTCAAACACTGGTGGTCTCAAATTGTCTCCGTAGACCCTTTGGATCCTATCTTACACTTGGTGATCCCTAAGTCTAAGTCTCAGTCTAAAATCCAAGTCCAAGAAAGCCCCCATTAGGTCACCTAAGGCCTCAATGAGTCATAGGATGGATTTGGTGCCCTAAAAACTATGTCTTCTTGTGTGAAGAGATTGTATTCAAATAGGAATAAGGTCAAGCATTTTGGTCCAAGACTAATCAACAGCCATTCAAGAAAAGCCTCGTTGGCTTAGAGGATAAATACTACAAGGGACAGTTTCCCTTGTTCACATTTTTGCAAGAAATGATCAAGGTTGCCATCAGCAATAAGAAGAGGTAAGGTAATAGGATGATATCATCACCAAGAGACATCCACAAAAAAGAGAAAGGCAGCAGGCCTGTGTTTAAAGAGAATCAAGGTTTTTTTATTGGTTAACTAAATAGTGGTGACAAGCAAGAGACCATCACAAAGGCTACAAGGACAAAAGCCACCTCAAATCCATCAAATGCACATTGAAGATTTTTTACAAATGATAAAAAAGTTTTGAAAGGCTATAGAGAATGTAGAAGGAAACCCTCCTTATTTTCTCTAACAACCCTAAAACCTAAGAGAATGGACAGATTGGCAAGACAGGTCAATTGAAGATGACAAGGCCTCCTTAAAAGCATAGGACATGCAAAGAGTATCAGTTTAAGAGGCTAATGTTTTCAAGTACAGTCAAAGGGCCTATAAAAATAATCAAAGGGAAAGGCAAGCATAGAGTTAAATATCAAAGAGAGAAAACAAGGTAAATCATAAGGTTACTACTCAGACAATGAGATTTCAACTTCAAAAGGGAACTAAGGGATCAAGGGAAAATAAAATATAGGAACTTGCAAAAAATTATAAGTGGCCAAATGAATCCCATGAAATAGTATGATTTGTTTAAAATTTTGGGCAAAATAGACCTATTATTGCCTTAGAAACAGAAGAAAGGTGAAAATACATTCTTCAGGTCACTAACAATCAAAATGGCACAAAAGAATAAGACTGCATTTTTTTCAGTTTGTCAAAATACATGCCAAAGATAGTTTTGGCGGTGTCCCCACCTTCAAGGAAAACGGGTGAAAAGGACATCAGCAAATCAACACCACAAGAGGAGAAAAAAGTGCCTTGAGGAAGTTTTCAAAACCCTCCAAAGGATAAAAAGTTAGGAGACAAATGGAAAAAGACCAAGACATAGTAAAAATGGGTTTGTTAGTTTGGTTTATCTTTTTCAAAGGCATAAAAGGTTTTTTGAATTCATTGTTGAGCTCCTTTCTGTTAGCCACCTATAAATTTTTGTCAAGAAAACAAGTGGCTAAATATGTTCTTGAGTCTTCAAGAGATACATTTACTCTAAAAACATATCACTCTTGAAGCCTCCATGTGTATTTTTCCTTTGAAAAGATCTTCACTGCTATTTCCATAAAAAAATCCTCACTGTTTTGTGAAAATAATGCTTCAAAAGGCCTCTCTAATTACCCATTTTCACTCATTTCCCTTCATTTTCATTAGGCTTCCTTTTCCTCTTTAGAACCTCCACATCCCTCTAAAAAGCCTCCAAAATCCTTTTAAGCCACTAAAAATCCCTTTTACAGGTTTGAAACACCCTTTTCCCCTTTACCGAAAGCCAAGAAATCCCTTGAAAAACACTCATTTTGGGTTAAGAACACCCTTTTTCCATTGACGCCTTAAACCCCTTTCGGCCTAGCCCTTAGCCCCTTTTCCCGCATATGACCCGCGCCCAAGACCAGGCACTAAGCCTCGTAGGCGCTAATTGCAATTAGAACTTTCTTTTACCATCGTTTCCTTTGTTTCTTATATTTCTCCGATGCGATGAAACTCTGTTCATTACCCCTATGCTTCAATATTGACCGTCGATCTTTAGATATCTAATGGTCGGAGCTAATTTTTCACAGCGCCCATCACCCCTTTTCATTTCCCCTCCGATTGTGTATCCATCATTGATCTCTTTCATAATCTGATGCCTAGCGCAAAATCACATCGCGCTAACCCAGCGTCCCCACTTTTCTTTTTCCCTAATGGCCGACTCCCCGATTTAATCCTATCCATTGAACCCACAAGAAGAAATGGTCAGGATTTGTCTGTGCCTTTTTTCATAGAGTGCATCATCGCTCCACCGATTTAATCTAGACCGTTGAATCCACAAGAACCAACAGCCTAGATTTAATCGTGCTCTGCTCATTTGCCCCCCGTCGTCTCACCTCCGATCAAATATCGATCGTTGATCTACCCTTTGATTCGACGGTCCGTGATAAATAGAAAAAAAAAAAATTTGAAGTTTTGGCCCCTACCTTTTCTCCGATGCGATTAGATCTCAACCGTTCATTCCAATACATCCAACAACTCTCCTTCTCCCTGTTCATTCACTTGCCCCTTTGCCTCCACTTTCTCTTTTAAATCTCCACCATCCATTTTACAGATCCAAGGTTCAGGATTTAATCCGTTGTTATCCCTTACCACCTTATCGCTTGTGCACCTTTCTATATCGCGCTTTCATCCCCACCATTAGATCTCTCCGCCTTTCATCCAACGGATGAGAATGCATATCGCATGATTTCTGCGTCCGAGGTTTAATGTTCCAAATTTACACGATGAAAGCAGTTTTTGGGGGGACACGTGTTAGGCAGCAGGGCATATAATGTTTCTTTTGGAAAAATTTAAAAACCACTTTGGATCTACGCGAAACTAGCTGTTTTCATCTAAAAACCACTCCTCCTGATATAATCCTTCTTTTAATCCTAACCGTTCATTGTTTTATCTAACGGTTCATATTATATCGCGTCTTCATCCATATTTCTTTCATCAAAGCTTCCAAATGATTTCATCAGAAGATCTCAACCGTTGATCTCCTCCAGCGATCCAATGGTCCACGTTCAATCTCCCTCTACCCTTCTGGTCCCACCACCAAAAGCCTTTGATTTCATTCATTTTAGCCCTTTTTCTTTGTAATTTTCCCAAACATTAAAATTTTTGTTTTAACACTAATGTTATTTCTTCCGCCTAATTCAGTCTAAAACACCTCCACCGATGAATCTCGACCGTTGATCACCATCCATCAGTCTAATATAACAGTTCGGAACCGTCCTCGCACCAAACCTTCATCATCTCAGTTTTTCACCATTCCGCAGTGATTTTCAGCCGTTTCTTCCACTACACCACCATCTCCACTGGGCCTCCACAGCATCCTCCTCCACTCCCATGGATTTTTATAACATGTTTATTGGTTTTTTGCAGGATTATAGATGGTGAAAACCATTCTTTATACATAGTCACTGTCATGGTGATACAGGGCGCAGAATGCCATTTTTCAGAGCCAGAGATAGTAGGAGAGACATTCAGGAAGGGTTAAAAGCACTTTTTT
Organism: Pinus albicaulis; assembly: GCA_034641835.2. NCBI lineage: Eukaryota > Viridiplantae > Streptophyta > Pinopsida > Pinales > Pinaceae > Pinus > Pinus albicaulis. Next base: position 318,263,875 of record CM076578.1, read on the forward strand.
ATCCAAATCGGAGTAATTAACTTTGTTTCAAACCCTCCAACACCATTAAAACCTGCATATTCGTAGACAGATCAGAAGAGAAGCGGCAAAGAGTATCAGTGACAGATTAAAGGGATTAAAATGCTCATTATCGAAGATTAAATGCTTTAATCTAGTGTATGAATGACGAAGATACATATTGAAGACCTTATGAATGATCCATAAGGCTAATAAGGACTAAAACGCATGAAACAAGCCATATCAGTGTTTCACATTAGTGGAATGTTCTTTCCCAAGAAAGGACAAGTTCCCATAATTTTTTTTATTCTCCATCGAGTTCATATGAAGATCACCACCCTGATATAAGTCCTAAGATTGCTAGAGCATTAGTTACAGAGTATGGAAGGCCTGAAAGTCATTTATCTGCCTTACTTTTCCAAGAGTACAAACAGAGTACAAACTGCTAGAGAGTACTTCAAGAACATACCTTTGGAGTTATTATCATCCTGTCGAAGACCACTTATTCATCCAAAGAGTACTGAAAGTCAATATGGGATATTAAAACAGAATGGGCTGCAAGAACTCTTCTTCCTCTATTTTAATGTTTCATTTAAAGTTCTATCTACCTCTACAGCCACTCTTTCAGCTATAAGAACTCTTCAGAAATACATTGTAAATGTTGGTTAACCGTGGATTGTAAGTTGTTTCATTGAGATAGATTTCTATATGTATTAGCTGTAAAATAGGCTAGGAGATGATTTCAGACTGATATCAAGCTACTGGACAATGATGTATGTGACTGGTGTTGCTCTTTAATATTACAAGCATGTTCATTGGATCTTGATCTAAATCAGTGGTGAAGTGTTCTATATTTTATTGTTTTCCCCTCTATTATGCATCACATTTCATTTCTCTGATAAGAATTAGTAATATAGCTTAGTATATACTGCTGCAAACTACCCTAATGCTACCTGCTCTTCTTATCTTTGATGTTTTCTGCTAAGTGTGTAATCTTTTAGCCACCTATAATTTTTTTTTCAATCAAACAAGTGGCTAAATATGTTCTAAGTCTTCAAGAGAAACATTTCCCTTGAAAATATTTCATCCTTGAAGCCTCCATGTCCCTTTTTCCTCTAAAGAAATCCTCACTGTTGTCTCCATTTGAAAATCCCTGCTGATTGTGTTAAAGAGAATGCTTTTAAAGGTCTCCATTTTCCCTATTTCATCCTCACAAGACCCCCATTTTCACCTCCTTTCTCCCTTTCAAAATTCCCTTAAAATCCCCTCATTGACCCTCCATCTCATTAAAATTCCTTGTTTAAACCTTATAGCCCCCTCTGTCTGGTTTAACAATCCTGTTTTCCCTTTACTGGAACCCCCATTTGGCATTAAAAAGCACTAAATTTGGCCTAAATACCCTATTTTATGCTATGACAGTATTTAAGCCCCCAAGGGCTTATAGGGCTTAACCCCTTTCTTCATAAACCTTCAGCCCCACAATCGGTCGCTAAAAAGGCCCAAAAACCATTTAAAAAGGCCTAAAATACCTTTTCCGCTCCATTATAGTGTTAGGCCCCTGTGGGCTTATTCTTTCTAACCCTTCCTCCCATGAGACCTAAAACTCCGGAGTCAAGTGCTCAAAGGCTATAAAACCACATCAAAACCCTTTTTCCCCTTAGTTTTATTACCTTCCGAAATGTTGGTTTAAGTCAATGAGAGCCATCGATCTCCATAGATCAACGATTATCGGGAGTTTTCATCTTTCCTGTCTCTTTCCCCTATTCTTATAACTCCACCTCACCTTTCATTCTCCATCATTGGATCTATAGATCTAACGGTCAGATCTGTTTCCACCACCACATAACCTTTTCCCCTTTCAAAAACACTACGCCCCATCAGCGAATCATAGCCATTCATTATGTAGATCCTATGGCTATGATGAAACCTGACCACCACACTCCTGCCCATGTTTCATATCGCGCTACATTTCCATTGTCAGATCGTCACCATCATCCACCTAATCTTCTGGACGTTAACATTTCAAAATCACACAATGAAAGCGGTTTTGCTCTGCCACGTGACATGCGATGAGTGGAATCACGCAAATTTTGTTAAAATCGTTTACCGCCTTCAACCTCGCGTGATAACCACCATGGTTTTCCACTTACCACCATTCACATTGAGTTTTCAAGGACATTGAACAAACTGATCTAACGACCAGGATTTATTTTCGCCTCCGCTCATTCTCCTTCCACCCAGTATCCCTTATGACCCCATTGAATGATCTCTACCGTTCATTTGTTTAATATGATGATCATTATATAACCTCACCCCATTCACTTATTCATTCACTCATCCTCCAAACAGCGCCATCGCACAACATCAAATGTTGATCTCCATGGTCAGATCTAATATGACGGTCCCAAATGCTTCTCACACCAGACTCCCTCTTGGCCTGTTTTAATCCTCCGCCATGATTTTCGCCTGTTTTTCGCTATAGCCACCATTATTATCGCCACGACACCATTTCCACATGCCCCCATAGCATTCCTCCCCTCACTCCCCTTGGATTTTATAACAGGTTCATTGTATTTTGCAGGGTTTGCAGGAGGAGAATTAATTCACTACAATCACCATAATGGTGATCTAGAGCATAGAAAGAATGTCACAGCAGTTTAAAAATGTATCAATAAGAAAATTAAAGGATTTAAGTCCTATGTTGAAGATTTAAACTCATAATCCCGCATTTAAAGGACAGAAACACAGCTTGAAGACCTTAAAATGATCCAGAGGCCTAATTAAGCCTAAAACACAGAATCAAGACAAATTAAAGGTGTTTTGAGGTAAAGACAAAAAATATATCAGTCCAAGAAAGCCTCCATCACCACATTAGAGGCCAATTGAACCCTCTCCAGCACCAAAATCCAAACCTCTCCAGCTACCAAAGACACTTGTAGCCTCACAGAAATTAAAGAAGGCTTAGTTATTGCCAAAACAGAGGATATTTGCATAAAGATAGCTAAACAGTTATTTCAAACTATCAGCAAGGTTATTTTAAAGATAAAAACAACCCATAAGTCAATCTTTTCATCCATTAGGCCTCGAAAGGCAGAAACAATAGTTATGGAAGTATGGGAAACCTGCAGACTTTCTATCCACCTTACTTACTTCAAAGGTAAAAAATAGACAGCCAAAGTAAAAATACAAGCAAAGGACCATTTAATTAAGCATGGAGCATGTAATTTATTATCCATCAAGCCTCTTAGAGGCCGAGAAACATTAATTTTTTCATGTAATTGGACCAACTATCTCATATACTACTTCACTTCCTCATTCACCTATAAGTATTGATAGAAAATCCATTATAAAAGTTGTTGGTTTGGATTCTATTAGTTGATAGAACTGTTATTGAGGGGAAGTAGCTGAGTATTCTGTAATACAGTAGGCTGGGAAAAGAAGTCTGTATTGTAAAAGGCCACTGAGCTCAAAGTATGTGACTGGTTTTGCACATCATTTAATTAAGCAGATTCACAGGATCTTGGTCTATGTTATTGGTGATGTATTCTCACTGTAATTTTCTCCTTTCATGTTTTTACATACTATCCATATTTCTCTGATAAAGAAACAACAAGCATAGATTAGGATATACTGCTGGAAGTACCCTAAGTCTCACTATAATCTTTATCTTGATGTTTTCTGCTAAGTTGTGTATCTAAGAGCTAATCCATCATAGTTTAACCAGTATAGTAGTTGGCTGGTCCATGCTTACTGATGTATGAATTTGGAGTTAGTTTCTTAGATGTTCTTGTTGGGTTTCAGCTGAAAGAATTTGGAAAGTGGGAGATTAGAGCTAAGCCCTATCTCACTAGGTGCCTCTTCCAATAGCTAACCTTTCTAAGATCCCCTTGAGTTTGTGCCAAAAGAATTGAAGGTTAAAATTCCTCCCCTGATCTTAGGCCTTACTCTCTATTTCATCGTATATGTTTTCTAATATTCTGAAAGTGGTTATGAGGAATGCTGGATTGTTTTCCTTCAGAGTATACTGAAAATAGGTATTGATTTAAATGACATCTGACTTGATCATAAGCTACCCTTTGTGTCTTATTGAGAGTTTCCTTTTAAGTATGTCAAAACAGGGCTGAATTTAGATGACATGTGACCTAATCTTAGGCCGCCCTTTGGTTTCTTTCTTTCACCCATTCTTAATGTTCCATTCCACCATCTCTCTAAAAATATCCTTTGGTATATATGACTTTCCCTATGAAACCCTTGGATAGTTGTTATGCAAGTAATCTCCTTTCATGACTCCATAGCCCAATGGATTAACCTTTCTCTTGACCTATCCCCCATGCTAAAACATCCTTCTATTCAATTCCTTCTTTACTTCCACAACCTTCTCAGTTAATGATCTCCAACCAATCCAACCAAATAAAAAATAAAAAACGCTTGTGCTTCATACCTAGCCTAATACCTCATTTCGAGCCTTAAAGATATATCATTTCTTTACATTTATAGAGAGATCCCTCTCTGAATCCAGGAGGGCTAGATCCTAGGATCCCAAAGTGGTTTGATGTTGTCTTATCTTTTGGTCTTACCAATTTGGCCAAAACATAGGAACCCCAACATAATGGCAACTCCACTGGGGACTTTGAGTAAGTTATACCTGATACACTCTTGAGCCCTCAGAATCTCTGGTTAAATTGGTATTCAAGTGCTGATGGTGGACAACATCCTGCTTCAAACATTCAAATTCATCCACCTAGTGACTCCATGTTAGAATTTACTAGAGAAATAATAAATTTACCTAGAGGAACAAAAAACCATAATATAGCTAGAAACAAAACATAAACATAAACCAAGATGTTTATCCGGGAAAACCTCCAAATCTGGGGAAAAAACCAACCGATGAAATTTCATTAAGAATTGGCCAAAACCATAGCCAATCCATCCAAGTGAGCCTTCATCGCTCACCTCCAGGCCTACATTACAATGAAGTATTCCTAGCCTTTTATAGGCTCCATTACATGCAATACCATGGGCTGAAAACCATGGGTGCACAATACCATGTGCCCCAAAACCAATACTATTTACCATAGTCAACATTGACTCTATCCCGAGTCAAGTTTACCTAACAATTCCCCCCTTAAACTTGACTTGGGGATTCTTGACTAAATCCAGCCAAAATTGCTAAGTGAGACAACCCTGCTCACTCTAGCTCTTCCCCCAACTCAAATTTTTTTTTTTACCAAGGTAATTGTTAACTTGACATCCCCCTATCACCTAGATCTAACCCAGACTTTACCAGTGATTACCCAGGGGTACGCATGCCATACCAGGTCTTACAGCAGTATGCCCATTTACATGTAATAAATTAACTCCATTATAATAATAATACTTTTTTTTGTTTCATTCTTACACTCTTTGTACATATGAAATCAATGTCCTTATAAAAAGAACCCATCTACCGGATTACATGGGTCACCAGCCTCTGTAATCGCCAATCCTCTAGGAGTTCTCTTCAGATACATGGTTCATCAATTAATTAATCCACGTGCACATATCCTCTCTCATTTTGACAGACTTTTCTCTCCTAGTGCATCAAAATTCAATGGCTCTGATACCATTTGTTAGAATTTCCTGGAGAAATAATAAATTTACTGAGAGTAACAAAAAACCATAATATATCTAGAAACAAATCATAAACATAAACCAAGATGTTTATCCGGGAAAACCCCCAAATCTGGGGCAAAACCCAACCGATGAAATTTCATTAAGCATTGGCCAAAACCCTGGCCAATCCAGCCAAGTGAGCCTTCACTGCTCACCTCCGGGCCTACATTACAATGAAGTATTCCTAGCCTTTTATAGGCTCCATTACATGCAATACCATGGGCTAAAAACCATGGGTGCACAATACCATGTGCCCCAAAACTACTACTATTTACCCTAGTCAACATTGACTCTATCCTGATTCAAGTTTACCTAAAAATTCACACTCTATAACTCCTAAAATACCAAATTGCTCCACTAGTAGAAGACTTTGAACTGGTTGAGAAGATACAGTGACCTCTTTCTACAAACATGGATCCAAGTATGGACAGAGAAGCAATGCTAGATGATTTTTGGGACAGAATGGAAAGAATAATGAACATACTTGGTGAAAAAATGTTGGATATGTATGAGGCTAATTTAAATGCAAATGTTTATTATCCAGAGCAACCCATGTTTTTTCCAGAACAAGAACAAACTCAAGACCTAGATAATGAGCAAGACATGTATGATGCTCAAGAATATATAGAATATGAAGAGGAAGGTGATCAAGAACTTCCTGATTTCTTACCTATATCTTGTATTATGCTGATTAGAGAGTATCATGACCTAATGGAAAAGGCTAATAGGGAACGCTGCTTTCAGGAAACAAGAGACTACATAGAAGATGCAGAATCTGATGTGGAAAAAGAAACAACTCATGAGCCTTGTATTATAACTGAGTGTCATCATGACCATGAGGATTTGTTTGAAGCTGAAAGACATCATAAAACATCAGAAAATCCTCAAAGTTTCCCTACAAGCACAAGTGAAGATATCCTAGAAAGGGCTCAAGAAGACATCCAGCCCCCATATCAGTTAATACAAGAAACAGAGAGTTGCTACACTTTTGCTCAAAGAAACAAAAAAACATCCTCCCTTTTGACATAAGAAGAAATAGATTAGATCATCAATAGACAACCTACCTCTGAGGTATTTTATAGAACACATACTATTTCCCATTAATCTATTGAACTTGATTGTACAGATCCAAAAAGCTCCATTGTAAATCAGAATGAAGAAAGACTTGCTGATACTCCAGTATTTCTGATTGGTAGCACTACTTACATTCATGATTTTCCTATTTTTGATCTATATGATGATGATGTTTTCCAAACAGAAGAAGATCTTGCAGGGTCATCATTGGTAGATTCATGGGAGGAAGATCAGTTCCATCAACTCCAAGAAAGTAATGAGCCAAGTTAGCCTATCTATGATACTGATGGGGAAAGTTATGAAAGCCTAGTATTAGATGAAGATTCATTGTATTTTCACTCTGTTACACCTCAAATCATCAGTAAAAATTTCCATGTGATTGGAGATCAGCAGCCTTCCATCTCACAAGGTGAAGAGGAAAATAAGGAAGACTTTTTTTAGCAGGTTGAAAACAAGGGGCCTTCTCTTGAAAAAGAGGAAGCAATAGAACAAACCCCTGCTCAAGAATACATTGATATTTTCACATAGCTCAGCCCATTAGATCAGAAGATATCAGAGCTATAAGAGGACAAAGCTGCAGTATATGATGAGTCCTCTAGTTCATATGATGAAGATGAGGAAGATTTTCTTTCTCAAAAGAGTCTTTCTCTTGATCCAGTGGAAGAGGAAGCAATCCTGGTTGAAAACTACTTGTCAAATACTCACAACCAGGTATCATTTCAAGATCCTTATGCTCATTTCCTACAAAAATTTGAAGAAGAACGAAAGGTCATCAAGAGTAGCTTGTTTTAGGCAACAAGAAATATTTTAAAAGTTGCTATTAAAAAACAAAGAGAATGGGAGCGGCCCTGCCTATGCAGCATGATCAAAGAATTGAGCAGAAAAGACCAGTCATGGAATCATTTGATTGACTGGATGTATTGGAAAAGAGAGTTTGTAAGCTAGACATGTAAATATTCCAAGTTAGAGTAGGGTACGTAGGAAATCTCTATAAAGCTCAGGATGTGAGCATTTAGTTAGTTGTTGAGATTTTCTTTGAAAGGAAAGGTTCAGATATGCTCAAAACTTGAACTAGCAGAGAAAAGAAGAAGCAACTCTAACAAGATCAAAACCACAACTGAAATGAAGAAGAAAAGTGACTCTAACAAGCTCAAAATCTGAGTCACAAAAAGAATGAAGGATGTTGGTGATTTTTTCAGATCTAAAGCCCTCCAATTTTGTTTTTAATTTCTGCAAATTTCAGTCCATCTGCAACTTCTCTTTATGCTATGGACCCATAGCAGACCAGAAAATATAATCTTGGTTTGTATGTGTTTAAATTTTTGTTTTAGAATGTAGAGAAAGAAATCTACTAGGCAGTTTAATCCTAGCAGGTATTAGTGTAGGTAGAGAAGCTATGAGGCCAATTGTCTAATCTAGTCTCATGGAGAAATAAGGGTATTAGTAGAATAGGTTTATTTTCCTGTTTGTAAAAATTAAAAAAAAAAAAATTATGATGTGAAAGGTTTGAAAGTCTAAATGCACCTTGAAGAAAAAATGTTAGGACAATAGGATGGGTAGGTAGATGTTTGGGAAGATGTCTTCTGCTGATATGATGTCTTCATGATCTGTGGTAGATGATTAAAGAAAGAAGAGATGTGTCAAGTACCAGGCGTCTGGCCTACTTCCAAAGATTATTTTCTAAGATTCTTGACACCTTCAAGAAGATGCCATCCCCATGTGGAGCCACTATTAGCCAGCTATAAATTTTTTTCAAGCAAACAAGTGGCTAAATATGTTCTGAGTCTTCAAGAGAAACATTTCCCTTGAAAATCTTTCATCCTTGAAATCTCCATGTCTCTTTGTCCTCTAAATAAATCCTCACTATTGTCTCCATTTGAAAAGCCCTGCTGATTGTGTGAAAGAGAATGCTTTTAAAGGTCTCCATTTTCCCTATTTCATCTTCCCAAGACCCCCATTTTCACCTCCTTTCTCCCTTTCAAAATTCCCTTAAAATCCCCTGATTGACCCTCCATCTCATTAAAATTCCCTATTTAAACCTTATAGCCCCCTCTCTCTGGTTTAACAATCCTGTTTTCCCTTTACCGGAACCCCCATTTGGCCTTAAAAAGCACTAAAATTGGCCTAAATACCTTTTTTTACACTATGACAGTATTTAAGCCCCCAAGGGCTTATAGGGTTTAACCTCTTTCTTCATAAACCTTCAGCCCTGCAACCGGGCACTAAAAATGCCGAAAAACCCTTTAAAAAGGCCTAAAATACCTTTTCTGCTCCATTATAGTGTTAAGCCCCTGTGGGCTTATTCTTTCCAAACCTTCCTCCCATGAGACCTAAAACTCCAGGGTCAGGGGCTCAAAGGCTATAAAACCACATCAAAACCCTTTGTTCCCTTAGTTTTATTACCTTTTAACGCGTTGGTTTAAGTCGACGAGAGCCATCGATCTCCACAGATCGATGATTATCGGGCATTTTCATATTTCCCATCTCTTTCCCCTATTCTTATAACTCCACCTCACCTTTCATTCTCCACCATCGGATCTATAGATCTAATGGTCAGATCTTTTTGCGCCACCACATAACCTTTTCCCCTTTCAAAAAAACTGCGCCCCATCAGCGAATCACATCCGTCCATTGTGTACATCCTATGGCTATGATGAAACCCAATCACTGCACTCCCTCCTGTGCTCCTTCCCATATCGCGCTCGCACCTCTGCCATCGGATTTTTCTGCCCATCATCCAATGGCCAAGAATCATATCACAAAAATCTTTCATCCGGACGTTAACGTTTCAAAATCACGCGATGAAAGCAGTTTTGGTCCGCCACGTGGCGTGCGATGAGTGGAATCACACAAATTTTGTTAAAACCATTTACCGCCTTCGACCCCACGCGATAACCACCATGGTTTTTTTCTTACCACCTTTCACATTGAGTTTTCAAGGATTGATCGTGGTCGTTGATCAAACTGATCTAACGACCTGGATTTATTTTCGCCTCCGCTCATTCTCCTTCCACCTAGTCTCCCTTATGACCCCATTGAACGATCTTTTCCGTTCATTTGTTTAATCTGACGATAATGATATAACCTCACCCCATTCACTGATTCCTTCACTCATCCTCCAAACAACCCCATCGCGCAACATCAGCCGTTGATCTCCATTTTCAGGTCTAATCCGACGGTCCCAAACGCTTCTCACACCAGACTCCCTCTTGGCATGCTTTCATCCTCCACCATGATTTTTGCCTATTTTTCACTGCATCCACCATTCTTATCACTGCGCCACCATTTCCACAGGCCCCCACAGCATTCCTCCACTCACTCCCCTTGGATTTTATAATAGGTTCATTATATTTTGCAGGGTTTTCAGGAGGATAATTAATTCACTACAATAACCGTAATGATGATCTAGAGTGCATAAAGACTATCACAACAGTTTAAAAGTGTATTAGTAAGGAAATTAAAGGATTTAAGGCCTATGTTGAATATTTAAACTCATAATCTGGCGTTTAAAGGACATAAACACAGCTTGAAGACCTTAAAATGATCCAGAGGCCTAATTAAGCCTAAAACACAGAATCAAGACAAATTAAAGGTGTTTTGAGGTAAAGAAAAAAAATCTATCGGTCCAAGAAAGCCTCCACCGCCACATCATAGGCCAATGGAACCCTCTCCAGCACCAAAATCCAAACCTCTCCAGCTACCAAAGACACCTGCAGCCTCACAAAAATCAAAGAAGGCCTAGTTATTGCCAGAACAGAGGATATTTGCATAAAGACAACTGAACAATTATTTCAAACTGTCAGCAAGGTTATTTTAAAGATAAAAACAACCCATAAGTCAATATTTTCATCCATTAGGCCTCGAAAGGAAGAAACAACAGTTATGGAAGTATGGGAAACCTGTAGACTTTCTTTCTCTAATCTTAGGCTTCACTTTGTGTCCATCTTGAATGTTTTCCATTATCTGAAGAGTTAGCCTCATTGGGAGTTTGATCATAGACGGTTAAGGCATGCCCTGTCCCTAGATTTTCTCCTAAGTGGTCACCTTGGAAGGTTTCCTTGTTATTCACCTTCATTTCTTATCATTTCATCCAGTTAATATCATCTTAAAGATCCTTTGATTTAGATGACTAGCCCATTTGAAAGCCTTGGATATTGAATTGCAAGTAAACCCTTTTATGACCACATTGCCCAATGGACTTGTTAAGTCCCTATATTAATAGTGTAGTCCCTTATTATTGTTAGTGTAAACCCCTTATTGTTATTATTGTACCCTTGTAACCCCCATTTTTTTATTATTGTGCCCTTAAATTATTATTGTTAAGTCGGCTAGGATTACATTGTGGCCCCACTAGGATTACATTATGGCCCCATGGACTCCTATATATAGAAAGGAGCTTTTGTAAATTGTATCATCCAAGAATTGTGCATTTATGTAATGTATTGGAGGTTTCCCCCTCGAAGTAGCTTATTTCTAAGGCGTTGATATCTCTTTTCTTCTAATTTTGAAGCTGGTTACACAACATTTGGTATCAGAGCTTTGGATTCTAGGGTTTCGCTGCACCAAACAGGTCATCGTGGAATTTTCGCTATAAATTTTTTTCTACGAAGTTTCAGAAGCTGAAATTTTTAGGGTGCGAAGCTAAAATCATGAGGAAGGTTTTCTAAAAATTTCAGAGCTTGGTTCGCAATATTTGCGGAGATATCATCTGTGGCAGTTAGGTCTTTTTTCAGGCTCCTAAACAGGTCATCGTGGAATTTTCACTATAACTTTTTTTCTACAAAGGTTCAGAATCTGAAATTTATATGGTGTGAAGCTGAAATCCTGAAGACGTTTGTCAAAAAAATTCAGAACTTTGTTCGCAATATTTTCGGAGATATGATTTGTGGAAGGTAGTGCTTTTTCAGGCTCCTGAATTGCATCTCAAAGAGGTGATTGTGGGAAAAGTTCAATAACTCTCTCTCCGAGAATTGGATTGGAGTGCCGTAAAAAGTGGTCACAATTAAACAGACTGTAGTTTCTTTGCTATCAATTTTAGAGACAAAGGATGAAACAGTGACACGTGGCAAATCGTACAAGTTTGTTGTACGGAACCAGTCCATAATTAGGTCATTGTGGGAGATTGGACACAACTTTGTCTTGGAGAATCCAAATCAGGTTAGACCTGTGGCATTTGAAAGAAGCTTCAGAGGGATACTACAAGGCAGAATTTCAGATATTGAAGATTTTCAATTACAGATATAATTCAATTTCAATATCGAGCTCCTCAAAGCAAGAAAATGGTGTGTATTGTTTTTTCCGAATTGCATAAGTCTTGTTTGAAGAATCAACTTGAATTGATTCCAAGGGAATATTGAAGAAATTTTGTCAATAATGGGTTATATTATGCCTCAAAAAAATAATTCCATACCCATTAAGCCCTCAAAAATCTATACTATGACACATGAGGAGGAAGAATTTCAATATGAGATATCAAAATTACGATACCAAGTGCAAGAAATTTCGATCTTACGAAGAGCAACCAAATATTACATAGATGGTTTAAAAGCAAAAATGGAGGCTAATTTGGATGGTTTTAAGAATAAAATAAAATCTATTATGGATGATAAAGTAGTGGAATATCACAATGAGCATCAACAACAAGTTCTCCAACTCTCAAAGGATAACCTAACTTTGGTGCAAAATCAAATGAAACAACTGGAAGATCAATATCACATCGAAATAAGTTCTGAAGCAGTCACAAAAACAAGAACTCGACAAGTACGATCAATTTCAGAGTATCTCAGCAAGTGGAAGAACTTTCCTATAAAATATTCCACATGGGAGGATGAGAATTTTATACAGAAGCATCAAGAAATAATCAAGCGTTGAGGACAACACTTGTTTGAAGGAGAGGGGCATGTTAAGTCCCTATATTAATAGTGTAGTCCCTTATTATTATTAGTGTAAACCCCTTATTGTTATTATTGTACCCTTGTAACCCCCATTTTTTTATTATTGTGCCCTTAAATTATTATTGTTAAGTCGGCTAGGATTACATTGTGGCCCCACTAGGATTACATTATGGCCCCATGGACTCCTATATATAGAAAGGAGGTTTTGTAAATTGTATCATCCAAGAATTGTGCATTTATGTAATGTATTGGAGGTTTCCCCCTCGAAGTAGCTTATTTCTAAAGCGTTGATATCTCTTTTCTTCTAATTTTGAAGCTGGTTACACAACAAGACTTGTATTTTCTTTGAATGATCTCCTTATTACCAAACATCCTTCTTTGCTCACTTCTTTGCGTTACATTGAATCCTTCTTTCATGTTTCCCAACCAAACAAACAAAAAAAAACAACAACCCTTGTGCCCTATAACTAGCCTAATACCTTAAATTTAACTTCAAAGATATATATTCCTTTGTTTTATAGATAGATCCCTCTCTGGATCTAGGAGGGTTAGATCCTGAGATCCCAAAGTGGTTTGATGTTTTCTTATCATTTGGTATTGCCAAATCTACCAAATCATAGGAACCACAAAAATTTCCACACTTGGTAAGGAAGGAAGAGGATCCAAAGAGAAATTCAGGGTTTCTGGACCGTTTGTGGGAAAACTGTTCAAGTGCTACGCAAAAAGGAGTCGGTGCTACGCAAACACCCATCCCTCCCATTCAATTTTACATGGTGCTACGCAAAAAATCTTTGGTGCTACGCAAACTTCGGGTGTTGCGCAAAACACGGGCTTGGCTCACCCTAAAGCTGGCAGACCCTCCATCTCGCCCGACACCTCAACTCCTTTACCCGGGTGCTGCACAAACGGGCCGCCTGACTCACCCAATCGATGTGCAGTGGCTACCTTTTCTTCCTGGCACTATGAAAACAGATGGCCCGACCTGCCCAGAAGCCGTGCAGACCACCCAATGTTGTGCTAACTCCTGTTCAACCTTGCCCAACGTTGTGCAAACCGCCCGACCCGACAGCTCGGGCAGAGGCGCTACACAAAGTCCACGAAGGTGCCAAATTGAAAAAAAAAATCCATGATGCCTATATTCATCCTTTGAGGTGCTTTCAAGATTGAAGAAAGTTGAAGAAAGTGGTAAGTTGTATTTTCTCTTGATCCCCCAAGAAAATTTGCAAAAAATCTTGGTTTTTTTTTGTTATTGAGGTAAAAACCCTAGGAGGGTGAAACCCTAGGTCAAAGTCACTAAGGAACCTTGCTCTTCTAAAAATGCATTTTCAAACCAAATTTGATAGTAGGGGTGGGTAAGAGAATTAAGGCTGTTACTATATTCATGGTTAAACTCCTCAAGCTGCAAAACCACTCACAACCTTAGAACTCATCTCCTTAGCTAAAGTTGACCTCATCATCATTTCTCACTTATTTTTTCCACTAAATCTCAATTTTCAGACCAGTGTCTCCCATCACCATGTCAAATACTGAAAATAGCAGTGATATTGGAGGATGTCAAAGGCCTTCAAAGACAAAGCACAAGGAAGGGAATGTTAATAGGTTGGAACCCCAAAATACAGTGGCTGTCACATCTTCTCCTAGGATTTTTTCATGCTTTCAAAACACAAGGTGCTTTTAGTTTTGTGAGAAGGTCAAGCAGGTGAAGAGAAATCCTGAGCTTACAAGGCTCCTCATCCTCAATTTACAAAATAAACATGCTAACCTTGCAGGGGTGAAATTTGAGATTTCAGCAAGGTCCATATCTGAAGCCACTGGTATCCCTTCAGTGGGTGAGAAATGGTGCAATAATGGTAAGATAGAAAGGGATTTATTTGAGCCATTCATAAAAGGAGGTATAGAGAAGGCAGTATCAAAATTTTCCATTTCTCACATCTCAAACACAGGTATGCACCCTTGATGTTGGCTATCAAGAAATAATTCACCTATGAGGTGAGATACTCAAGGGTCTATACCTATCATCTTAGACTCCTTATGCATTTAAAAAGGGTTGAGGAACTTAAACTACCCTACTATCTCTACAGGAGTATTATTAAAATGTGTTTTGTTGTCCAAAGGAGGAGTTACCCCCAACAAATGTACAAATTGTTCCACCATTCCTTGATCAAGATGGTGGTTGTACATCAGCTAGAGCAGCAGGGTGTACCTTGGGATGTTTTCATAAACAATGAGTTCTTCTAAAACCCACAACATCCTCATCAAAAAAATCTACCTTCCTAATCTGCACAAGTTCCCTCACCACAGGCACACATCCCTTCCTCTCCTTCTCTTGATGCATCAGGTGAAGCAGGGAGTGGAACTAAAGGATCACATAGAGATTAGGGTGAGGGTGAAGAAGTGTAATGTTCCCAAATTCTAGATTCAATCTAAATGTAACATTAGAGCTATCAGTATCTTTATCTGGTGAATAAATGGGTAGGAAACCCCATAAGTCTCCTAAGAAAGTGTAATATTCCAAATCTGGAACAGTTAGCGTGGAATAACTAGAAAATGCATTTTCCAGTAATGGCTGCTATAGGAATTGAAACTAGGATCTGGATCCCTTATATCAATGTATCTAAGGCCTAAATCCAAGATATGGTTCCAAATAAATCTTCATATGGTGGTTAGATAGATCTCCCACTCCTAGATGTCCTCTAAAAGTGCCCGATGAGGGACTGCAACAAATGTACGCACATGCAATGGAATGAAAACATTATTTTATAGCTGTGAACACATGAAGAGACATATAGCCAACAAATATATGATATAGCAGCAAATGGATAAAATATGTGGAGGAATCAATCACTCCAACTAGGCAATGAAATCCTCAACAAGACAATAAAGCAATACTGCTATGCAGAATGTCAGATGGCCAAAATAACGTAGTTTATTAGAGACACTGAAACAAAATATATGAAAATAGGATGATATGGTAATATAAAATCAAATAAATGAGGGGGAGCAAGCTCTCAACCCCTGAAAACACTGATACAACAATAATACATAATCCTTGGAAGGATTGGCTATAATATACATGTAAATAGAAAATTTGTAGAAATTTCGGAGTTGCTGGGTAACAGCTGCAACTCAGAAAATAACTGGAGATGGATGAATATGATGTGAAAGCTTAAATAAACCTCCCCCAATAGATCTCTCAAGTGATAGGCTGATCCTATCCCTGAAGATCTCTTCCTCCAGGATGATGGTGCAACCCCTCACTACAAGTGTGCACTGAAATAACGCAGTATGGAGAATGGATTGCGTTGTCAATGATGGGAGATGCTTGGCCTTGATGCCAAGATATGAAATCAGCTCTAAAACCTTCCTTCTAACCTTTCCAAGGAATAGAGACTCCCTCCTATGAAAGATGAGATAAGGAATGGTGTTATGGAACCCCTCCACTGCAACACCTAGCAACACTATGTTATAGTTCAGTAGAAATAATGCAGTGACTGGATAAGTGGCGTTGGCCTTGAGCCAAGATTTGGAGAAAATTAAGTGCAGTGCTTCAAGAGGCCTCTCAAGAAGGAGAGGAAATCCTAAACATGAATCCTTCATGCTAAGCAGCACTGCAACTTAGCTAAACAGCCGGAGAATGAAAATAGTCTTTAGACCAAAATCAATATGCTCAAAGATGTCTCACTATGGCTGCCTCTTCCTCCTTTTATACAAGTGAATGCCTCTTTGCCCCGGATCCCACACATTAGGGTTTCTTCCACAAAGAATATTCCTCCCTCTAAAATTGCATTGTCTTCTCATGCAAGCAACACCTCTTAGGCAGTGTTGTTGACTTGGTCAAAATTGACCTTGTCCTCATGCATTTTCCCCTTTTCACACTGGAAGGTGAAAAATTAAGCTACTCCATTGATCCTTTTCACACTATGAAGGATATTATTCCTACTCATGGGAATTTTACCCATTTTATTCATTTCCTAGATGAAACAAGAAAAAATTAATATTCCAATTTGCTGCTTGCAAATTTTGGAATATTATAGTCCTCCCCTCTCAAAGATTGCTCATCCTCAAGAAAGTGCAAGGATAGACTGAGTTCTCTTCTCCTCTCCCTGTAGCATCCCTGTATGATGATCTCCTCCAAGGAAAGTGATGCTATCTCATCAATAAAGCCTCCACATTGCCCCTCCTCAACATGCAAGTTAGCTATCAAGCCATCATCATGTAAAGGTGAAATACTCAAGAGGATAGAAAAGTGATGTCTAGAGGTCCCTTTGAAGAATTAGATCTAAAATAAAATGGGAACTATCTTTCCCATATGGATCCTCCATCTCCAAGCTATGAGCCATGCAAAATGAGTCACCTCCCAAATAGGCAACTCCTGGAAACTGTCCTCCACCTTTGGCTCCGGTAAAGTAGGTGGGATGGAATTCTGTACATGGTAGACAATGTAGCCTACCCCACGCTGTCCATCTCTCCACTTATGATAAGTTTAGAGCGTTGGTTGATCATCGACTACAATAAGTTTTCCCTCAAGTGGCAAGATGAGAACTAGATCTCCAAATATCTCCTCCAACACTGCAAATCATGCTGGCCCAAATATCCCCATATATGATGAGTTGGAAGTCATCAACATATGGCATATCATCTATCATATGGCTCACCTCATAAGGAAACAAATGTGTTTTCAAGGTGATATACCATATCCCATGCTCCTATTAGAACATGTAGTGCAAAAAGTGGGAGGAATTTCTCCCTCAAAGGACACATCCACACAATGTGTCTCTCTCCCAAGCATGCTCCTCATAAAGACAGAAACAATAGAGCCATAGGGAGAAAATATGAGAATCATGCTTACTTCCATATGCAAAAAATGAGAAGGACAATGGTCCCTCAAATGTAATGAGTGGCTTCTTAACCACTTTCCTGTTACTCTGATCTCCTCATAAATAGGGAGGAAGTGAATGATGAAATGTGTACAATGAGCATGTCCTCCATGATAAGCCTATTCCCCAAGTCCTCCTAGGAAATGGCCATAAATGTCCTACTTTTATAAAGTTGTAGAACTTTGGCACCTTTCAATTTTAATACAAACTCTGTTCTGCAAGTTTTCCTTTTTTATTTTCTAACTTAAATGATGGTTCCTCTGTTGATTTTTTTGTAGAGATAGAAGTTGCTGAGTCCTGGCAAGGTGACCAGGGCTGCCTGAAGAACTGTAGAACTTGAAAAACCTTAACAATCATTTATTAAACAAACTTGATGATTTCTTCTTCAAAACAGATTTTTGAAGAAGAAATATCCTTCAACATTATTAATGATGAAAATCTTGAACTGAAAACTTATTGAAAACATCCTCATGGCCTGCGGGCATTGTTTGACATTCTGAAGACCAAAACCTAGACCTATGACTCTTGTTTGACCAAAATAGCATCTATGACTGCAAATGACGTGAAATGAACTTTGATGAACTTTGAGAAATCTTTTACCAACCCAGCAGGTACAAACATGAGGGAAATGAGAAAACGAAGCCCTTCCATCAGAAAATGGCATGCCCCTAACGGAATGCATATTAATGAGCTGAATGAGACACCTAAAACATGAAATGCAATAAGAGAAATGATCTCTGACGGAGGGATAATAAGACCGACTCTAACATTGGCTCCAATGGGGATGGTAGCTCCCTGGAGGTGCCAAGAACTACAGATCTTTGGAAGAGTAGACAGTGCCTTCTTCCATTGGGCGATGGAATCCATTATTTGACAAATCAAAAAAATACTAATGACTCAATTTATTAATGAAATTTAACTCGAAACGACTCAATTTCAAAACTAAAATGACTAAAAACTTGACTCAACTAACCAAAAACCAATGACTCATGACTTGACTTGACAAGATAACTCAAAATGACTAAGACTTGAACTTAAAACTTAAAGTTTGATGGCAGTACATGACCACCTGTGTTTCTTACAAGACAATATACCATCAAACTATATCAAAATTCCAATGTAACCAATCAAGCAGATGCATTCTTGATTGATTCTCCTGATCAGATTTCCTGGTCAACAATAGGTACTTGTAACTGGGCATCCACAAACCTAATTGACCATGATCTCCTTCATCACTGAATACTGCAATAATCACCTTCATTCCCGACTGCAACAGATTTACCAGTAGATCCTAAAAAAAATGAAGATTTACCTCCTGCTGAAGAAACAAGGTGTCTTTCTCTTCTGATTCTGATCTTCCTTCAACCTGAGGTAGATTTGGGCAATAACAGTGCTTATGGCCTTAACTAGACCATGAAGCTCAAAAGAAATAATGCTCCTCCTTGGAGCAACATCCTGCACATGTATGGTTAAGGGACATACATCATATAAATAATCATGTAAACAATCAATACCCTTACCATATGTTCTGTTCATACCAATGGAGTGACTCATAGATGAGTCTCCTCTCCTCGTCAAAGAGAAAAGAGGTGGTTGTGCTAACTCCTGCAAAAATTTATGTCTCTCCTCCATCTCCATCTGGCCCATGCATCTGCTCACATGCTGATATATCTCCTTCTCAAAGCCCATCCAAAAGTACCCCTCCATGATGGTGTGGTATGCTCTCAAATAACAAGTGGGGCTGGAAAAGAGATCCTCCTGAGCTGCTTGTAGTAACTTCTCCTTGAGCTTGGAAGCTATAGGAAAGAATATCCTACCATGATAGTAGATGACCTCATCTCTCATTGAGTATCCCTCCTCATGCAATTGGCCATCCAAAATCATGCAAGTAAAAATATCCTTGGAATACTCCAGCAACAACAGGGAGTTCCAATAGGGATCTATCCTCCATAGTGACAATGCTGATGATCTCTCATGAAGATCACCTGTCATATGGTCACTGTTAGCCACCTATAAATTTTTTTATACCATGTGATGGCTAGTCTTGTCTTTAAGCCTTCAAGAGATAGTTTCCTTTGAAAACTTATCATATTTTGAAGTCTTATGATGATAATTACCCTTTGAGTTAATCTTCACTATTGTTTCACTATTAATGCTAAAGTACCTACTATTAACTAAGAGAAAGACTACTTAAAAACTCCATTTTCCATCATTTCAATTCTCCCTTTCCACCCTTTTTTCTCTTTCAAAAATCCTTCTAAAGCCTTCCATTTTAACCCCTAAATCATCAAAATCCTCTTTAAACCTTATGTCCCCCATTCATTTGGTTGAAAAAAAAAAACCCTTATCCAACCTACCGGAACCCTTTTTGGCCTTAAAAATCCTTGTTTTTTGGCCTAAAAAATTCCCTTTTGAACTATAAGTTATTTAGCCCCCAAGGGCTTATGGCTATTAAACCCTTACCCTCATATGTCTGAAACCTTGCAATCGGGTGCTTAAACGTGTGACCCTTCATGCCAAAACCCCTATTTCCCTTCTATTTCTCCATTTCTGACATTATAATTCTAAGAAGATCTAGACCATTGATCTCTACAGATCAACGGCCATTGGGCCCCCATCCTTTCGCCCATTCTCCCACCTTCCCTCTTCCCCTTTCAATATATCCGCTCCATCTCTGAATCTCAACCATCCATTCAGGTGATCCTATGATCGGGACTTAACCCGATAAACCCCACTTTCCATTGCACTCATCCACTACGTGACAAAATCTACGTCACCGTAGACCTGACTACCATCTCTGCCCATGCATCTTTTGGCCCATCGCGTGCAATCTGCATTGTCAGATCTGCAGCCCATCATCTGATGGTCAGCGATCAATATTGCGTAATTTTTGGCCCCGTTTCAGAGTGTGCTACTTCCACATGATATAAGTGATTTTCATTTTTCACGTGTCGAGCGATGAATGGAAAATCGCATTCCAAAAGTTAATACCACCTCCCCCCCCCCCCCAAATCCTGCGCGAAAAATGTTGTCGGTTTTCCCAAAACCACCATTCCTCAATTCATGCCATATTTTAAATTTTAAACCCTGGTTCTATGTTTTACCATAGAAACCCATCCTCCACTGCAAATTCCTCCATCCTCACTGCTCCGAAACGCTTCCACGAACCTTCTAAAGCAGTTTAAACCAATAAATCACAGGATTTAAATAACGTTGTGTTTTTTATGCAGGTTTAATGAAGATTAAGGTTAAAACCCTCCCACAGATGATTACAATGTTATGGGTCGAGGATGACGATCCTCATGTCCCTTGATACAATTTCAAAGGGTTTTTGAGTTCTAATTACATGTTTTCAGGGAATCAATAAGTCATTATTATCGGTTTCCTGAACAAAAATTCCAACAAACCCTCCGTGCACCTGCAAATAGAAAAACACAGTCAACATCAATTAATGAAAGAGTATCAGTGTCAAAGATGAACATCAGAGTATAATTGAAGGATTAAAGATGTTAATTAAAGCTTAAAGGATCAAGGCATGAGCTCTAGAATCAAAGGCCTAATCCACAAATCAGATCCATAAGACCTGGAATGCCACATCATAGGGGCTAATTGAATCCCCAGCTACCAAAATTGCCACCTGCAGCCTCTCTGCCTCAAAGGAATATCCAAATCAAATCTCAGTCCGTAACATTAAGACTAAAGGCAGCTGATAGTTATTACAAACAAAAGAACATATTTTAAATTGTTAGAAAAGTTATTGTAGAAGATAAAAAGAGCCTTAAAGTCAATATTTTCACCCACTAAGCCTAAAAAGAAGAAAATAGAATAAATGAAATAGAGTTGTAATTCAATACATTCCTACCTTAGGCCTTGCATGGTTTTCAAGTCTAGGAGTTTCATTTAGTATAGAATTAATGATACTCAACCCTAGAACTCTTCCACCTCCTCATTTATTCTATAAATACTTCTGAAGAAGATGAGAAGTTGGTTGGTTGGTCACTAGTTGTAACATTGGAAATCTCTGAAATAATACATAGTCTCTTGAAGTTGAAGAAGAAATTGAAGTTTTGGAAGCTGGATTATGTTTTGGAATGCTTGTTCTTGAGAAGGCTCTATCATTGGATCCTTGCGCTTGGCTGTTGGTGATGTATTTTGAACTATCTGCTATTTTTCATGTTTTTATTATGTGTCATAAATTCTTACTACAGTAGGATGAAAATTTTAGGCTAAGAAATGACTCCTCGAAGCACCTTACACCTGTTTATCCTTCACTATTTTATGTTTTCTTCTGCTGAGGTATTTTAGTGTTTTTAATCTTTCTCTTAAGTCATCATTCTTGTTTATTTCTCTAATAGTTCAAATAGTTGGTTCCAGCATGATTTATGGTTTTCCCTGCTTGTCTTCTGCCACTTGAAAACTGTTTTTGAAGTCTCCCTTTGAAGTACCATTGTTTATAGTTAGCCAAGGAGGTTTATTTCGATCATACCCTTTGTCCCTGCTTGAATAAATTGTTTTAAAGGTCTTTATAGTTGTGATCATATATGTGTTAGGTGTTCCCTCTTCTATGACTGCAATTATCTGTGAATATTTTATTTTTTCTAATTCCTTTGAAATAAAGTCTTTGAGGAAATAGGGTGTTCCCCGAATCTTAGATTTCATTTTAAAAGTTGTCTTGAAATAATTATTTTCTTAAAGTGTGGTTTGTAGAATTCATGGCTAGCCCTGTCTATAAAATGCCTCCTTATGTTCAAGTTATGTTTTTAAGTTCCCTTTGTTGATAATTCAAGCTCTCTTTCAAATCATTGATGTCCATCTCATTCATAAAACTAAAGGATCCTGTGGCAAAGTTAGATTTTCCCTTTGATATCCCATATCCATTGATGAGTCTATCATAAACCTCTTCTTGACTCCATTGCCCAATGAATCTGATACTTCTTCTTTCCATCTATACTACCGAGACCTTTCATGTTCTACTGTGCCAATTCAACCAAACAAACAAACCAAACAAGCACCTGCACTTAATAACTAGTCTAAAGTCAATACTTAAAAGCAAACAAGACATATATTTTCTAACAAATTTGATAGATCTCTCTCTGAGAATAGGAGGACTATATCCTGGAACTTTAAAGATTGGTTCTGATGTTTCCTTGTCTTTTGGTTAGCCAATCTATCAAAAGACAGGACCCCAACATAATGGTGATCACAGTGGGACTTATTGAATCTATGTTAGCCTAGAAAACTACCATAAAATCTTTAGTCCTTTAGTTTCCTAAGAAAATCAATTAGAAAGCCATAGAGTAGACTCTTCTTGTTTTAAAAAACCTTAGCTAAGTGTTAAGATCAGACATAGGAAACTCTCATAACCTTAAAAATATACAAAATCCAAAAATATTTTAGATTGGCTTCATAATAAGCATGGTGGTGGAACCATAAAACATTTTACCTTCACAAAAAGCTAAAAATTTTCCACCTGGCAACTCCACTAGCCCCAGTAGGCCTATTACCCATCTATATCTCCAAATTTCTTTAATATTGTGTTAAACAACCTTGAGGAAGTTTAGAAGCCTAGTTATCCTATTATAGAAATCACTGTGAGAGGAAAACTTTTGAAAAATAGTCCAAAAAACCTCTTCCTCTCTAAATTTTGAAAAATTGAAATCTGGCTTCACATAGGATCAACCCTAGATCCCATCTAGATCCAAATCCCCCAACTATAGTTGAAAATATAGAGAGAATTCTGTGGCAGTCTTCTAAAACTGAAAAATTATCCACTGATAGGAACATCCCAAGAACAAAATCTGTCCCTGAAAACCTTGCTGTCTTGGAGGATTTACACTTTGACTAACATCATACAAATAACATCTTCAGAACTAGGTCTTAAAGTGATTTAAACCAAGCTAATCTTGAAACTGTAGATTTGCAGCAGAGCTTTAGTAGAGAAGCCTCACCTTATACTCCTCCTAATTCCCAGCTTTTTCACCACTTTAGCCTCTTCAGTAACAAATCTGCCCAACATCAGTTTTCTGGCCCAAGTGTTTCTTCCACTCCTATCCACACATCCATTGTTCAAAACACTCCATTTCATCCCATTTTCCCTCTTGTAAATCCACCTCTTGTAAATCCCCCATTATTTCTCATCATGGCAGCATGGTATGCTCCACTAGTGTTACCACAACCGATGGTTCCCTTACCAAATGATTACCAATACCAAATTCCTCATTTCACTGGAAATGAACCTACTACTACCAAAAAACATGTAGATAAAATGAATGATGCCTTTTATTACATGGAAATAGAAGATGAGACCATTAATATGAGAATATTTGCCCAAATTTTAGGAGGATAAGTAAAAATATGGTTTAAAATCTTAACTCCTAACAACATCAATGATCTCCCTTATTTGCATCAAACATTCATAAACAAGTGGGAAATCAGAAAAAAACCCCTCCAAATCCTTTCAGACTATACTAACCTCAAGATAAATACTGGGGAAAGTGTCCATGATTACTGCACTAGATTCAATAGTGTGTACAATGCACTTCCTCCAGACATGAAACCTCCACTAGGCTTAGCCTTGGCTAAATTCCTAGAAGGCTTTGACTAGGAAATGGCCTATCAACTAAGATAGAGAGACCCCTCAACTTTATAAGATATGTAAAGGGGAGCCATGAGTGTGGAGGAAAATCTAATAGAGAAAAGAGAGGGGATGAGGAATGAAAGGAAAGTATCATTTAGGGAGGAATCTTCACCCTCCACATCTAGCTCAAAAATGGAAAGGATGATGGAAGAAATGATGAAAAAGATGAGCATACTTGAGAGAGCACAACCAAGAGACAATCAAAACAAACCCCAAAATAGAAACAGGAACTAGAATTATAGAAGAGAAAAAAATCAAGATAGAAAAAGGGACAATGACCAAAAAATTAGACCTCCCTTCCAACAAAAATATGTAGATCAAGACGAGGAAGAAAGGGAGATTGAAATATTGGGATAAAATCATGTAAACTTGATTGGATCAGACAGTGAGGATGATGTATTCCTCACTGAAGAAGAACAAGGTTTCTTCTCCTCAGAACAAAATGAAAACACTTATGAGGATTCTGAAGATTATATTTTTGGGTTTGAGAATGAAATCATGGAGGTACACAAACCATATGATCTTAGAAGCAAATGGAACCTAGATAATTCAAAAGATAAAAACACTAGCACTGCTGTTAGGAAAAATGCATAAAATTAGCCTAAAAAAGCAACAGAGAAAACCAACATTTTCTCTAAGAAAACATATTTAAATAAAGAGAAAAGTAGCTAGCCAAATGTTGAACAAAGCAACCCTGGCACTTCAGCTAATGGCCCTAACAAAATTTTCCCAAATAGTAGTCCAAACAAAGTTTAGCAAATCAGAATTGTTGAAAGCAATTCAATTGAAAAAACAGATGTAAATATGACAAAATTAATAGTTCCTTTCAGCCTTGAGGGAGAGATTGCAAAGATGAAAATTACCATACCTCTAGCTGAAATAGTGACCCGAGAAGTGTACAAAAACCAAGTTGTGAAAGCTTTGAACTTAGGAAGTGACACTGATACGTTAAACTTGACAGATGACAAACCTAAGTTGTTGTTTGGTCCAGAAGTTGGAGGAAAATACCAAGAAGGAGTTGTCCCTCCCTTCTATGTCAGTTTGAATATACATGATAGGATATTACACAATTCCATGTTAGACTCTGGAGCTTCACATAATCTTATGCCCAAAGTAGTAATTGAAATATTAGGCTTAGAAATTACTAAACCATACAAAGATATGTATTCCTTTGATTCAATCAGAGTCAAATGCTTGGGTTTAATCAAAGATTTGTGTGTAAAATTATCTCACATCCCTGCTAAGAGTCTAGTAATGTACATAGTGGTAGCTTACATTCCCCCAAAATATGGCATTCTTTTATCATGATCATGGGGACCCAAACTTCAGGGGAACCTTCAAATGGACATGTCTTATGCCACCATCCCAGTATTTAACCAAAGAAAAAGATTATACAGGGAATCCCACATGAAATACATGGTGAGTAACATAGATAAACCAAACAATTCTCCAATATATTCCATTCAGTCAAGTTTAGATTCCTTTATCTTGTACAATGAAGATGAAATCACTCAACAAGAAAAGGAAAACAAAGAAGAAATCATTTTACCAGATAAATCAAAACTACCCTCAACTCAAATAAAAAACATTAGAAATCAACAGCAACAAGAAAATGATTATGAGGCAGAAATACTTTGGACAATAAGCTTTGATGGGTCTTGTAATAAAACAAGTGTAGGGGTAGGTGCATGGATCCAAAATACAAATCAGGGTTATTCATATAATCTAGATTTTTTATGCACAAATAACATTGCTGAATATGAAGCACTTCTCCTTGGCTTACAATTGCTTAAACGATTAGAAGCCCAAAAAATATCAATCCTAGGAGATTCTGAACTTATCATAAAACAAATAAAAGGAGAATATTCAGCTAAAAACCCAAGACTTAGAGAATATCTAAATGCTGCGCTTGATTTATTAAATACCTTTGAAAAATATGAACTTAGTTTCATTCCAAGAGCACAAAATCATATAGCAAATGAACTTGCCTTCACTGCCAGCAATTTCCAAATACCTCAGATAAATGAGCATCTTAACATAAAGGTGAAAAACAGGCCTGCAGTGCTTGACAATGAGGACCACTGGCAAGTGTTTGAGACTGAAAAACACATAGATGATTTCCTAAAATCAGAAAACGATTTTTCCATACTAGCATTAGAAACCAGCCATGAAGAAAACTGTTTGGATAATGAAAAAATCCCAAAGAAAGAAACGACATATTCTGCTGATATAAATCAATGTGAGAATCTTTTTGAATTAGAATTAATTGACAACACAGACCAGAAAGACTTGAAAGTTTTACAATGCAAGAAGGATACAATTCCAAGAGGTCTCACACCTTTAGAACACCTTTTCGACTTTAATGATGTAGCCAAAGAACCTAGAATGGAGCCCATGGAAACATATGTAGAAGAACATAAAATAGGCAGCCTAGCAGAACCCAAGATGATCAAACTGTCCATCACTTTCCCATCTCATATAAAATTGCAATACATACAACTGTTCAAAGAATTTAGAGATGTGTTTGCTTGGGGATACAAAGATCTGAAATCTTATGAAACTAGCATCATTCAACACAAAATTCCTCTTAAGGAAAATCAGAAACCTTTCAAACAAAAAATAAGTAGAATAAACCCTATTTTATTAATTTTAGTTAAGAAATAAATTGAAAATATGTATGATGCTGGGATTATAGTATCCCTTAGATATTCATAATGGATGTCAAACCTAGTTTCTATTAAGAAGAAGACAGGGGAAATTAGGCTCTGCATTGACTTTAGAAATCTAAATAGGGCCTCCCTGAAAGAAAAATACCCCTTGCCCAAGATGGACCATATACTTCAAAGAGTAGTTGAGTCAAAAATAATATCACTGTTGGATGGGTTCTCAGGGTACAATCAGGTGTTAGTGCTCCCAAGTGATCAACACAAAACTTCTTTTACTACACCTTGGGGCACCTTTGTGTATGTCAAAATGCCATTTGGTTTGATGATTGCAAGGGCCACCTTCCAAAGGGCCATGGACATAGCCTTCGCAAAATATATTGGCTATTTTATAATCATTTACCTTGATGACATAATTGTTTTCTCTAAAACTGATGAAGAACACTTGATTCACTTAAGAAAGGTTTTTGATAAATGTAGGAAATTTAGCTTATCTTTGAATCCCAAGAAGACACTCTTTGGTCTCAAAGAAGGCAAGCTTCTTGGTCACATAATTTTAGAAGAGGGAATCAAAGTAGACCCTAAAAGGATTGACGACATATTGAAAATTAGCCATCCAAGAAGCCTCAAAGAATTACAATCTTTCATTGGAAAGATTAATTTTTTGAGGAGGTTTATCCCCAACCTTGCTGAGCTATTAAGAAATATTAAAAATATGCTTAAGAAAGAGGTAGGTTTGAAATGGACTATAGAAGCTAAACAATCATTTTAACTGGTTAAACAAGCTCTCACTCAAACACTAGTCTTGATTAGTCCAGATTTCACCAAAGATTTTTATATCTTTTCTTTTGCATCTGAACATACAATAGCTGCAGTATTACTTCAAAAGAATGATTTGGGGCAAGAACAACCAATATCCTTTTTTAGTATGACCTTAAGAGATGCTCCTCTCAAATATAACATCATGGAGAAGCAAGCCTTAGCATTAGTGAAAGCATTAAAATACTTTAGAGTCTACATTTTACACTCTCACATAATTTCTTTTGTTCTACATACTGTTGTCAAGGATATTCTAAGTCAAGACCCTGATGGTAAAAGGGGAAAATGGATTGCTACTATTCTTGAATATGACTTAGAAATCATACCCACCAAACTAATCAAAGGGCAGGGATTAGCAAAACTCATGGCTGAGTCAAACTTCCAAGCACTAGATATGAATATGGTAGATGTACTCGAAGAAATTGAAGAATTCACTACTCCTTTCATTGAAGAAAAAATTTTGAATTCTCCTTGGTATGCTGACATCATTTATGTGCTTTTATATCTAAATGCCCCTCCTTCTTTGTCTAAAATAAAGCTAGATTTTTGTAAAAAAAGGCTTTGAATTATTGCATATTAGATGGGGTATTATATCGGAACAATGCTGTTGGAATTTTTCTTAAATGTTTACTTGAGGATGATGCAAGAAAAATCATGCATGAGTTGCATGAAGGAGAATGTCGAGGACACCTGTACTGGAAGACCACATCAAAAAAAATCCTCAGATCTAGTCACTATTGGCCCACCCTTTTTCCCGACAGTCAAAAGTTAGTCATGTCTTTCCATAAGTGTCAAATTTTTGATGGCAAAAGAAAGCTCCTTCCCTTACCCTTACATCCCATTAGTGTTGAGGCACCCTTTCAACAATGGGGCTTGGACTTCATTGGGGAAATTCACCCATCTTCATCGGCCTAGCATAAGTGGATCCTCGCTACCACTGATTATTTTACCAAGTGGATAGAAGCCATACCATCTAGGAATGTGTTGAAGCCTAGAAAATCTCTGCTTCAAACATTGGGGAAAACCACCCGGTCGGGACCTTAGGACAGCCCCTTATCCGTTTGGTATGGTGGCTCCGAATGGATTGAAAGGACTAGTTTCCTTATAACTAATGGGTTGGTGATGGGTTGATTTGGATGAGTGAAAATGGGACTAAATTGACTGAAATAAAACTAACTAATTTAAACTAAATACTGGTAAAGGAATTCTAAAACTAACCTGGGAAATCATATGTGAATACAACTTCAAATTATTCCAATTTAACAATAACCATAAAAATGTATTATCATTTAAATTGAAATGTGCAGAAACAGATAAAGATAACTCTGTTTAAGAACTTAAACAGAGTTGTATTAACATATTGCATTCATCATAATATATCATCTACATATACTTATGAAAGATAACATTTCAATTATACTAAAAAATGATATATATAAAGAAACGTTATGAAAACAAATATCTGTAAATGATAGCAAATTTTAAAACGAATATCATAAGACAAAAGAAATTAACAGTGAACAGATAGAAATACCCTATTCATCTTGAAGACTTTCAAATTAAATCTGATACTCTAATCCAGTAATTCTGATGCAAAATCAAATCCAAGGTACAGAAATGCAACACTTTAAAGATAATTCCGTATAAAATCACCAGATGTGATCCTTTATAAAATATAAAAGTCAGTGGAGTACAGAAATGTAATCTCCAAGTCAAAAATATAATAATCCAGGACCCTTCTCTAAATGCATGAGAAGGATTTAAATACTACTTAGCTAAATCTAAAAATAGTCTATTACAAAAATTAAGGATTCGGTTTAATGACCATCCTTTTCCTAGGAAAAAATACAGTAAAATTAAAACTAAATCTAAAAATAAAGACTATTAACTAACTATTTATGAACTTGATCTTTAAACTTGCAGGCATCTCGCATAGTTTTGAGAAGATGTGGTTGACCGACTTCAGAATTCAACTGTCCTGAAAAGACAGAGTCGGCAAGTGTAGGCGCAATCTTCTCAGTAGAATTGATGATACAATTAAGCACATTGTGCTGACTATGTGGCTTCACTAAGTATGTCCAGTAAGAGTCCCAGTTTAATCTTGTCAGCCCTTGGATTGATTTTGCTCTTTCTTCTGCCTTTTGCCTCCATTCTGTTTGCAGTTGATGTGCCTGTGGGAGATATCCCAGAACAGTTTCTGAAATCAAATTAGCTTTGTGAAAATTATTATTTATACAATTAGTAAGAGTGTTTGCTGCTGTAGCCGCCTCCTCTGCTGCCTTCTCTGCCCTTTTGATTTGTGCATCCCAGTTATTGAAAAGTATTTCTTTATGTTTTTCATTAATAATTGGTGCACCAGATTTTCTTCCTTCTTCTGTTTTCTGCC
Organism: Pinus albicaulis; assembly: GCA_034641835.2. Taxonomy (NCBI): domain Eukaryota; kingdom Viridiplantae; phylum Streptophyta; class Pinopsida; order Pinales; family Pinaceae; genus Pinus; species Pinus albicaulis. The sequence goes on from CM076578.1 coordinate 318,293,874, forward strand.
ATACCAAATAATCATTGATCTTTTCATTAGTTAAATCATAATCATTTCGTAAATCTACGACATTATTTGTGATTTTATCACTCTCTTGGCAAAAAGAATTCCATTGTAAGATCTTTTGGCATAACACTTTTTCTTGTTGCAGTAGTTGATTGTTTAAAGAGATAGTTTCTGAAATAAACTCTGGAAGCTTAGTATCATCTTTGTGCCGATCTTGGATAATTTGTATTTGTTTTTCTTTATCAACTAAACTTTTTTGATGTCCAATTTGCATTTCTTGAAGTTGTTGTTGTAACTCTTCAAGTTTCAATTGTGCTTCATTATTGGCCTGTACCTATTGCAATTGCTGTTGTAGAACTTTTATCTGTTCTTCTTTTTCATTCAACAAGAGTTGTATCTCAAATGCTTTGTCAATTGTTGTAGAAGCATAAGCCCCTGTCATTTGAGATAACTTAGCAAGATTCTCAGTAGGCTCTGTGGAAGGATCCTTCCACAAGACATCTAGTTGTTCTGCTTCAGTAGCAATTTCACCTTCTAACTTTCTCTTTTTTCTCTGTTTCTTCACTACTGCTTTGTATTTTGGGCTGTAGAATACATCTAGAGGAGGAATGTCCTCTACATTAAGTACAATTTCAGAGGAGGGTGTGATAGGTATGTGCTCAGTTACTGTGACTGTGCTACTTAATCCTGTGCTCAAAACTTTGGTTGTTTGTACAGGGGTCTGTACATTCTGTCCTTCTACATTAATCAATTGATTGAAGCTTTCCCATTCTTTGTCTAATTCAATGGTGACTGACTGTTTCTATACATTGGTAGGAGGAGGATTTGTCTGTTGAGAAGTCAAAATTTGTTGTTGAGGAAGTTCTTTCGATTGAGCAGAATCTTTCACTGATTCTTCAATTTTATCTTCCTTTTCATTAGACTTATTGGAACGTTCAGAAGTCTCTCTTTCAGATTTTGACTTAGATTTATCTGTACTCGAACTGACGTTAAGACTAACACTAGGAGTTTGTTCCCTTGCGGGTTCCAAGCATAGATTTTCCAAAGGAATAGTAGTTATTCTTCTCTCTCTATAAAGCTTAAATTCCTGGAATTCCTCTGGAGATAACTGCATTTGAGCTGAATTCAAAACTTCTTTAAATGAACCTTTTGTTTGGAACATATCATCAAACAGATCTTGTTCCCCGGAAAATTCCCTTACTCTGATTGCATTGGTAAAATTCTTAACAATATTATTTGGGTCAAATAACCTTCTTGAAAATTTGAATAGTTGTAAGCATGTAATGTTGCTTACCTCTTTGATTGCGTGACCAACATCAAACAGTGAAAATGTTCCACAATTTACGGGAAATTGTGGCCAAATGCCTTTCTTCTTCTCTTTTAATTCCTTCATTAAACCTCTTTGGCCACAGGTCTGATAAGCAATATCTCAAGCAACAAGTCTATCCGGAATATATAGGGGTAAAACATGGGGGGAAGCAGAGCTTCCAAAAACCCTAACATAAGTGAACAATTCTTCTCCGAACCATCTCGCGACGGGGAGAATGTCGACCTCTGTTTCTGGGGATAACCTTGGGGCATCCTTATTGTGCAATGTTCTATACAATGGCAGCATTATACCATGGCAAATTTTGTAAAAATGGGGGACAAACTTAGACTCCCACAGTTCCTTATGATACACATGAATATGCAAAGGATCGTGGATAGTCTATTGCCAAGCCATCACAGGGAATTTAGAGACAAAACAGATAGTGTCCATGACATAAGCAGATAAATAAAAAGGTGGATAAATCCGCTGAGAAACATTTCGTTTGGACCGGTAGTGAAAAATAGCAGTGGTCAAATTATCAGATAAGATTTTGGCCCAGTCTACAATTGTAGAATTAACGGCAGCATTCAACAAAGGGAGCCATTCAGGCAAGATCATATTTATGTTAGGCTTTCCAAAAAGCCTGCATAACATGGTAGCAGCAAAACAATAAGGAGAGGTAAGTCAACCAGTACTGTACATACCGTGTTTGTTTTTCTTCAACGGTTCATCTCTTTTGGTCCACTCCTGTGTGCATTCTGACAAATTTGCATGTTCTCTGGCAAAATCTTCCATGAATTGCTTATTATAAGTCGCCTGAGGTTCCGGTAACTGATACATCAGCCTCAAATCTTCCGTAGTGAATGACCCGATTGGCTCTTGAGTTGGAGTTCTAAATTGCCTGTCTGAAATATCGGTGTTGTCCAGCACCCATTTCACCATGTTTGTATATGGAAGAATCCTCGGCCTTGCCACTATTCTATGCATAAATGAACAAGCCAGTTCTTTAAGGGTTGCCTCAGATGTATTACTGGAACCTGCTGTAGCCGCAACTTTCATCACCACAGGATTTTCTTCTTCGAGCAATTATACATTCCTTCCCAGGTGGTTATACCGACATCCTTATTGCAAGCGGTGTCTGTATATAGTGAGGCCATTTCTCTGTTTTCATAATTTGAACTCTTCTCTTTCTTACCCATAATGTTCTGTGAACGCTTTGTATAGACGTTTGCTCCTTCGTGCCTGCGTTTTACGAGTTAAATGAGAGTAATGGCATGAGAAAGGTGATGAGATTATTTTAAATGCAAAGGCAGATGAAATATATTATTATAACGTGAAACGACCTTTCAATAAAAGCAAAATCTCATTTACCATTAATTGACAATCCATTCATTTAATCCAATCATTAAAGCGCAAAACATATATTGATTTATGGGAGGATTTTCTTTGAACAACGCGCTTTTATGAATCTGCGACATTGCGATCTGCGATTTACTGCATAATATCGCAATATTGCAATATCACAAAACGTAACCATCGCAATTTTCCAAATAGCGCAAAAGCGCAACTCACAAATAGCGCAAAAGCGCAGAATTGTAAATAGCGCAAAAAGTATTCGTTTAACATTTATTTTTTCTACGTTATGCGATCTGCGACCAATATGTTATTGTATAGGCTTTTTGGGATCGCATTATCGCAAAATCGCAAAATCGCAATTTCAGTTTTATAAAAGATATCCACCATTTTGCGATGGATGCGCTATTTCGCTTAAAGAAAATTTTTATTGAAATCTATCATAAACTTAAGTGTTTCTTAAGGTTTTTTTAAGGAATTTCCCTAAGTTTATGATATAAAGTTTTATTTGAAAAGGAAAAAAAATCCTAATTGATTTTTTTGGATTTTTTAACTAAGGGTCCCCATTTATTTAGTATTATTACTAATATTAAATAAAAAAGGGGGGTTGTTGCTGGTCACAACAATTGGCGATTCACTGAAAGAAACATTTATCTCTGAAAAAATAAAATGAACACTATATTTCTAGTAAATAAATTTTTTTAAAGATAATGAAAAATATATTAGGATATTTTAAATAAAATCTAACTATGAAAAAGAAATAAAAATCATTCACAATTTCTTTCTAATTCCTTAAGAACAAAAACATTTTTGGGTTATCTCAAGCTTTGATTGGTGTTAATAATAAAGTAAGTGGATTTCTCCAAATTTTGGTTTTATAATATACTCTATTGCCATAGGTATTTCCTCTGCTGCCAGCAAACGTTCATAGTCTCGACAGGGTTACCTTTAAACCATTAACCATTCATTATCCCATCCAACTAAAATTATGACTTTTTAAAAGATAAATTCATAAGACATATTATCTCATGTTTTTGTCTTTTACTTATTTTTTATTTTTAAGAGCCATTGTTCTTGTTCGGTAGCCAGTTAATAACAATGCCATTCACTAGTTATAACTAAACTGAACAAGCTGGCTCGTGATGAGACCCGTTGTCTTATATTTATAAGCCATTACCCTGTTTTGGTATGCAGTATTGGTAATGTCAGTTTCATTACTTCTTATGAACATGGTAAGTCGGCTCATAATGAAACCTCTTATCTCTTAAATTTTCATATAATTTCTTAGAATTACATTCTAAAAAATCACAACTTAAATGGATGGGGTGAAATAGTTTTATCCTTAAGAATCAATGGATGACAATTTTCAGAGTTTCTTGAGTACCAAGACTTTGAAAAATCTTTAATTTTATAGATAACTTTCTCTGCTCAAAAAACTTATAATGATTTACATTCTCCTCAAGTTTTCAAAAGATCATGCAAATGATGGAATAATCTTTCAAAGTTTAATATATTATTTTAAACTATCCAAAAACTGTGATCATCTCTTTTAAAAATTCTTATTTACACAAAATAAATATTTATAATATTTTTCCTAAGAAATTTTCCTAAATATTAAACAGTCAATTAGAGACTTATTAACAACCTTTATTTGCAAAAACAATCAAAAAATTTGCAGAAAGGAATATGTACAGTTTAAGAAGGGGTTACCTCCTTATGAAAAGAATTTCTTCAAGATAAGCCCATTTACAGGAAGAGATTCTCTCTTACCTATTAGATCTTGGAGTATGAATGTATTTGAGCCTATCTTTTCAATGATCTGAAATGGTCCAAGCCACATTTTCTGAAACTTGGTATGTTTACCTTTTTCTTCGTGTGATTTATCCCATTTCAGAACAAGATCACCAATTGACAAAATTTTTGAGCCGGTAGAACTTGCATCAAAAGAAGATTTTACAAGTTGTTGATGTTTTTCATGAATAATTTTTGCTTTATCTCTATCTTCTTCTAGTTTGAGGATTTGATCATATCTCAATTGAATGGATGAAGAAGGATTTTCTTCAATAAATTGCACTAGGGCTAATGATGGGAGAGTTAAATTTGATGGTATCACAGCTTCTTTTCCATAAACTAAATTGAAAGGTGAAGTACCTATTGAAGCTTTTTCAGTGATATGATCAGCCCATAATGCAAAGATTAAAGACTTGTGCCAATTCTTTTGATTTTGATCAATGGTCCTTTTAATGATTTTGATAAGATTTTTGTTAGTGGATTCAACCAAACCATTACCTTGTGGATAATAATTTGCTGAATATTTCAATTTAAAACCTCTTTTAACTACAAATTCCATTATACTGTTTCCAGAAAAATAAGATGCATTATCAAAGACAAGAGCGTTAGGTACACCAAACCTGGTTATGATGAATTGATCTATGAAATCAATAATTGCGTCAGAATTGGCTACCTTCAACGGGATTGCTCCTACCCATTTTGTAAAGTAATCAGTTGCAGTAAGGATGTATTTGTGCTGTTTGGAAGAATTAGGTACTATCTCACCAATAATGTCAAGCCCCCATTGTTCGAATGGTTGCTCAATACTTATTGGTTGCAAAGGAAAAGCTGGTTTCCTTTGTCTTCCACTTACAGTTTGACAAATTCTGCACTTCCTTATGTAATCATGCGTATCTTTAAAAAGGGTAGGCCAGTAATAACCAACACGAATTATTTTGTGAGCTGTGGTATCACCTCCAAAATGACCTCCTGCTGGTCCATCATGCAATTCTTGCAAAACCTTTTCGGCTTCAGTCTTTTCAAGACATCTTAATAAGATTGAATCATAATTTTTTCTGAATAACACATTATCAATGATCTCATATTTAATAGCCTTTAACCTTAAAGCACGTTTTCTCTTATAGCTGAGATTAGAAGGAGCATACCCATTTTTTAAGTAATAGATAAGATCAACATACTGAGATTCAGAGTCTGTAACACTTATCTGACTTACTTGAATATCTTGATTTGAATCTTGACTTTCTGGTATGTTATGAGCTCCTGCCAATAATCTGCAAAAACCTTGTCCTCTAACAATCTTAGCTGGTTTAATATCAATATCATATTCTTGCAAGGTTGTTACCCAGTTAGCTCTATTTTCTCCTACTTATTTTTGAATTAATAATTTCCTCACTGCAGAGAATGTGACAATGATTTTTGTATGTGTTTTCAAGAGAAAAGGTCTGAAATTTTTTATTGATTTAAACACGGCAAATGCTTGTTTTTCAACATCGGAATAATTAAGCTCAGCTCCTTGCAAATTTGAGCTAAAGAAATAAATTGGTGCTTCAATTTTCTGATCATTGAGCTGTGTTAAAACAGCTGCATAGGATGTTTCAGTGGCTAAAGTATACAAAATAAAATCTTTAGAAAAATCCGGGGTATTCAATGTCGGTGCATTAATAATCGCTTGTTTGATTGCCTCAAAGGCTTCTTTCTCTTTATTCCCCCATTTGAATACTGAATTCTTCTTGATCATATTTTTCATAGGTAAAACAATTAAAGAAAAATCAGGAATGAATCTTTTTACAAAATTGATCTGCCCAAGAAATGATTGCATGGATTTTTTGTTATGAGGTAAAGAAATATCAGAAATTTCTTTCACTCTATCTGGATCAATATATATACCATATTTTGACACAACAAATCCTAAGATTTTTCCTTCATCCAAAGCAAATAAAGATTTCTTTGGATTTAAGGAAATACCAAACCTTATACATCTTTCAAATATTTGCTTTAAATCATGTAGATGATTGGCTCTTTTTTTTTAAAATACTGTTATGTCATCAAGATAAACAACAACTGATTTATTGATCAGACCTTTAAATTCTATGTCCATGGCTCTTTGGAAAGTTGCTCCTGCATTTATTAGACCAAAAGGCATTTTCTGATAAGCATAAGTTCCCCATTTTGTTCTGAAAGTTGTTTTCAATCTGTCATCTGGATGAATTAAAACTTGATTATAGCCTGAAAATCCATCAAGAAAAGACATAAGTTCAGAACCAGGTACCTTCTGAAGTATCTGTTCCACAGTTGGCAATGGGAAATTGTCTTTTAAACATGCCTTGTTTAAGTTTCTAAAATCAATACAGATTCTTATATCACTATTTTTCTTCCTTACAGGTACCATATTGGAAACCCAATTGGAGTGCCTTACAGGAAAAATGATTTTGGCTTTTAAGAGTTTATTAAGTTCTGATTTGATTTGTCCTTCGAGATTTGGATGAACTTTCCTTAACTTCTGTTGAACAGGTTTAATATCAGGAAGCATTGGAATTGTGTGTTGAATAACCGAAGTATCATACGTTTTTAAATCATCATAATTCCAAGCAAAAACGTTTTTATATTTGTTCAAGAGTTTAATGAAAGCATTCCTTTCCTCTGGTGTTAAATTGAGTCCTAAATTAACATTTTGAGGTTTAGAATCAGAACCAACATTTACTAATTCAAACTTCAAAGTGGAACTTTGAAGTTTAGCATTAGTGACTTTCTTGAATCTGTTTTTAATGTCATATAAATCCTCTAATTTAACAACAGATTTTGGAATGGGATTTTCATTATCTTTTGAAGCAATTTGTAAATCATGATCATTCTCATCAATAATTTGCTCATCATATGATTTCTCTGAAGTCATGAAATTTAAAATATCTTGATCATGATAAAATACTCTCCAATTTGTGACATTATCTGGGACAGATGGGCGAAAAATCAATTCTAAAGAAAATCTATCAGGACTACAATCTTCAGCAGGAAGGAGTTTAGATGCAACATTAGCTAATAAGTCAGCAGATGTATTTTGATTCCTAGGAATAGGAGAAATATTAAATGCTAAAAAGTGAGTAGTAAGATCTTGCACTAGGGTTTGATAGTGTTTAAGATGTCCTGAAAGGCAATGGATAGTATTCCTAACTTGTTTTATGACAATTTCAAAATCACCAAAGACTTTAAAGTATTTAAAATCTAACCCTATAGCTTTATAGAGTCCTTGAATGAAGGCTTCATATTCTGCGGTATTGTTCGTACACTCAAATTATAACCTACATAACAGCATGGTTTTCTCTCCATCTGGATCAATTAAGATGCATCCTGCTCCAGCTCCATCACTAGACTTTGATCCATCAAAATATAACGACCAAAATAAAGATTTATCTATTGGTTTATCTACAATTACATCAGAAATATTTACAATTCTGGAAGAATCAGATTGTGAAAATTTTTCTATTTGAGAAACAAAAGTATTTACAGAAAAAGGTGATTGAGGTGCTTTGAAGTTTCCAAGAAATGACTCAGCAGAATAACCTCCAAGAATATTGTTGTTGAATGCCATAGGCTCATTAGGTTGTTCAAATTCAGTGACAGTATGCGTCATATGTTTTTCTCGTTCAACTTTGATTTGATTTGGTTTCCCTTTGTAGGGAAGCCACATATGTGAATAATCAGTTGAGATATAACCATTAAGTTTCGTAGACCAGTCCCTGCTTAAGATTAATCCATAGAATTCAGGGATATCTGCAATCAAAATATCAATTCTTTGGACAATCCTAGGATCGGAAGCTAATCTGATAGTAACTAAATTGATTTCTCCTACAACTTGAACTTTAGAGAAATCCAATTGAACAATATGAACTGTTGATTTCTGTGGTTCGATATTCAATTTGGCACAATGATGCAGAGACACCCCTGCAACACCCAGAATCAACTCTCTGTCCACGCACACAACGAATACATAAAAACTGTCCATATAAAATTTCATATTGCTGGCAATTTGATACACTGTCTTTTAACACGCAAGATCTTTAATCTATGTTCACAATACCATTCCCTCGGAGGCTAACAACATCTATTTCAAGATTTGAAAACCATAAATACACATGGTGCTTTTCCCGAACCCAGCATATCAATTACTCCACATGAATACCACACAATTCAATTTCTCTCCCACCTTATTCACAATTATTTGATACATAGATCCATTGTGCTCCCATTATTAATTGAACCAAGGTTTCAACCATATATGTGCGCCACTATCTTTTTAACCCAGATATTAAAACTGGAATTTACTTACCTTCTCTATTATCGAACCCGACTTTTCTCTATACCAATGTTGTGCTCGTCCTCTGCTCTGATTTCTACATTTAGAAAAACAACAACATATCCTCATGCCAAAACACTGGGACTAATTCCTTACTTCTTTCATACAGAGCACAGTCCATACAAATATTTTCGCAACATATAACAGCATTAAACCATTCATACAGTCTAATGAAGAATGCCTTTATATGAATCAGAACCAACACTTTTAATAATCTAGAAAGATTTCTATTGTCTTAGTTGGAAAACGCAGATTCAACATAATACTTTCAAAACAAATGTCAAACACTATTAATCAAAAGATATTATATACATCGCTCCCACGTATTTGGTTCTACCAACTAAATTTCCCACACCTGAAGACATAGTATGCGCCCAAATTTATGTTTTTAACTATTTCACTGCAAACTCACATAAATTCGACATACGCTCCCTTCCACCTGCGCTGACATGGTCTCCTCCATCGATATTTCTAGATGATCAATTTCAAAGCATCACACTGTGGATAATCACCAGATCTGGTTGTTCATTATCTAAAAGCGCCTTCCATCTGGAATCATTGATTGCCAACCCAAACTGACTGACTGATCCCGCATTTAACCCGAAAATCTTTGAAATTTTATAGTCCACGAGAGTCTGGTGCTTAACCTGCTTCGATGCATTAACTATCGGAGATTTGCATTTCGCAAAATCTTTGAACTGTCACCACAGTCGCCCTTTATACAACTCTGATGCGATAATTACTGGATACCACTCGTGCAAGGATTTTTTTTATCACTATTGGCGGATTCCACAATGCCGATGCGTGATTTATAGATCCGGAAATGTCGATGCGTGATTTATAGATCCAACCTCGTTTCAAAACGGATTATAATATTAACACAATGTAAAGCCTCTCCGGTTCTGATGCATATTACATGGACCAGAACACATACACAATCAACCAATAATTTGTTTCATGTCCCCTACACAGTTTTAATAACACTTTGACTCACACTTTTTGTGTTAAGAACCTTGCAAAATTCGACACACCAGAATTGCAAACAACCACCGATTTCATACAATTTCCAAAACAAACACAGATCGAAATTCTTCAATCAATTACAAAGACATTAATACTCAATTCATCAATTATCATTCGATTTGGGCAGAATACCATTGCGTTCATAATACCCAAATAAAACAGAACCTCACTTTTTCTAAATTATTCCAGAATTAAAAATTTTAATACACAGTCACATTCACACTAAAACCTGAGCTTTCGCTCCACACCACATTTACACTCACCTTCACACCATCGCTCCTCTTCACTATGAACTATCGCTCTATATCCAAAAACCACACCCCAACAGTATATATCTCTCTCGCCTCTTACCTTATCAACATTTTTATTATGAACTAATGCAATCTTCTAAATCTGGAAGTTTAACAACACTCACCTATCTATTTGCTCTTGTGCACATCTATTTTAACAAATCTTATCACTAATCTAAATAAGGCAATCACACACTTATTACAATAACAAATTATTTGAGAAGTTTATCCTTCTCGGTAATCCCAAATTTGACTAACAGTCAATAAATTTTACTGTGATTAGCCACAACATGTGGACAATCCTCCACATTGCTCGCTAATGCCGATGCTCCTGCATCAGACTCCCGAAGTTTAAATTAACCATGATCTCCTAATCATGCACTTCATGTCTGTGTCCTCCTAGATCCCATACTTGGTTTGGTAGTCTGTCCTTAGTTACTGCTGTTTTTGTTTGTCTTTCAAGTCTCCATCCTTTATGCTGTAATGCCTCACTATCTACTACTGTCCTTTTCACATATTTCGCTGCTGCTTTGCTCACTCTAATTTTCAATTTTCCATTCCCTTCACCTGTACTATTTCTTCCAGCCAATCTTCCTTTCTTCTTTTGTCCTGCATTTGTTTTACTGGAATGTTGTAGTATGAGTTTCCACAACTCATCCAATTCATTGTCCATTTCACTTCTCGTGTGCTGAATACTTTTCTGCTGCAACTGATTGTGTTCTTGAATTAGAACATCATAATCTTTGTGCCAAAAATCTTCCATATACATTTCTGAAATGTACAAATGCCTTTTCCCAGGTTTTTCTTCTGGTTTCTCATTCATGACTTCATCATTCCTTGCTTCAAATTCCAGCATACCTTCCATTAATCCAATATGTTCTTCTTGGTTCAGATTGACTTCACATTGCCCTTTTCCTGCATGTAAATCTTCATCAAAATTAATCAACTCAATAAACACAAATGCTTTACCTGGCTTCCTCATCAAAAGATTCGACTTATACAAATCTGCCATCTCATCTGGAAGTTCTCTCAAAAGTTCTGCACCATCTTTACTAACTGCATTGTCCGCAATATCTGTCTTTAATCCTCCTTCACTCTGGCTGTCTTCAAGATCAATGATCTTCAATGACTCAGTGTATCCTTTGAATTCAAAATTTCTTTTACCATCCTCCTTGTTCTACATGTGACTATGAGTAGTCATTTATTCAACAGTATTCAATAACTGTTTGTCTTTCCTCAAGTCAATGTGACCTGCAAACACACAACAACCTTCAGTTTTCAAAATACAATACCTTCCATTTTCTTTTGATGCTTCAAGCACCAATCCTCCATCATAGATCTTTTGGATTTCAGCGGATCCTTCTTGCTGTGACCCCATTTCTCTGAGTCTTTCCTTCTTCAACAAATCAATATGAATTTGTTCAAGTTCCCTGAACTCATTCATCAGCTTGCCATTCAACCTCTGTTGCAATAGCTTCCACTTCACCCTTTTCTTCAGTTTCCATCTGTATCTTCGGTCTTCACTTATCTTCCTTTGTACAACCAGACCAATTTCTGGTTCTTCATTCTGCTGCCAGCTTCTATACTTCTGCAATTTGATGCCTTCCTCAAATTCATTCTCATGTAGTTGATCATTCATTCCAAAGTTCTGGTTACTTCCATATTCATCTTTCTGAGTTAATATTTCTGTCTCCTTCATGCCTCTGAGGACATAAATTCCTTGTTTCTCGTGATCTTTCATCTCACCTTCATATAATCGCTGCTCAATTTCTCTGATTTCAGCATCATATTTATTAATGCTGTCTCTCACACCTTTTCGTCCATTAGGTTCTATAAGCTTTGTTTCTCCTTTAGGTTCCTTGAGTAATCTCCAAGTATTCTATCTCCTTGTGAAATATCTCTAGCAGATCGTCACAATTTCCATTCTCAGCTTCATTCTTTTCTTGGCAATCCTCCTGAGTTGACCTGTTTTCCACATTATCATATTGCAAGAATCTTTCATCAATTCCATTAAACAAATTCATTGGTTTACCTTTTTGTAGTCCCACTATGGAATTGTCTTCAGACTGCTGGTCTATATCAACCTCATCTAACTGTTTCACACCAAACAGGATTTCATCTATGAACTCCTTCTGTTGCAAATGATCAACACCTTCTTCCTCTAAAAAGGATTCTTCATCATACTTTACCTCAAGAGCTTCATTCCTGTTTGTGACAGTTTCGTCAAACTGTCCATCATCCTCCACATATCCTGCAAACATACACAAATTATAAGAATCAAAATCACAAGGCTTCATTGCCTCATCCGCTTCCTTTGTCAACATATCTTCGAATTGTCCTGAACTCTGCCAATAGTCCATGAGATCTTCAGCTGATCTCTCTAACATCTCACCCTGTTCTGGTCTGCAAATGGAAACTTCCAATTCTACCTCTACTTCTCTGAGTTTCTCTGATTCCTCTTGAGCACTCAATATCTGCTCAATCTTTCTCAATTCTTCTACTATCTCTAACTTCACTTGCTGATTTCTCCTTTCTCGTAGCCTTGGCCACTTTACTCTTTTCCTCATGGTCCAAACACTTTTCTGCAGCATCTTCATCAATATTCCAATCTGGAAATCTATCTAAGCTTTCTCTCGGTCAAACTATTCTTGACTCATCCTCATGCCATTTTCTTTGGCATCTTCCCTTTTGTTGTGGCTTCTTTGTGAACTTCTGCTATGACTATCTATAGTCATTTTCTGCTCCTCTCTTTCCATGAGCTCTTTTCACCTCTGCAACAAGCCTTTGCACAGCAAGTCCTTCTTACTGCAATCTTACCTCACTAAGCTATCCTCACTCAGTCTTTTGGTAAGCACGATCCCCTATCCGGAATCTTCTCTTGAGCAACACCTTTGCTCCCTCTAGGTTTCTGCAATCTCTCACTCTTTCTTTCGAGAACACCTCAATTTTCCTCTCTGTCCAATCTCTTGTTGGATTCTTCAGGTTCACTGCCACTTCTATCTGGTTCTTCTCTCACAACTTCTCTTGATTTATATTGCTGCAGTCTTTGATTCAACAGAGCCAAGCTCTGATACCAAAATGACGCAGAGACACCCTTGCGACACCCAGAATCAACTCTCTGTCCATGCACACAACGAATACATCAAAACTGTCCATATAAATTTCAGATTGCTGGCAATTTCATACACTGTCTTTTAACATGCAAGCTCTTTAATCTATTTTCACAATAGCATTCCCTCGGAGGCTAACAACATCTATTTCAAGATTTGAAAACCATAAATACACATGGTGCTTTTCCTGAACCCAGCATATCAATTACTCCACATGAATACCACACAATTCAATTTCTCTCCCACCTTATTCACAATGCTTTGATACATAGATCCATTGTGCTCCCATTATTAATTGAACCAAGGTTTCAACCATATATGTGCGCCACTATCTTCTTAACCCAGATATTAAAACTGGCATTTACTTACCTTCTCTATTATTGAACCCGACTTTTCTCTATACCAATGTTGTGCTCGTCCTCTGCTCTGATTTCTACATTCAGAAAAACAACAACATATCCTCATGCCAAAACACTGGGACTAATTTCTTACTTCTTTCATACAGAGCGCAGTCCATAAAAATCTTTTTGCAACATATAACAGCATTAAACCATTCATACAGTCTAATGAAGAACGCCTTTATATGAATCAGAACCAACACTTTTAATAATCTGGAAAGATTTCTATTGTCTTAGTTGGAAAACGCAGATTCAACATAATACTTTCAAAACAAATGTCAAACACTATTAATCAAAAGATATTATATACATCGCTCCCACGTATCTGGTTCTACCAACTAAATTGCCCACACCTGAAGACACAGTATGCGCCCAAATTTATGTTTTTAACTATTTCACTGCAAACTCACATAAATTCGACATACGCTCCCTTCCACCTGTGCTGACATGGTGTCCTCAATCGATCTTTCCAGATGATCAATTTCAAAGCATCACACTGTGGATAATCACCAGATATGGTTGTTCATTATCTAAAAGCACCTTCCATCTGGAATCATTGATTGCCAACCCAAACTGACTGACTGATCCCGCATTTAACTCGCAAATCTTTGAAATTTTATAGTCCACAAGAGTCTGGTGCTTAATCCGCTCCGATGCATTAACTATCGGAGATTTGCATTTCGCAAAATCTTTGAACTGTCACCACAGTCACCCTTTATACAACTCTGATGCGATAATTACTGGATACCACTCGTGCGACGATTTGCTTTATCACTATTGGCAGATTCCACAATGTCGATGCGTGATTTATAGATCTGACAATGCCGATGCGTGATTTATAGATCCAACCTCGTTTCAAAACGGATTATAATATTAACACAATGTAAAGCCTCTCCGGTTCTGATGCGTATTACATGGACAAGAACACATACACAATCAACCAATAATTTGTTTCATGTCCCCTACACAGTTTTAATAACGCTTTGACTCACACTTTCTGTGTTAAGAACCTTGCAAAATTCGACACACCAGAATTGCAAACAACCACCGATTTCATACAATTTCCAAAACAAACACAGATCGAAATTCTTCAATCAATTATGAAGACATTAATACTCAATTCATCAATTATCATTCGATTTGGGCAGAATACCATTGCATTCATAATACCGAAATAAAACAGAACCTCACTTTTTCTAAATTATTCCAGAATTAAAAATTTTAATACACAGTCACATTCACACTAAAACCTCAGCTTTCGCTCCACACCACATTTACACTCACCTTCACACCATCACTCCTCTTCACTATGAACTATCGCTCTATATCCAAAAACCACACCCCAACAGTATATATCTCTCTCGCCTCTTGCCTTATCAACATTTTTATTATGAACTAATGCAATCTTCTAAATTTGGAAGTTTAACAACACTCGCCTATCTATTTTCTCTTGTGCACATCTATTTTAACAAATCTTATCACTAATCTAAATAAGGCAATCACACACTTATTACAATAAAAAATTATTTGAGAAGTTTATCCTTCTCGGTAATCCCAAATTTGACTAACAGTCAATAAATTTTACTATGATTAGCCACAACATGTGGACAATCCTCCACATTGCTGGCTAATGCCGATGCTCCTGCATCACACAAACAGAAGTAGGCATTATATTAGAGGAAGCTCCAGAATCAATTAAACAATTATGCAGATTTTTATTGTACATTTCATAAGTCAAAAGAAAAGGAGGAGTCTGAGAATTTGATTTATCTCCAATGAGCACTGTATCAGTAGCATCTACCTTATCTGGTGGCTTACCAGCTCCTTTAGCTGCTTTTGCAACTACACCACTTGGTAAAGGAGAAATTGGTGTAGCGTTTAATTCTTTTAATAGCAACTTCTGCTGGTGTTTTAGTTTGCTGAGTTCATGTAAGGAAATGTTGGCTTTAATATTTTTCATGTCTTCAACAATGTTATACTCTATAGGATCTGACACTACTAAAGTCTCTGTTGTCGATGTAGGAGGATTAGAAGAAGATGGCTGATTCTGAGTAGGTAATGGAGAAGCTTTCCTTACAGGGGATTTGTCTTTGGTACTTGGAGTTGTAATTTTGTTTTTAGGAACTGTTTGTACAGGCTCTGATGTAGATTTACTCCTAGTACTTACAGGCATAGCTTCTTGTTCAACCTCACTATCAGAATTATGGAGAATAAAATCCCACATTCCATGCAATTCAGCTATTTCTTCATTCTCATCTTCCTCTTTTGATACTAAAGATGTATCTTCTTCTTCTTCTTCCTCTTCTTCTGATTCTGCATTAGAGATTGCATTAGGAGGTTTAGATTCAACTTGATTTCTTTTAAAATTTCGGAATGGTTTTTTGGTAGAAGTTTCAGCTACTTGTTTTTTTTTATTTCAACCATTTCATTTCACATGGTTTTAAGAACTTTCTGTAAACCTTCCATGTCGTATGGGTCTTTGGCCTTTTTCTTTGAATCATCTTTGAAGCTGACTTTCTTGGATTTCCTTTCCTCAATAGCATTTTTCTTTTATAGAGAAATAATTCATTTTTCTACTGCAATAGCCTCTTTCATATTCTCATCTAATGTAGGTTTTGCAGCTCTATCTACAAAAATTGCTATGTTTGAGGGCAAAGCAGTTATGTACCATTCACTTCTGACTTGTTCACTAGGCCTTGAATCTCTGTGGATTTTGTTCAAGAGTTTGTTGAATCTAGCGTTGAAATTTTTAATGGGCTCCTTGGGTTCTGCTTTCAAATTTGAGAGATCATTGATTAAAGTAGCTATTGATCCATCATCTCCAAATTTGGTTAAAAAATGATCTGCAAAAATGGCCCAACTTGTTATGGATCCTGAAGGTAACGAAAAGTACCAGGATCCTGCTGCCCCTTGAAGAGTATAAGGGAATAGTCTGACTATAACATATTCATGTACGACTCCATTCAAATTTATAGCCAGCATAAAGTTATTGATGTGTTCTTCAGCTTGAAAGTTAAGATCTGGACTAAACTTTGGAAGCCATTTTCCAGGATTGTCAGGTAAATCATGTAAAGGTGCAGGCATGTTGACAGCCCCTGGAGTAGCCCATGGTCTAGCCATTATTGGAGCAACTATTGGAGGAATAGTAGAGGCTGGTGGTGTCTGAATAAAGGTTGTTGGAATAGATGATGTTGAGATTGATGATGATTGAGAAGATGATGTGGAAACAACTGTACTTTGTTGAGTTGGGATTTCGGAAACAGGTAATTGAATATGAGATGAAGAACTTATATCACTTACTGATTCCGATTGAGTTTTTCTTGTCTTGACTCTACTAGGTAAAGGGAATTCTTTCGGAGAAATACCAAGTTTTTCACTTTGAAGCCTAGTAAGAGGTTTTGAAGAAACAAATTTTGAAGTTACACTACCTTCAGATATTTCAGACTCATCTAGAGATAATGAGAATCCTTTCAATTTATGAATTAAATCTTGTACTTCAGGAGATTCAGGATTTTGATTGTCTGATTGTTT
Source organism: Pinus albicaulis (assembly GCA_034641835.2). Taxonomy (NCBI): domain Eukaryota; kingdom Viridiplantae; phylum Streptophyta; class Pinopsida; order Pinales; family Pinaceae; genus Pinus; species Pinus albicaulis. The sequence goes on from CM076578.1 coordinate 318,311,027, forward strand.
TACGATTTTGGTAGTGGGTGTCTGAATATTCTTCTCAATTCCTTCTATAGGATTTTGTATTTCAGAAGAAATTGAAGAAGTTGATGAGGGTGTTTTGCTCTCAGAATGGCATGTAGGTAAATATTTACTTGCCATTCATAGCTCAGCCCTCCTTCTAGCGCCAAAAATGTTGAAGCCTAGAAAATCTCTGCTTCAAACATTGGGGAAAACCACCCGGTCGGGACCTTAGGACAGCTCCTTATCCATTTAGTATGGTGGCTCCGACTGGATTGAAAGGACCAATTTCCTTATAACTAATGGGTTGGTGATGGGTTGATTTGGATGAGTGAAAATGTGACTAAATTGACAGAAATAAAACCATCTAATTTAAACTAAATATTGGTAAAGGAATTCTAAAACTAACCCGGGCAATCATATGTGAATACAACTTCAAATTATTCCAATTTAACAATAACCATAAAAATGTATTATCATTTAAATCGAAATGTGCAGAAACAAATAAATATAACTCTATTTAAGAAATTAAACAGAGTTGTATTAACATATTGCATTCATCATAATATATCATCTACATATACTTATGAAAGATAACATTTCAATTATACTAAAAAATGATATATATAAAGAAACGTTATGAAAACAAATATCTGTAAATGATAGAAAATTTTAAAACGAATATCATCAGACAAAAGAAATCAACAGTGAATAGATAGAAATACCTTATTCATCTTGAAGACTTTCAAATGAAATCTGATACTTTAATTCAGTAATTTTGATGCAAAATAAAATCCAAGGTACAAAAATGCAACACTTTAAAGATAATTCCACATAAAATCACCAGATGTGATCCTTTATAAAATATAAAAGTCAGTGGAGTACAGAAATGTAATCTCCAAGTCAAAAATATAATAATCCAGGACCCTTCTCTAAATGCATGAGAAGGGTTTAAATACTACTTAGCTAAATCTAAAAATAGTTTATTACAAAAATTAAGGATTCGGTTTAATGACCGTCCTTTTCCTAGGCAAAAATACAGTAAAATTAAAACTAAATCTAAAAATAAAGACTATTAACTAACTATTTATGAACTTGATCTTTAAACTTGCAGGCATCTAGCATATTTTTGAGAAGATGTGGTTGACCGACTTCAGAATTCAACTATCCTGAAAGGACAGAGTCGGCAAGTGTAGGCGCAATCTTCTCAGTAGAATTGATGATACAATTAAGCGCACTGTGCTAACTGTGTGGCTTCACTAAGTATGTCTAGTATGAGTCCCAGTTTAATCTTGTCAGCCCTTGGATTGATTTTTCTCTTTCTTCTGCCTTTTGCCTCCATTCTGTTTGCAATTGATGTGCATGTGGGAGATATCCCGGAACAGTTTCTGAAATCAAATTAGCTTTGTGAAAATTATCATTTATACAATCAGTAAGAGTGTTTGCTGCTGTAGCCGCCTCCTCTGCTGCCTTCTCTGCCCTTCTGATTTGTGCATCCCAGTTATTGAAAAGTATTTCTTTATGGTTTTCATTAATAATTGGTGCACCATCTTTTCTTCCTTCTTCTGTTTTCTGCCATACCAAATAATCATTGATCTTTTCATTAATTAAATCATAATCATTTCGTAAATCTATGACATGATTTGTGATTTTATCACTCTCTTGGCAAAAAGAATTCCATTGTAAGATCTTTTGGCATAACACTTCTTCTTGTTGCAGTAGTTGATTGTTTAAAGAGATAGTTTCTGAAATAAACTCTGGAAGCTTAGGATCATCTTTGTGCTGATCTTGGATAATCTGTATTTGTTTTTCTTTATCAGCCAAGATTTTTTGATGTCCTATTTGCATTTCTTGAAGTTGTTGTTGTAATTCTTCAAGTTTCAATTGTGCTTCATTATTGGCCTGTACCTGTTGCAATTGCTGTTGTAGAACTTTTATCTGTTCTTCTTTTTCATTTAATAAGAGTTGTATCTCAAATGCTTTATCAATAGTTGTAGAAGCATAAGCCCCTGTCATTTGAGATAACTTAGCAAGATTCTCAGTAGGCTCTGTGGCAGGATCCTTCCACAAGACATCTAGTTGTTCTGCTTCAGTAGCAATTGCACCTTCTAACTTTCTCTTTTTTCTATATTTCTTCACTATTTCTTTGTATTTTGGGCTGTAGAATACATCAAGAGGAGGAATTTCCTTTACATTAAGTACAATTTCAGAGGAGGGTGTGATAGGTATGTGCTCAGTTACTGTGGCTGTGCTACTTATTCCTGTGCTCAAAACTTTGGTTGTTTGTACAGGGGTCTGTACATTCTGTCCTTCTACATTAATCAATTGATTAAAGCTTTCCCATTCTTTGTCTAATTCAATGGTGACTGACTGTTGTTGTACATTGGTAGGAGGAGGATTTGTATGTTGAGAAGTCAAAATTTGTTGTTGAGGAAGTTCTTTTGATTGAGTAGAATCTTTCACTGATTCTTAAATTTTATCTTCCTTTTCATTAGACTTATTGGAACGTTCAGAAGTCTCTCTTTCAAATTTTGACTTAGATTTATCTGTACTCGAACTTTCGTTAAGACTAACACTAGGATTTTTTTCCCTTGCGGGTTCCAAGCGTAGATTTTCCAAGGGAATAGTAGTTAGTCTTCTCTCTCTGTAAAGCTTAAATTCCTAGAATTCCTCTGGAGATAACTGCATTTGAGCTGAATTCAAAACTTCTTTAAATGAACCTTTTGTTTGGAACATATCATCAAACAGATCTTGTTCCCCGGAAAATTCCCTTACTCTGATTTCATTGGTAAAATTCTTAACAATATTATTTGGGTCAAATAACCTTCTTGAAAATTTGAATAGTTGTAAGCATGTAATGTTGCTTACCTCTTTGAATGCGTGACCAACATCAAACAGTGAAAATTTTCCACAGTTTACGGGAAATTGTGGCCAAATGCCTTTCTTCTTCTCTTTTAATTCCTTCGTTAAACCTCATTGGCCATAGGTCTGATAAGCAATCTCTCGAGCAACAAGTCTATCCGGAATATATAGGGGTAAAACATGGGGGGAAGCAGAGCTTCCAAAAACCCTGACATAATTGAACAATTCTTCTCCGAACCATCTCGCGATGGGGAGAATGTCGACCTCTGTTTCTGGGGATAACCTTGGGGCATCCTTATTATGCAATGTTTTGTACAATGGCAGCATTATACCATGGAAAATTTTGTAAAAATGGGGGACAAAATTAGACTCCCACAGTTCCTTATGATACACATGAATAGGCAAAGGATCGTGGATAGTCCATTGCCAACCCATCACAGGGAATTTAGAGACAAAACAGATAGCGTCCATGACATAAGCAGATAAATAAAAAGGCATATAAATCCGCTGAGAAACATTTCGTTTGGACCGGTAGTGAAAAATAGTAGTGGTCAAATTATCAGATAAGATTTTGGCCCAGTCTACAATTGTAGAAATAACGGCAGCATTCAACAAAGGGAGCCATTCAGGCAAGATCATATTTATGTCAGGCTTTCCAAAAAGCCTGCATAACATGGCAACAGCAAAACAATAAGGAGAGGTAAGTGAACCAGTACTGTACATACCGTGTTTGTTTTTCTTCAACGGTTCATCTCTTTTGATCCACTCCTGTGTGCATTCTGACAAATTTGCATGTTCTCTGGCAAAATCTTCCATGAATTGCTTATTATAAGTCGCCTGAGGTTCCGGCAACTGATACATCAACCTCAAATCTTCCGTAGTGAACGACTCGATTAGCTCTTGAGTTGGAGTTCTAAATTTCCTGTCTGAAATATCGGTGTTGTTCAGCACCCATTTCACCATGTCTGTATACAGAAGAATCCTTGGCCTTGCCGCTATTCTATGCAGAAATGAACAAGCCCGTTCTGTAATGGTTGCCTCAGATGTATTACTGGAACCTGCTGTAGCCACAACTTTCATCACCACAGTATTTTCTTCTTCGAGCAAATTATACATTCCTTCCCAGGTGGTTATACCGGCATCCTTATTGCAAGCAGTGTCTGTATATAGTGAGGCCATTTCTCTGTTTTCAGAATTTGAACTCTTCTCTTTCTTACCCATAACGTTCTGTGAACACTTTGTATAGACGTTTGCTCCTTCGTGCCTACGTTTTACGAGTTAAATGAGAGTAATGGCATGAGAAAGGTGATGAGATTGTTTTAAATGCAAAGGCGGATGAAATATATTATTATAACGTGAAACGACCTTTCAATAAAAACAAAATCTCATTTACCATTAATTGATAATCCATTCATTTAATCCAATCATTAAAGCGCAAAACAGATATTGATTTATGGGAGGATTTTCTTTGAACAACGTGCTTTTATGAATCTGTGACATTGCGATCTCCGATTTGCTGCACAATATCGCAATATCGCAATATCGAAAAACGTAACCATCGCAATTTTCCAAATAGCGCAAATCGCAAATAGCGCAAAAGTGCAAAATTGTAAATAGCGCAAAAAGTATTCGTTTAAAATTTCTTTTTTCTGCGTTATGCGATATGCAACCAATATGTTATTGTATAGGCTTTTTGGGATTGCGTTATCACAAAATCGCAAAATCGCAATTTCAGTTTTATAAAAGATATCCACCATTTTGCGATGGATGTGCTATTTCGCTTAAAGAAAAAGTTTATTGGAATCTATCATAAAATTAAGTGTTTCTTAAGGTTTTTCTAAGGAATTTCCCTAAGTTTATGATATAAAGTTTTATTTGAAAAGGAAAATAAATCCTAATTGTTTTTTTTGGATTTTTTAACTGAGGGTCCCCATTTATTTAATATTATTACTAATATTAAATAAAAAAGGGGGGTTTTTGCTGGTCACAACAGAATGCTACTGACTCTATCATTATCAAGTTCCTTGAAACAAACATCCTATCCAGATTTGGTTGTCCTAGAAAAATCATAACAGATAATGCTGCCGCTTTCAAGTCTAAAAGAATGGTTGATTTATATTACAAATACCACATCACCTTAGGCCATTCTACTGCCTACTATCCCCAAGGAAATGGATTAGCTGAATCCTCCAACAAAAGCCTCATCAATATCATCAAAAAGCTATTGGAGCAAAATCAGAAATCATGGCACAATAAGTTGGTTCATGTCTTATGGGCTGATAGATTAACTACAAAGAATTCAATAAATATGCCCCCCTATCAGCTGGTTTATGGCATGGATGCGGTCTTCCCAACCTCATTGGGAGTTCCAGTCATGAAGCTCCTTCAAGAAGTGCAATCTGAGGAAAATGATATGCAGAGAAGAATAGACCAAACAATTCATTTACAACAGTGCAGAGAAGAAGTCTATGAAATAACACAACTAGTCCAAGAAAATATCAAGAAACTATTTGACAAAAGGACTAAGGCAAATAATTTCCAATTTGGAAATTTTGTTCTTAAATGGGATTCAAGAAGGGAAGAAAAATGAAAACATGGAAAGTTTGAAAATTTGTGGAAAGGACCCTACATTATTCATGCTGAGACAGGTCATAATGAATTTTTTCTGAAAGAGTTGAATGGAGAAGATTTATATGGAGGTCCTGTCAATGGCAGGATGCTTAAGCATTAATTCTGTCAAGAGTCATGAGTTTCAAAGCTTTTTTACTTTCCGTTGTAAATATCATTTTCTAAACATTGCATTCAAAGTTATAAAAATAAAAATACAAAAACAAGAGAAAAAGAAAAGAGGGCAGATAAAAAAAAGAAAGGTACAAACCGATACCAAAAAAAAAAAGACAAAGTCTGAAAGTGTGCAAGCTCAAATGCCACTCCTAAAAACACACTTCTAGTTAGTCATACAGCCTAATCATGACTAATTAGATTTTCAATTTAATGCTGATAGGTTAGTGAATTAGATCAGCCAAACAACATAATCTTGGCTTATCAGTAAAGTAGATTAGGATAGAGGAAACAAAGGTTCAAACAAATTCAATATCTGAACTTATGAATCTCAAAAGAAGAATGGCTCTAATTAGATTAAATATTAAGTCGAAGATAGAAAAAAAATTGGTTCCAATATGCTCAAAACTTGAACCATATGAGAGAGAAAACACAACCCAAACAAATTCAAAACAGAGCTGAAGAAATAATGAAGGATGTTTTAGTTTTCAGATATTAAGCCTTCACAATTTGTTTCTTTTTCTGCAAATAAAATCTATGTGCAGCTTGTTTTTATGCCATAGATATACAAGATGTCAAATTATTTAATCTTGGTTTGGCTGCTTTTAAATTTCCTGTTTTAGAATTTAGAGAATAAATATCTGCCAGACAGTCTAATCCTAACATATAGTAGTTAGGTAGAGAATTTATGAACTCAAATGTTTAAACTGATTTCATGGTGAAATAAGAGTATAAATAAATTAGTTTCCTATTTTTCAAAATAATAAAATGTTGATGAAGAGATTTTTCTAGTCCAAATGCATTCAGAAAGAAGAAAAAATGTTAGGATCATTAGGAATGGGTAGGTAGAGATGTTATTTTGATAGAATTCCATGGTTTCAGATTGCTGCAGAGATTATCAAATCAAAGAAAGGTCAGCTAAAGGAAAGAAAGTTGTTGCCCAATGGATTAAGGCACTAGTTTACTGAAAAGCCAGAGATCAATAGCTGAGGTTCTAGACACCTAAAGAACCAGCTGTCCTCCCCAAGTGGAGCCACTGTTAGCCACCTATAAATTCTGTTATACCATGTGATGGATACACTACAAGAAAAAAACACATTGGTGAGGGTCATGCTTGTGACGAACCTTTAAGGTCTGTCACCAATGTCACATATGGTGACGGTCATTAAAAAACCATCACTGTAAGTGTATATAGTGATGGTCCTTTATGGTCCGTCACCAAAGACATTTTCAATGACACTTGTGGTGAGGGTCGTTAAAGGCCCATCACTAATTCTCTCTTTGGTGACACTTCTAGTGACGAACTTTTAATGACCCTCACCAATGCTCGTTTTGTTACTTTTGGTGACGGTCAAAAAATGTCCATCATCATTGATCACTAAAAGCCGTCACTGTAAGTGTATATAGTGATGGTCCTTTATGGTCCGTCACCAAAGACATTTCACTTTTGGTGAGGTTCGTTAAAGGCCCATCACTAATTCTCTCTTTGGTGACACTTCTAGTGACAAAATTTTAATGACCCTCACCAATGCTCTTTTTGATATTTTTGGCGACGATCAAAAAATGTCCGTCATCATTGATCATTCCAATGAGTTTTTGATGACGCTATGTGCCTGTTAATATGTTTTTTGTCAAAAGATAGCAATTTAATACCATTATTATGGAGTATTTTTTATAATATGTCCAAGGCCATAGTGGTTAGGGTCAGTCAATTTTTTAAGAAGTAATAAGAGTGTATCATTTCCCTCAAGTAATGACTAGTCGAATATAGATTTCCTATGAGTCAAAAAACGATTCATATCTATTAAGTTAATTATCTAGAAAATTCCATTTAGATAAAGTTCCACTATTGTGTGTAGGAAATATATTATTTAATACATAATCGAGCTCTGACAATTCTATTAATGAGAAAGACCTAACAATCCTCAACAATCTAGGCACACCTTAAATTAATTCTTTGGCACACACTAACATTTCTTAGCACCCCACATGTCTTGGAAAATATTTGTACCTAGAACATCTTGTGATGACACTAACACCCAAGCACATGGTGGCATGCACTAACACAACATGGAACTCTCCTATCATGTGTTGGCATGCTGCATATAGTCCCTAGCATGCCCTGGAACACCTTGGTTGAATGCATTGACATACAATAGCACTTGGCATGTATTGGGACCTATTATTAGTGTGCCTAGCATGCCCCTTTTCAAAAATATAAAGTCCTAACTTATTAACCCTCTTACTGGTTCTTCCTTTTGTTGCCTTGACACATATTGACATACCCTGGCACCCTACGCCACATCCTTAGCACCCAGCATGTATTGGCATATCTTGGCACTATTAATTGGCACATGATATAATTAGCACACCCTGGAACTCCCAAGCACACTCTAGGAATTCTTAACATGCCTTGATATTCCCTAGCATGCCTTACCAATGCTTAGCATACCTTGTCACTCCCTCCTTGGCGTGACAACTAAAATTGACCATTAACACTAGTCTCTGGCAGTACACATTCCTCATATTCATTAACTTCCATGAATTTTGACCTAGTGCTCCCTCAATGTTTTTTCCTAGTACTCCTTAACACTCATCAACATGCATTATCACTCTCTAGCACACCTTAGCACTCTTCAACATTCCCTTCCACTTCATCAGATGCATAACACTAGTCCCTGACACATATTGGCACTTGGCACGTGTTGGTGCTTGGAAAGTCTTAGAATGCATGGAATACGTTGAGATGCCTTGGTATGATTTAGCATGGTTTAATATTAAATTTATTTGTGAATATCAATTGTTGGAAAGTAGGTGAGAAGCAACAAAGGAATACTTGGAACTTAGAATTCACTAAGACTTTGCACTTGGCACCTATTGCCGCCTAGTGTTGGTGTGCCTAGCATGCCCCTCTTGGAAAAGGTAAATTGATGAATTATTAACCCTCTTATGTGTTCATTTCATTGTAGTTTAACTTTTTTCTCCCTTTTGTTGTCTTGACGAGTCCTTGACACGCATTGAAACACCCTTGCACATCTTGGCATGCCTTATCACTGCGCACAAGCATGTTTGACATGTATTCTGCCTATACAATTTATCGAGGGTGAAGAGAGATGTAACGTCTAAAGTAGGTCGAGTACGAGGGCCGAGTAAGGGTTGCCAAAGGGAGGTCACGATCATCCTCCAAGATCAAGATCATCATGTGAGGGTTCGGAAGAATATTGCATATTGTTGGTTCTCTTATGGAAGATCGAGCTTAAGAGAGGTTGCTCATGGGAATCTAGGCATGTGATTTCAATGGTGTATTTGTGTGAATGTCGCATCAAATTCTAAAATGTTGAAATTTTCAAGAAGAAACAGTGAGATTGGAAACCATAAAGGACAAAAAAATTACACCCACATTGGAGATGAATTTTGAAGCACTAGGAGTGAGGAATGTGGGGCATATAATTTATTTTTCCTTTAAATAAATTGCACAATAAATTGTAATTTCATCTCATAACAAATTCTGTTAGTTAATTAAGTCACGATGACAAAGTTAGCTCAATAAATCTGAGTTGAGGGTCTAAGATGAGGCATATAGAGGGATTCTAATATTTTTGGGGTCCAGTTGAAGTTGATGCATTGGGGTGAAAGTGTAATTAACTCAATTAAATGAGTTAAAATCAGTTAAGTTAGTTCTAGCTTACATTGATAGGCTAGTGAGAGGTCCGATTGAATAAGTCGATTTAATTCACAATGAGTGATCAATCGGATGGCGATAATTTGCTATTAATAGTTGCATGCATGTGAGTTTCAAAGATACCCTTGATTGAGACAAAGGTTAAAGAGAACATAACTATCAGTTGTATTTAGAGAAAATTTCCCATACGTAATTATAAAGTCATTGGGATGCCATGATGGATTGCGTCATCAAGGAAGGATTTCCTAATTAATAAGGAGTTAATTCCCTAGGAATTGCATGAGCAAGGTAGTTTTGAGTAAGGATGAAATTGGCTAAGTACTAGACCTAGATCAACGGGAGACAATATTTGACATAGTGTTGGAGAATCTCATGAGAGATTAAGCATTGCAATATTGTTTCATGATTCCTTGACTTAATACACAATACAGATAGAGGGGTTTAGATTAGTTTCTTTCCCAAAACACATCATGTTGTTGTGCAATTGATAATTTATTTCTCTTACATATATGTGATTGTGCAATCGTGTTTTGTTTCCGTAAATTGTAGGAAGGATTCAGTGTCTTGTTTTAGTAGATTACAAGATCAGATTGAATATTTTTGGTTAGATTTTCTACATGGTATCCAAGCAGGATTTTTTTGGGCGGTGAGTTTGTAGAGAATATTTGAAGATTTTGGTGTAAAATTTTCGAAAAAAAAAAAGAATATTTGGACTCCTTGTGAAAATCTACCCAAATGGAGAAAAAAAATCGGTCAAATCGGAGCTCGGATGAGGGAGATATCATTGATTTAAAATCAACTCTTTTTTAGAAACTTTTTGTAACTTCGGGACAATTACATTGTGCATGAGTCAAGAACCTATATGCACTTGAGGTACCAGATGCATGCAAATATTTAAGGAGAAAGGTAGAAGTTAGAGACTTGGTGGTTTAGAGGGAGCATAAATTACCTCTCAACACACATCCTAATGAGAAGCAGTCTCAGAAGGTTGTGGAGTAGCTGCCACAATTGGAGAAGCAAAGAGGAGACCGAGTGGAAGCGTCCACTCAAGCAGAGACCTCTATGAGAGGGAAATTTCGAGCCAGATGGGAAGAGGGAGCAACCATACCTCGAGGTGTAAGGTGGGGTTATGTGTAGACATAATCCCAAGATAATAAATTTGGGCAAGGTCCATTGAGATGGTGTGTCTCATGGATCGAACGTGGCTACGAGAAGCCCACAGTACAACAATAGTAGGAAGGATCAGTTAGATTGATGTAGTCAGATGTCAGCAAGACAGAAATCAGAGTGACAGATGTCAAATACTGGAGCACAAATAGAGTTAGCAACAGTTCAAAGGGCATGAATGTTGTTGGGAAAAATACTGAGAGGGGGGGGTGAATCAGTATTTACTGCATAATCAAATCCTTTTACTTTTTCATTCCTTAAAACCCATACGCTACTTTACTTCAGTAAAATAGCGTATATACGCGGATCCCCTTTATGAAACTAGCGTATACACAGAGATTTAGATATGTCATTAAATCTTCCATAATTTATTCATCAGATATTCAATAAGCAGTAAACAGGTGCAGTAAGAACAGAATAAACCATCACACAAAGCATCACACATGAACACCAGGATTTTTAGGTGGAAACCTAAATCGGGAGAAAACCACCGCTGCAGTTGCTCAGCCTTCAATATTTTATTATAGAGAAAACATCTTACAACATATGTGCTGGCGCAGACTTGACCAGCACGCAGGCACCCACCTGCGCTCGTTTACCAGCCTCTCCTGGAAGGGAGCTCCAACCCCCTGACTCGTTTACCAGCCTCTCCTGGAAGGGAGCTACGACCCCCAGATCTCGTTTACCAGCCTCTCTTGGAAGGGAGCTACGACCCCCTGACTGAAGGCTACAACCCTCAGCACCACCTTGGACCACGTTTCATCAATTTTCACACTGGATCCAACAACTTCAATAGAACAACACTTGTAGACCACGTTTCATCATATTTCCAGACTGAACCCTTTCCAAACTTTTAAGCACAAACATTCATCACCAACAGATACTTAACAACACAGATCAGATAGCAGAAACACAGCAGAACAGATCAGATATTTCATACCCTTTGCTTCAGCAAACCCTAGTTTTCATACGCGCTTTTACTTCACTGATGTCACGTATATACGCGCTTCCATCCACACAAACCAGCGTATACCTTAGTGTATATTTTATTGCGCATACGCGCTTTTACTTCATCGAAGCCGCGTATATACGCGCTTCCTCCGCGGCAAAGTAGCGTATAGATCTTCAATCATTACAGAGCAGCATACTTCTTCAGATCAGATATTCAGTTCAGATTTACCCTTTCACTTCAGACAGATGTTCGCCTAGATGTTCGCCTCATCACAGATCTAAGCCTTCCATAATCAGATCTAGCAAATACAAAGGCATTTCAGATCTAGATCCTCTTCTTCATCATTGGTGCATCATACATTCAGATTTATCATTCAAGTGTAACCCTTTCCATTCAGATATACTTCAGAGAGAATTATTCATTCAAGCTCAGACATCTTGCACCCACTTTTATATTATGCACAATGAATTTGTTCTCCTTATATAGGTTTATCCTTTTTCAATACCATGAGCCCCTTTTTCAATACCATGGGCCAAAACAATACCATGAGCCCAAAACTACTAGGACGGGGTCAATTAGGCGGATCATTACCCAATACAATGGGTCAATACCATGGTGGTTACCCTTGGTTTTGCACTTTTTGAGCGCTTTAGCCCATACGCTACTTGGAACGTTCCTTTCCGCGTGCATACGCGACTTCCCCTAGGCCAATCCGCGTATACAAAGAGACATACTCTTTTCATCATATTTTGAGCACATTCTGAATTACTTTCTTCATTGCCTTCTGTACACACTGTAGAAACATCATATTTTCTTCGTCAGGAACATATTCTCTCAAGTACAACTTCATCATGTAAGTTTTCATCATCTTCATCAAGTGGGTTGCCTTTCAAGGACAACACTCAGCATCATATTGTCAACAAACATCAGATTTACATCATGTACCAAGTCCATCAAGTCAAGAATAACTTCATCAGGTGGATTGCCATCAAGGACAACACATGTCAACAGTCGCATGTCTTCATCTCCATTCGGTGGGTTGCCATCAAGGACAACACTCTGCATCATATTTCCAACAATCTCCCCCTTTGGACTTGATGGCAACCACGATGGTGTTTGGTTACCACAACAGATAGGTACCATGTCACTCTCCCAAATATGTCACTCTCCCAAATATTTGACATCATTATCTTCTATTCAAACACCATGTCACTCTCCCCCTTTGACATCAAGGGCAAAGGGCGGATCAAAAACCAACACTCTCCTCCTCATGTGGAAGAAACATTCTGCAGATCTGATATGAGCTGAAGTGGCCAATCTCCCCCTGAGTTCATGATGAATCTTCAAACATATTTGTCAATGAAGTACATGACTCTATGAACTTCCTATTACCAAAGACTCATACTTACATCAAATATCCAACCAAGTGGATTTACATATAAGACTCAAGTACCCAACCAAGTGGGTTTTCAGCTACCCAACCAAGTGGGTTTACAAATTGGACAAGTCCTTACATGACTGAATATTACAATTTTACATCATGGGTCTTTTTATTAAAATACAGATATGACTTTTCATAATCAATAGCAAAAGGACCTCAAGAGAGATCAAATATCAGAACCACCATAATGCCATCAATGCATTATACTCAGCAAAACTAATGCTCCCCCTGAATCTGTGCATCCATGCATCCTTTTCATATGACTAAGGCTCCCCCTTAGTTTGTGCATCCTGAACACTTTCACCAACAAATCATCAAAACATTAGAAACAGATTTATGAGAATAGGAACACCACCAGAGATACCAAACAGTATCAAAGATACCAAACATCACTGCAGCTGTGCTGAAGAGAGCTGACTCCAAGCAAAAATTGTCAGCAACCAAGTTGCCATCTTCTTCATCAAGTGAGTTGCCATTCAATGACAACACTTAGCATCATATTGCTAACTAACATCATATCACATCAGATTTACATCGTTTACCTAGTCCATCAAGTCAAGCATAACTTCATCAGGTGTATTGCCATCAAGGACAACACATGTCAATTGTCACATGTCTTCATCTTCATTCAGTGGGTTGCCATCAAGGACAACATCCTGCATCATATTTCCAACAATCTCCCCCTTTGGACTTGATGGCAACCACGATGGTGTTTGGTTACCACAACAGATAGGTACCATGTCACTCTCCCAAATATTTGACATCATTATCTTCTCTTCATTCAAACACCATGTCACTCTCCCCCTTTGACATCAAGGGCAAAGGGCGGATCAAAAACCAACACTCTCCTCCTCATGTGGAAGAAACATTCTGCAGATTATGTGCTGAAGTGGTCAAGCTCCCCCTGAGTTCATGCTGAATCTTCAACATATTTTTCAATAAAGTACATGACTCTTCCTATCACCAAAAACTCATACTTACAACAAATATCCAACCAAGTGGATTTACATATGAGACTCAAGTACCCAACCAAGTGGGTTTACACATTTCAATTCAGCTACCCAATCAAGTGGGTTTACAAAAATTGACTCAGCTACCCAACCAAGTGGGTTTACAAATTTGACAAGTTCATACATGACTGAATATTACAGATTTTACATCAAGGGTCTCAACATGACCTTTTCATAAAAAATACAAATATGACTTTTCATGACCAATACCAAGAAGACCTCAAGAGAGATCATATAACAGAACCATCATAATGCATTATACTCAGCAACGCTAATGGTCCCCCTGAATCTGTGCATCCATGCATCCTTTTCATATGACTAAGGCTCCCCCTTAGTTTGTGCATCCTGAACATTTTCACCAACAAATCATCAAGGCATCTTCATCAAAACATTAGAAACAGAATTATGAGAACTGGAACACCACCAGAGATACCAAACAGTATCAGAGATACCAGACAGCACTGCAGCTATGCTGAAGAATGCTGAACCATCCAAAAAGTTTTCAGCAACCAAACATACGCGGGTTTATGTGCAGGAACTCGCGTACATACGCGACTGTGTTTCAGGAAACCTGCGTATCCAAGCCATCTTCTAAAC